>RJWH01001745.1:0-319455 GCA_004363575.1 Solenodon paradoxus
CCGGCTCCGTCCCAAATCCAAATCTGTGGCTTAGCTCAAAACTGCACTGGGTGTCATCGCCCACCATTCGTCTTCAGCTGTTCTATCTCCAGCTGAAGTGCTAATCATTTCTTGGTGTTTGTCTCAGGAAAATAGGTGATTTTTTTGTTTTTTTCAGTGTCTGTGGGGACTTTCGAAGTTGATCTCCTAGGATACTTTTATGTTCAACATACGAACAATATTTTTTATAATATGAAAACTATTTCTAGTATGCAGATTTCAATAAATCAACCAGAATACATAATTGTTCAGACTTGGTGAATGAGAAACAAAGTATTTTATATAATATCCATATTTCTTAAGATAGCTATCAAATACTAGTTGTTATGGTCTGAAGGTTGAGTTAGGCTTTGAGTTAGCTGACGGGGTTAGAACTATAGCTCAATCACTTAAATGCCATGTGACTCTAAGAAAGTCAATTAGTATCTCTAAGATATTACTCTAAAGGAAATTTGTTTTTCTCTCGAACCCTAATTATTTCACATCCCAATAGAGTCAAATCTCAAAATACTTTTTTTTGAGGATTCAACCATTTAAAATACTTTGCAGGGTATATACATTGTTGTAATAGAAGTTTGGTCAACTGCCTATAGTCCACATATATCCTAAGGACCTGGGTTCACATTCCAAGGCCAGCCAGGGTGGGAGGTACAACCAAGATAAAAATAAATAAAAGTACTTCTTTCTCTTTCTTCCTGCCTGTCTGCCTCTGCTTACCTTCATTCTTGCCCACAATTTTCCATAAATAAATGAATAAATAAAATACTTTGTAAAGCACCAGGTACTAGTAAGCATGTAATAAGTGTTTATTATTAGTTAAAATGGGTGATCAAACAAGGTAAAGAATTTATTAATCAAACTAAAGATTCATACATACAACAATATTTAATTGTAAAATGTAAAAAATTGTGAGCGAGGAGATCGTGAAAAATAAACAGAGATCTCTATGGCACTCTAGTCTCTGTTATTTTAAATGATATCATGAAACCTCTGGAAGTTTCAAACACAAAGCAATTTGAATAAAGACTTATCATGATGACTGTTTTTGAAAATACTCAAAATAGATGGTTGACTTTAGCCTCTCTCAGCAAACCTATGTAGAGTGTTACTAAATTTGCTGCCATCATTTTCAAATTCAAAGATTAATACAGTATATATAATTTTAGTAAGGGAAAAAGTACAGACATTCTCTGTTCCTTGGCAGGTATATAAGTATGTGGAACAATACTGGTACTCCAGAAAGACACTTCACACAATTTAGGTTCTATGGTAGTGAATAGCTAAAGCAATTGAGATGAAAGGTGAGGGAACCTCTCCCCACTTTCACTGGAATCATCATGCTAGAAGGATATTCTCAATTTAAGATACTATTTCTAAGGTCTCTGTATAGAGTTACAGTTTTAAGCAAAAAGGATATGGAATGAAATTTACAGAATATTTTTTACTCAAATTACCAATCATTATAGGAAAGCAGAATCAGGAGACATGGTATCAAAATGAACTCCCATTTATTCTCTGAGGAAACAATTAGAAGACACTTTATCAGAATAAAGGACTAAAAATAAGAGGTAAACCTGTGATTGAGAAACCAAGAGATCTAATACAGTAATACAATTAAGTGTATTGCTAAATGAAATAAATTCAAAGAATAATAAATGTGTAGTAATACAGAGAACTAGCAGTCTAATTGGAGCAACAGAATAACTTTACAGTCAAAAAACTAAGATTATCTGAAAAAACTAAGATTATCTGAAAATTAAATATGTATACATATTTTTAACTCTTAAGAAAATGTAGCCTGAAATTAATGTGATTAACTAAAAATATAACTTATACTTTATGATTTAGCAGTGAGAATATTTACACAGAATATGAATTTAACTAAAAATTGTAATACAGCTATGGAAAAGAGAAAGAGGGTACAAAAGAGCTCCAGAAGGTGTAAAACTATTATCTAACCTAAGAACAGATAACATCTCAGACTGAAGTATCAACAGATTATGTATTTAGAATAAATAACACAGGTAAAAACAAAAAAAGTTGAATGAATTAAAATAATTTGCCTTTGAGGTGTGAAATGTGTATGTCATTTATTACTACTTAATTTTTAAAATTAGGCAGAAATTATAAAAACAAAAAGAAAAAGATTTTCAAATTAAAAGAAATTTAAGGAGCCAGAGATTCACTTCCCAATATTATCACTAGCTTTCTAAGGATAAATGATAGCACAAAAGGGTAAGATGATATCACAATTATCACTTTTAGACCAGCTCAAGTGACTTTTGTATTGAGGCTAACATTTTCCAGTAGAACAGCATGCAACTTCTTACCAATGACTTTTGCTCGATACCAAACTCCATCTTCAAATTTAGCTATACAGGCTTGGTCTTGAACTGGACAGAGGATTTCCAGATTTTCCCCATCTTCACTTTTATAGAATTCTTCAATTGTCTTTAGTAGAAATAAAAAATCCAAGCTCTCTATCTAAGAAATAAAGGTATTAAATCACTTTAATTTCAGAAAAACTGAAATTTAACTGCTACATGTATAATAGACATTGCTCATAAAATGATGAAACACCAAAACTGGAATCAGACAACTGTGTTATGTAGTTTATATTTGTGATATCTTATTATAGAAATCATATATAAAATTAGCATAGATATAACAACAAAAATCCATGTTCCTCCAGAAAAATCCTTGATCTTTTTCTATACACACATTTTACATACTTTGCTTTTATCAAAATGAGACTACACATCATAACACACAATTTGATAACTTGCATTTTTCTGTATTTCTCACTTTTTCTGTATCAGTGTTACTTGTATTTCTGACCATATGTATATTTTACTGACCCAAACCACTATTCAACCAAGATTACACATTATATCTGCTTATTCCAGTAAGTAATTTTTATATAGTGTAGTACTCTTTTGTCTTGATGAGTCAGTGTATTTTCTTTCAGAATAAGTCCCATATTTGGGACTTATGTGATTATTATCCTGATGATGCTATTTAGCTTGTTCTTCCATTGAAAAGAGACTACATTCTGAATTTCCCCCAAACTTAAAGTTATTATCTAAAAGTTCAATGGATTCAAACCATATCTTTTGGCTTAAAATACATTATTTGTATATTCAGGCTGCAACACACCGAAAGACCTATGTTATCTACTCACTGTTGATATGCTAAGATTCACCTATGGATTAGGATGATGATTCTGATCCTCCCACTGTACAGTTGCTTTTCTCTGTCTATCATATACTTTATTCAGTGCTACTTTTGCATTACATGAATATACAGCTTCCTATCATTAGTTTCCTAATAGTTTTAAAGTGAATTGACAAGTCTTCAACAAATAATTTCAGTTGTAAAGAACTATATTATTCAATAAAATGGAGCTTTCTCTTATTAAACAGGATTTTTAGGGTTACTTTAAAACATCGTTGCTAGAGTTCCTATAGTACCTACAACATAATTCCTAAATAAAACAAAACAAAACAAAGATAAGAATAAATGCTTCTTTTTCTGAATAACGATTCAAGTTAAAAATATTTTAAAATCTACCTTGAATGGCAAAAAATTAAGATGTTATTTTTGACCATATAATAATGTAAGTAAAATTTTTATGAATCTGACTTATCTTGCTATTTCATTTAAATTGCTTGAAAAATGACATTCACTTTCTAATCTCTAATTTCTAAGTAGATATACATATTATTCCATTAACAGGTTAGTGAAAGCAAACACTGACAAATTTCAACAGAGAATGGCATAAGCAAAATGTACCAGGAAGCTCCAAATTCTGATGCCCCACAAAACCGGGGGAAAAATGAGAAATAATGAACCAACTTTGTTGGACAATAGTAGTACAACAGTATACAATAGTATACACAATGAAACTAGATGACTCTAACATCATACACAAAAATTCAAAATGAATAGGAGACTTGGATTTAAGAGCTTGAACCATAAAACTCGTAGAAGAATACATAAACACTTCATTCTGTCACATTAGTTTTAGAGAAGTCTTTGAGAACTCAACCCCAGTGACAAGGTAAAACAATAAACCACAACAAACCCAAATGGGACTATATCAGACTAAAAAGATTCTGTACAGCCAAAATAAACTGTCATCAAAATGAAAAGAAATCCTACTGAATGGGGAAAGATATTTGTACACTATACATCTGACAAGGGGTTAATATTCAAAATACATAATGAAATCATAAAACTCAACAAGAGAAAAACAGACAATCCAATTGAAAAATGGACAGAAAATGTGAACAGGTATTTCCCCAAAGAAGACATACAGGTACATGAAAGATGTTTCTCCTCTCATTGCTTCTCTCTGGGGAATGAAAACAATAATAAGGTAACATCTCACATTTGTGAGAATGGCCATTATTCCAAAGATTGGAAACAACACGTTGGCAAGGATGGGGGAAAAGGGGGACCCTTTTTACACTGTTGGTGGTAGTGTAAATTGGTGCAACCTTATGGAAAACATCATGGAGATGCCTAAAAAAAAAATGGAGAAAAGAAATTCCATATGATTACACTATCCCACTTCTGGATATTTATCTGAAAAATGCAAAAACACTAATTTGCAACCTACGCTTATTGTAACATTATTTATGATAGCCAAGAATTGGCAACTACCCAAATGACCACTGACAGATTAACAGACAAAAAAGACATGGTGTGTGTATGCATATTTGTGTGTATGTGTGTGTAATGAAATACTACAAAGCCCTAAAAAAGTCAAAAGCCTGACATCAATGACAACATGGGTGGAACTAGAGGGGATTATGCTGTGAAATAAATCAGAAGGATTTACACTGCACTCTTATGTAGAATATAAAGAAATCAAACAGACTTACCCTTGACATTGACAACAGAACTGCAGCTTCCAGAGGCTTAGGGGGTGTCAGATGGGAGAAGGGGGTGGTTGGGTTCCAATGGATAGTGAGGGGAAGACTACTAGAAATAAGGTGTTGGACATGCTATCATATATTTGATGAATGTGAATCTCTATATGTAAACTCAAATTATTCTGTAAATCAAAGTTACCTCAAAAACAAAAAAAGAGATATCAATACCACCCAAGGCAATCTAAATTCAAAGCAATCCCTATCAAAATCCTAATGGCTTTTATGCATAATAGAAAAACTCATCCTAAAAATTATATGGAATCTAAAGGAACCTAAATTTCCAAAATAACTGAAAAAGGACAACAAAACTGAAGGGTTCACAGATTCTGTTTAAAAAACAAAGCTAGAAATCAAAACACTGAATTAGTAGTATAAGGATGGGTAGACCAATGGAATAAAACAGACAGCCCAGAAACAAAGCTTTACGTAGTATTTACAAGCATGCCAAGACCACTCCTTGGGCACACAGTAGTTTTTACAAAGGTCTGGGAGAACTGGATATCCATAGGTAAAAGAATGGAGCTGAACCCTTACCTTATACCATATACAAAAAATTAACTCAAAATGAACAAAGAACTTAATGTAAGAGCTAAAAGTATACAATCTTTGAAGAAAGCACAAGGGTAAAACTGCATGATGTTAGATTTGGCAATGATTTACTGGTTATGAAACTAAAAGCACAGGCAGTAAATAGATAAATTGGAATGTAAAAAATTTAAAAAACTACTCTTAAAGATCAAAGAATGCTATGAATAGAAAGATGATGTGGAGAAACTGTTAACTCTTATTGTTACTGGAAATATAAAGTGATGCAGCTACTATTAGGGAAAACAGTTTGGCAGTTCCTCAAAAAGTTAAAAAAGAATTATAACAATCCAGTAACTTTATTCCTAGGTATAAACCTCCCCAAATTGAAAGCAAAGTCCTGAGATTCTTGTACACTCATGTTCATAGTGACAGTATTCATAATAACCAAACCTAATGTCCATCAACAAAGGTATGGATAAACAAAAATTATATATATGTATATATATATGTATATATATATATACAATGAATTATTCAGTTATGAAAATGAATGAATTCTGATATATTTCACAACATGGAGGAACCTTAAAAACATCATACTGAGTGAAACAAGGCAAATCCAAAAGGAGAAATATTCTATTTCTATTCAGGGGTCATTTAGAATAGACAAAAACATGAAGAAAGGAAGTAGAAAGCAGTTTTCAGAGGCTGGGGGGTAGGAAAAATGGGAACTTCGTGTTTAATGAGTATAGAGTTTTTGCTTGAGATGAAAAAGTTCTAGAGAAGGATAATTATAATAGTTGTACAACACTGAATATACTTAATGTCATTGAACCATACACTTAATGGTAAAAATGGTAAATATTGTGTTATATTTGACTTCAATTTAAAGACATGACACTGTAACAATTCAATAAAAGAAATACATGCATCTCTAAGTCTTAAGTAAGCAGATTTCACCAACTCATCTGGGGAATAATCAGGGTAGTATGAGATGACAGACTCTAAATAAAGCTGCACTGCCCACTTCTATCCTGGCTCTCTTCTTTTGCAACTGTGAGATCTCAGGCAAGATGCTTCATCTCTGTGGTTAAGAGATTCTACTTCTAAATGAAGATATCTTTCTCACAGAATTGCTGTCAAGATTACTGAGTTAATTCAGAAAAAGCATTATAGTCCTTTAAACAATTAATTAACATACTGAAACAAAGAGATCAATAAGAATGAAAAATTATTGTCAGTAGCTATCAAAACAAACCTATCAAAACACACACAAATTTAACATAAAATGCCTTTCATTTGAATCCATTTTGGTGTTCAAATTCAGAAAATTATCTACTAATAATGAGCAAATTCTCAGATGTACACAGAAACAGTTTTTTCCTTTATATATTGATTTATCCATCCATATGCTTTCTTAAGCTTTTAGATTTCAGAAGGCAAACAAGAAATATTTATATATTAGGCATCCTTCATTGTCCTTTCCCTCTACATTTCACTAACTTTGATGAAAAACTTTCAATTTACTATGAATCACATGTATGCTTGTTTAAAGTTGAAGCTATTAAAAACCTTAAATTTACAGAAGTCTGATAATGGTATGTTTACTCTAAAATTCATACTGGGTACTCATTTCCATGTTGTTTCTAGTTAAAATATGAAAACCTACCTTCATCTCAAAGAAAAAATTATGAACTTACCAACTGAAGATAGAAATCAGTAGGACTATTTATATGACAAACCATAACTGAAACATCTGTTATTTCTTTAGGCAAAATAGGTGGATGATAGTGTAAAGTCATATTTTTTTCAGCATGACTTCTTGGTAACTGTGACCTAAACCTAATTAAAAGCATAATTAAACACATTAGCAAGGATTATTTTCTTAAACTATCTTTTCTCTCAGTGACTTCATCTGAATAAAGGACTTGTACACATACTAATTAATTCACCAGGAGTATTTCTCTTTCCAACTTCTCTCTTTTAACTTGTAACATTTCTTAGCATGTTAAGTCTCAAAAGCCAACCTTCATATCTGTGTGGGGATTTTGTTGAGTGGGGTATGTCCTACTCAGATTCAAACTTTCTACTTTTTCAGTTGCATTGATAAGTGTATATTGGCATTCAGTAAGGTCAGCTGAGGGGTCTCTGTGCCTCCTTTCAGCTCTAAGGCTCTAATTTTTCCAGAGTAAAACCTACTGTGGTCATTTCTAGAGTCATCTTACTAGTTCAGGACAGAAGGCATTTTCCACTATCTCTAGGGTTATTTAATCTTTGCAAATTATTCCTCAAAAATAGAAGTAAAGAAACTTTAAGTACAAATTCTGGATTTATACATTAAATACAGATCATAAATTTATCCCAAAGTTAAGAAAATTCAAGTCAGGAACTATTAACCTATAATAGTTAAACCATATAGAGCTGCTTGTAAAGTTACCAAGAGTCTAAAATGTGCTCAGTATCTACAGTTCTATTTTGAGCTACTCCGTTTCCTTAAGTCAAATGATCTGAATGCAGCTTTCACAGATACTTGTACTTTAGCAAACTCTGCTAGCATTATCTTTACCTCTTAGAGTATATAGAGGTTTACTTTAGAGTCTTTAGTTTCTAAAGGCATATCTTCTATTCCAATTTATAGATATAATCTTAAAATTTTTTAAAGTTTTAATAAATGACTTACCTTGCTAATTCCATAAAAACTAATGCATCTCTAAGAGACACAGGCATATCACTGCTTATTTTATTTGTTGGTGGTTTCTGCAGATCTACAATAAGCACACCATCTTCTTCTCTAAAAACTTTCATTAGAACAGCCTTGTTATTTACCATTTTCAAAAATTCTACTTTAGCTTCTTCTCCCCAGCCATCATTCTGTGCAAAAAGTAAAATTTCAGTGTATTTAGTAAATATAGTTAGTTTTAATGGTAGAATGCTCTGGATTTAGTCTTATATCAACCAAAGTCTGCAAACTGGAGCAAAGGCATTGAACCATCCATTGATATTAAGCAGTAGCTGGGGCCAAAAACCCAAGAAGAGTCTTAATGTATGTACAATGTGTGGCTCATATTTTGATATAATAAACAGCCTGAAGATGTCCATAAGTTCTTGCAATTTAAGAGTTTAGTTTACTTCTGAACATTAAAGTGAAGATTACAGATAAATATTTAAAAATAAACATTGCATATGAATTTTCCACTTAGATGATGAAAATTCAAAGGGTAATTTTTAAAGTATAAGCTATGCAGTAATAAAATCAAGTTATTTTTAATCAGCATCAGTTAATTTACCAGCAATGTATGAGGTATATGCTACTTAAAAAAGAGAAAATATTCATCAACTGGAGAAAAAAAAAAGTTGATCTTTGAACATTTAAGTACCCACACGTAAATTTCTAGGAGAAAAATTCAAGGTATAAAAACAAAAATAAACAAATGAGTATACAAATCTCAACAAAATTAACAGGATGCAGGACTGTGGTCATGGAGTGGTGGGGGTAGTGAGAGAGAAGGGGGAAAGGAAAAAGGGAAAAGGTGAGGGTAAAAGGCACTGGAACTCTGGTGCTGGGTGTGGTGTGAAATATAGACTGAGGTGCAACTTTGATTTCCTAAAATGAATATTGCATTGTGGAAAAAAATCATCTTTCTAAGAATTTTATAAGCATAAAAGATAAAAACTATTTTTTTTTTTACCATTTTGAGAAAAACACCGGTGCTAATATTTTGTTCCTTTTACTTTATTCATTCTTTCAAATATTTGTTGAATGCCTATACTCTAGAAGATCTGCTAAATACTGGGAATGCAATGATGAGCACAGCACAAACTCCTACATTTGTTGACTTTATAATAATACAACTGCTTACCATATATTCTTACACACAATTACTATTTCCTGGGAGTTTTCAATCTTGCTGGAAAATATTCACAAATAATATAAAGCAGTATGTAATATGGGAATAAATAATCAACAAAGAATGATGGAAATAGTGAAAAGAATGTATATAAACACACATCACAGCATACATTTCTCCCTCCAAGTGTATTTAACGTCAAAATTTAGTGGTTTGCTTGAATATAGGTTTATTCAACTCAGTAACTCATTAAGAGCATTTTCAATAGTGGAAACTGAGATTCATTTTCTTTTTCATTGGCACCAACAGTGTGTTAAGCAAAATGCATTTACCAAGAGAACTGATGCCTTGAACCTGTACTTAGCAATCTGATTGGCAGTCAAGAGCTAAAACTGGGATTTTTAGCCTCCAAAAGAGAAATAATTTGTCTCACTTACTGAATTCTGTGGAACAATATCTTTTAATGAGCATGGCTGTGCTAATGGCTGGATGTCTTTCAACAGTCCTTCAACATGCGGTTCAGGCTTCCTCAGAACCGGACGTAAGTCATTTAATATTAAATGCTTTTCAGCAACGCATTCTGGTCTCATATGGGTATCACCAACTCTAGGAAAAATTCAAGTACAATTGAAAATAATATTTAACTTCCTCCCCTCCCCACTAAAGGTATACATTCCCAAGGATACTTTTCTTAAGTTAAATCTTTGAGAAAGTTATATTCTAATCCACACTTGCTTACTATAGACACTTAATCTAGCTATTATAAGCAAAGACACTGTTTACCTATAGAATTATACTGTGGCTGTCTATAACTGAATTGTCTATTCAGTTTAAATATAAAGAACAATGACTATGCCAAACAGAAATCTATTTATTTACAAAGCTATGACCATTAAATAAAGTATCAGTTAAACAGGTTCCTAGTACAGAAAGATTTTCATTTTTTTTCTAGATGACTGAGGAAAACATTTTGAATACCAAGGTGAGCTAAACACTATACCACTTTAACATGCATTAATGAAATTATAGAAATCTGATGAAAAACTTTACTCAATCATCCTGCGGTTAACTATAACATTTTATTTAAAATAACTTTTTTGAGCATCATTCCCTGTTTTGAAGCAACATATAATAGTACTTAAATCTGGAAACATTAGAAAACTCGTTTGCCAAGCTCTCCATCTTCTATCACTGGTAAATAAGACTTTATTAACTTATAGATACATTTTTTACCATTATTTAAGATAAATCATAGAGCAAAATAAAAGATACATGCCTTGGAAATAAAGAGTGATAAATTATTCCTCTATAACCTTTCCCAATTTCCTTTATTCTTTAGCTTCCCAAATGTTTCTAAGCCGTTCAGAAACATAATACTTATCAAATATATCATACCCTGCAACAATTAGAACTTCAGAATTTCCAAAATCCACCATGAATATCTGTATTAGTGAAATTTCATGGACTGAGAATTTGGTTGGTCTACCAAATTTTCTAATATTTTCACTTCCTTTTGGAATTAATTCAGTGATAGTTCCTCGACACCACATTCCATTTTCAATACTGTTAACAAATATTCTTGCACCTAAATGAGATAAATCATTATCAATGGTTACGGAGAAAAATACCTAAAAAGCTCTAATTTATGAATACATATTCATTTCACCACGAGAAGTCTTAATTCATTTGCTTATTTATGATGTAGTACTGAGCCAGGTGCTATGAGTAAGCTAAAGGTAGTATATATTTCTGTTACACAGAAACTTCTGAGCCAAGGGAGGAGGTAAAGCAAAATACTAGCACTCACTTACTGAGGACCTGTTTTATGACTATAATAAATATTGAGATCATCCAGTCACTAAGAAGTTGAGAGGAAAGCAAAACAATGATTATATGTGCAACAATAAATACCTTATGCATGTATACATATATGTGTACAAATGATACATACTTAAATTTGTAAAATACTGGGTAGCATAAAGGAAAAGAATTACTTTCTCTTGCTAAAGGAGAGTGAGAGCAAAGAAACAAAAGGCAGAGTGTTAACATACAGTAGAGATCAGAGAAGAGGGAAGTGACCCAAGGACCCAGCAGTAGAGGAAAACTTTATACAGGTATCAGATGAATTACAAACTAATGATCAGGGGAACAAAAGATCAAGGAACAAAGAAATCTGAATTTGAATGCTTACTAGAAGTCCAACAATATTTTCAATATTTTATGTTTTAAGTCATTTATTCCCCAAACAATTTTATGGAGACAGCTAATTCCATCATATAGGTGAAGAAATTAACAAAGAAGTTGAAAACTTAGCCCAAGCCATATGATTACGTAGAAGAAGCAGGAAAAGAACTCAGTTAGCCTTAATAACAATGACCAAGCTATGCATCAGACTTGGTAGTGACAGGGATGCTATATAATTCATGCTGTATATACTAATAAAAATAGGGTAATTGAAAAGAACATCACGATAGCTGTTTAACTTCTACCAAAATACTTGTTTGGTCTTCAGATTACCATTAATTCTTCTTTTTTGCTGCTAACCACAAAACTACATAGTGAATATTCCTAGTTTTAAACTATATGCATTTAAATCATTCTTACAATAGAGAAAAACCTGTTGAAGTCATTTACTGTTCTTTAAAATGAAGAATAGAAGTAGGAAAAGGTAACAGAGGATAGCCTCCTAAGGCAGTATATGAAATTTCTTCCCTTATCTCTTATTTCTCAAATGTGAGTATTTGTCATGTAAATTCATCTTGAAATAATGATCACCCTTAACTTAAAACAAAGAATACCTTTTGGCTTTCTTAGAACATTTTCTGAATTTAAGCTGAGCTCTTTGGGGCATGTTTTAAATTTTCAAGAATCATTTGCAATCATAAAATTAAGTTTAACAGTATTTCTTGCTCTTACTTATAATTAAAAGGCTATTAAAAATTTTAAACTATTGTTCATTTTTACTAAAAGTTCATGATTCCAGCCTTCTGCTAAACACTATACATATAATAATAGATAAATCAGACCTTTAAAGAACTACTATATAAGAATAAACAGATATTTTTATATTAAACAAATAATTTTATATAGGCATTGATTGTTATTATTTAACACAATGAGAAAAATTCTCTATTAGTAAATCAAATAAATCACAGTTTAATCTTAGTAGAGTATATAAAATTTAATAAACAGTGCATAAGGAAAATATTTGTAATGAAGCCTAAATTATGGCAAATTACATAAACTCAGAGGATTAATATGAACTGTTTACCATCTTTCCTCTGTGTGGTCATAGAAAATGACTTCACCATCCTCCTGTATCTCATTCAACTATTTAATGACATCCAAAACAGTCATGTATTGACAGCAAGAGATTGTAATCATGCCAGGAGGAATCATTTTAGAGGAAATTTTCCCCAGAGATGAGGGGGCCAATCCATACAATCTGACATGGGTTTTATAATTTGGAAAATAACTTACCTCACTCCATAATGGAGTTTTTGTGTTTATCTTCTTTGACAGTCAATTTTAATATTTTGTTAACTCATCTAAATAAAACTTAACTTACATTAAATAATTATGTTAAATAATTCCAAAACCTTTATACTTAGAGCACAAATATAAAAGTCTACATGGGTTGGTAAAATATTGCAATATTTAAATAAACTTGATATTTAAACTTGGAGTAATAGTTCATTACCTAGTTCCAAAATGTCTGAAGGATCAAGGTGTAAACTCTTATTGCAAAACTGATTCACCTTCTTTTCCAATATTATTAAATCTTTTATTTGTGAGTATTTCCGAATGAAGAAATGGCAAGGATGTATTACATGACTTACAAAAACTAGCTCTGGAGAACCTGGATAAGAATATTTAAACCATATTGATAAACCATAAGTTAAGAAAAAACACAAAAACTAAATGAAATATCCTGCAAAAGAATAGAAAGCATAGGCTCCATGAAAGAGAAAAAACCTAAAACAGCAACTAGACAAATAAAATAGATGCCACTTTCAACAATGATTTCTTTAGCAACCTGGACTGCAAATATTTTATTTTACTTGCAAAATAAGTTAAATAATTAGAATTTCAGTTCATGTGGTAGAGTCTAAAGAGTATATGCTACAACTCTACTGGATTAGAAAAAACTTTGGTTTATGTATAAACATATTTACATAGAAACCTAAACAAACTCAGGATGAGGTAGAGGTCAGGCAGAGCAAGAGACAAGAAATATTTTGTATACAATAGTAATGAAGGCAAGTGTGTCTACTGTTGTGTAAAGATCTCCAGAGTAAAATGTTAAGGGAGGAATAGAACAGAATAGTGTTTTATGTAAAGCCCCCCCAAAAGTTAGAAAAATATGTATTTTTGTTTATATATGCATAAAGAAACTCTGGAGCAGAGGGAATGACTGAATGGAAAGGAATACAGATCGGGGGAAGTTTTACTGAGTATTTAAACATATGTATTTAATTTTTGAAAGTACAGATGCTTTATCAGTAAAAATACTTTAAAAAGAATGGGAGGAGTAGAATTGGAGATAGCCAGGTTTAGATAGATGATAAAAACTGAGCAAATGAGTAGTTATAATTATTTGATCACAAAGAATACCACACATACTGAGTATAAAGTAAAGAGATAAATATGTGTAACAGGGATAATAGCTGTGTTACAAATTTCAGAAATATTTTTACCAGTAACAGCCAAAACTTTTGACATTAAAAAGAAGTTTTTTATTAATAAAATCCATTTTACTTACTGGCTTATGCTACATAAATTACTATACATACAAAAAAACTCTAGTACACCAAGGTTAGACAGTTTTAAAGTACCTGCTTTTGATCCAGAAGGAACAGATAACTTTTTTTGAATAGGCTTTTTTGGAAATCCAGGTGTTTCTTCAAGATAATCTGTGAATGCTTCATTAAAATAGGAAATAAAGGCAAGTCTACTAATTTTATTAAGTTGACAATGGCATACTATTGTTTAAAAAGTTATACCTGAACTGGTAACATACTAGAAGGGCAAGACCCCCTTGTATCAGTAAGTACTACTGATAGGTTTAACCCAGAGCTATCGGTGATAATAACACAGTGGAAATGGAAGAAAACTGTGCCCTTTTTATATTCAAATATCTCTCTGAAACATCTTATGTTTTCACTGACATGTGACCAATAAACAACAACAATAAAAAGCTTTTGGCATGTGAGACCGAATTAAGGGGTTCTCAGAAGGGAAGTGGGAAGAGTGGGGTGGGCAGACTGGGTAAAAGATATCAATTGTATAGTAAAGGATGGAACTGGACTTTGAATAATGGGGTATATACAGATTCTGATTTCTGATAGTATATACTAAAACCTACACAATATTAAAACCCAATGTTATTTCATAAAAAAAAGTTATTTCAGAGAGTCAACCAATGAACTAGATGTCAGAAGAGGGAGAGAAAGGAGAAAAAGTGGATTTTGAAAGTGATTTGCAAAGAAAACAACTATCACACAATAGTGTCTCATGCTCATGTTGGTGAGAATACAAACACTATAAATCTATCAAATAATTATGATATATTTAAATGTTACAAAGTAGATGCTGCTATATTAATGATAGCTCATCTTACAACATATCTCAGAATACAGACTTTTCAATAAAGCTATTCTTATGTTTTAAGGGCAAAGTCATCAGACTGCTTCTACAAATAACATTTATTATAATTTTAAAACAAGGTTTCTATGTTAAACACTGAAAAGTCAAATACCCTAATTAAACCAAGTATTATATTACACTTCAGAGCCTAGTTATATTATTGCATTAAAAATGAAAGTTATCTTAATTTCAGAAAATGTGAAAGCAAGGACAGGAAATCACAGATTAACCCATAATATTAATCCATAATAAGGTTTAAGGTTATATAACAACAACTTACGCTGTTATTTAACGTTCAGGTACAAAAAGCTACCAACTTTGTTGCTAATTACAGATAACACATTGTTTATTGATTTGTATTTTCACTCACTTTCCAGGTTTTCTTCAATGATTTCTTCAATGATCACATCAGGATTAGATTCCATCTGAGGTAGATTGGCAATTGTTTTAGGTGATGTTGCAACCATCTCTTTCTGTGACTGTAAACATTTTGCCTCTAAATGCACATCATTGGCTTCCCATTGCAAAGGAGATGGTGGGACTTCATTAGATAGGACAGCCATTTCAAACTTTTTCTTTTCTAGTGATTGGTATGTATCACAAGATAATTCCTTTTTATGATTATATTTCTTTTTAACATTCTCTCCAATTTCATTTTCATGGGGAGTACACCTGTTTAAAATATAGAGGCCTATGGCTACTTTAAATCATTTAAAAATTTCATATTCACTTTTAAGCCATTTCCTTTCTGCATGACAGTAAATACTGTGACACAAAGGGACAGAGTTGAACAGGTGTCCCAGGGATATTTTTAAAACAATTTTATTACAAAAATTCAATAATTTTTACTAAATTTATAGTTATGTAACCATCATCCCAATGTAATTTTAGAACATTTTCATTACCCAGAAAGAAACTTTGACCCATTCCCAGCCCCAAGAAAGCCCAAGGGTTTTAAAAGGTCAGCAAAAGCTACAATCAATGAAAAGCTAAAGAATGAATTTAATAAATCATGTCACAATACCTGATCCTAAAAGAACAGTGGACACAGCTTCTTTAAAGAAAGTCATTTGATTTGGTTTAGGTGTTTGATCTTAAATCAAAATAATTTATTTTAATTCATCCATTTAAAAATAAAATATAGGAAACAACAGAGAGAACAATACTGAGAAAATCACTAGAAATTTCCACTAAAGCTAAAAATCACCATTAGTCTACATCCTTTGAGTATTATTTAATAGCAACTAACCCAGATTATTATTTACTTTACTACGTATTTTTTTCTTTTTCACATATCCACGGATTTATGTTGTCAAGTCTACCATTACAAATATTCTAGCAAAAAATAAGTTTCAAAAAGCTTGTGTTTTAGTTAGATGATATATTTATTTTTTTCAGAGATCATCATTTAAGAAACCATTTTAGAAATAAGAACCAAAAAGTCAGCTGGATTTAGCAATGATAATCTTACCTGTCTTTTCCAGCAGAGGGTATGCATTTAACATAAATAAAATTAATAAATGTTGAATAAAGTCCAAATATCATCTGATGATACACATATGTATATAGCTTTGTAATCTAACTATCTTTTTATAACAATTCTTACTTGATCTTACTTAGACAATTAATACCAACAACCAACTCCAGTTTCATAAAACTCCTTTGACTTATAGAAAACCACTGTCTTTCAACCTCTACCTGTTTCCTCTCAGTTTCTTTCTTTTATGCATTTCTCCTTTCTCTGTCTTAAAATTTATTATTTTTTTCTAGGACACCATTCTAAACCTACCTCCATACCTGTTCTTACTGGGCAAACTCAGCATTTAATTACTATATGTAATCGGTAGAGGTAGGTTACAGTGATACTTTTCCTAAAAATTAGGAAATAATTTAGAGACTACTCTGAGTTCAATTAAAATCAAGACAAGAACAACATAAACTCAAAGAAACAATAGCTTTCAATTAAAGATATTTGATAGCAACCATGATTCAAGTCATAAAAATATCTAAAAGAATGCACTGATTTTGAAAGGAAGTTGATTTATATAAAAACAACAAAAAAGTAAAATTACAGAAGGAAATATGGGGTAGGGGTCCATATTTGGAGGGTTGTGGGGAAGATGTTTGAGTCAAAGGACTCAAGAGGACTTCAGTCCTCTGGTAAGGCCTTTCCAGTGGTGACAAGGAATATGTAGGCCTAATCTTAAACTACTTGATCATTGTATTCTCTTTACTACAAACAAGAGCATAAACAAATCAACTTGTGATAATTTGACCTCTCCTGCCTATTTACATATTAGAATAAAATGCTGATATAAGTAATCCAGTCCCTACGGCAGTTATATTTGCCATTTAGTTAATAAACTGGTACTCCACTATCAGTTTACCTGGCTTAGATTGGAACTGAGTGTGGAAGACTATGGACCAGATTTTGGTTAATTCCCTAAGGTAATGACTGTGATGCTTTTGGGGGGATAATTTCCCCTGGAGACTTACCACCTACAAATGAATGTACTTACTTTCTTTATGCTAATTGTTCCTAAAGCCAGTTTCACTTCCAAAACCTCCTTCTAAGTTTCAGGACATACTATCTCTTTGGACCTTTCTCACGGATACCCAGTAAACAATAACCATTTTCACTATCTTCCGCCTTCCAACTTCTTTTCTTCCTGTATTTCTAGTCTTAGTGAAAAATGCCACGATCCATCAATGTAAGAACCAAAATCAGACCTGTGAATCAAGGATACTTCCCTTTTCCTCTTCACACTCAAACATTACTAAATGTTAACAATTTTCCCTATATAGCATTTGTATTCCTCACCATTGCTACTACTTATATTTGGCCTAATTATTTGCTGAAAATAATGATACAAGAGTCTTCAGACTCTAGCCTCATACTTGACCAAAAAAATCCTCTAACTGGTTATTAATCTTTTAAAAATGCAACCTAGTTATCATTTTGCACTGAAAATCTTTTAGTGGTTTTATTTTCATCCACAATTATGCTGTCCAATAGAACTTTATGTAATAATGAAAATGTGCCATACTGTCCAAAATGGTAGCCACTAAACATGTGGCTACTGAACACTTGAAATATGGCTAGTGCAGCTGCGGAACTGAATTTTTAACTTTATTTAATTTTAATTAATTTGTGCTTAAATTTAAATGGTTGAATGTGGTTAGTGGCTACCATACTGGATAACATATGCCTAGAAAATAAAGTTCAAACACCACTTTGTAACATACAAAGTCATGAGGATTTAGCCTGTATTTTTTGCCATATGGAATGACAGATGTAGTTCACTGAATATAGTGTGTTATTTCATCACCCATATTCATTTTCTATTAATATGCCTACCTTCCTTTTGTCCTTCTTTTCATCAATTACTCATTTTTCATGATGAGGGAAAATAAAATATTCGTTAAGTCCATTCTTAGCTCCAGGAAAATTGTCTTTAACTTCCTTTGTGATTTTTGTACATATTATGATAGCAATTATGTACTTTATTATTTATGTGCATCATTTCTATTTATTGCAACACATCTCAATATCCAGAGTGCTAGTGCCTAGCACAAAATTAGTGTTCAATACTGGCTGAATGAATTAATCTCAAAGACAATCTTTTAATTCTGTAAATACTTTATATAAAATGTAACTCACAGAAACTATTTTGCCCTTCTTTATTCTTTTTCAGCTTTTGATTAATGTATACATTAAACATCATTTTTTCTCTCTTAGGTAAGTTTTCTGTCTTGTAGGTCCTATGAGAAATGAATGGCATATTGCCATTATATGCTTATACTTACTTTGATGAGTCTTCAAATTCAATCTTCCCCATACTGTTGAACATACAGATGATCTCACTGCAATTCATAGTCAACCTAAATAAAACACTAGGTGTATGAGGAAATGATCTGACCCAAGTTTATTACTTTCTCTAAGTAAAAATCAGTTGACATTAAAAATTCTAAAAGACATAACGTTAAAATAACTTTCTAATTTATCATGAATTATACTTTTTTAAATACCAAAAAAGTTTAAAAATAGATTTTTTTCCCCGAATACAAACTGAACAGTGTTGAATCTCCCCTCTTTCAAAGCACTCTCATTTTTTAATTTCCATCATGCCACCTTCTCCTGGCATTCTTCCCATCTCACTGCCTCTTCCTCCTCCTTTATTCTTGTTGTAAATGGTAAGGGATCTGTATTTCTTTTTTATTTTTTAATTAATTATTTTACACATTGAAATAAACTCACATGCAAAGGTTATACTTATTTTTAATTTGGTTACTAACTTAGGAAATATCTGTGACCCCAAATTTCAATTCATAATTTTCCTGTTAATTTAATAAATCTAGACTCTAACACATTTTTATACTTATTTTTTGTTCTCCTAAATTATGACTTACCTAGGAGAGCTCCTTAGTTTTAGAGAGCTAACTTGTGATAATTCACTCTCAAATGTTAACTTCAAAGTCCGAATAATCTAAATCAAAAGAGAAGTGTCACTCTTGTGAATTTACTTTTGTAATAAATACGCTGAACAGAGCGAGAGGTTAGAAGAAGTATATTCTTTAGGTGCTTAGCTTTTACATATTAATATATGCATATATTAGCATATATTAATATGTTCAAGGTTTGAATTGATAGGCACTTAAATACAGGGAAGAAAATAAGTGTTTATGATTTTTCCCCCAAGGAATCTAAAATATTTGGAAGTTATTAACAGATAACAACAAAAGACACTAGTTACATAATCAGATTAATTTTGTACCTGTATTGCTATCCTAAAATATTTTTCTCTTTTTATTTTCTGTCTCATCGCTTAATGAGGCTAATTACAGTAATGATCAACTCTTATCGTGTTTTTCATGTTATAATGCTTCACATGTAATACACAGGAAATGACTATTACTGTTTTTAAAACTATAGTTGGAGAGAGGCCTGGTCAAGTAACATGGTGGTAGACTCTTCTTCTTTCATTTAAAGTTGGAAATTTCGGAGGCAGATAAACCAATGATTTCTATGTTATCCTTTAGTTCAGTCCAAATATCTGATTATATATGAGAAATAAGGTCCTGATAAATTCAAAGAGTTTTTGGGTCAAGAGTTGACAGTATGACTAAAATTTTTAAAGAAAATAGAGTCTCATTTAGTTTTTCACCCCTATTTTCTTATTTTTTTATTCAAGTGTAGTAGAAACATCAACTTCCAGTTTAACCGAACTGTTCTACTTGTTCTCATGTCATATATTATAAAAAAATTTACTGCATCATTTCCCTATATGAAAAATAATTTTTAAAAGGCTAAGCAATTGTATTAATTGTTTTAGAATTCAGATGACTTACAATTCTAAAGTGATGCCATGACAAGTTAGGATAATCAGAAAAAACAAATTATTTTTGTTAAGCTTTAAGCATAGTCCAAAGCATGTAAACTAAGATACTTCAGAAATAATTCACATGTGAACTATAAAATTACCTGATTAAGGTCACAATATGTCCTTAGAGAAGGTGCTGATTTTAACTCTCTTGCTATCTTCATAGCTGCATCCAAATAATTTTTTTTCTCTTCAATGTAGTTTTTGGCCATTATTACATTTGATAAATAATCATCTGTATTTCTCAATACTTCTTCACACAGGCTCTTTTTCCTTTATTTAAAATCCCAAAGTTATTTTACAGTATTTCATAAATATTTGTATGAAAGTGAATTTATAATAATTGAACAAGTATCAAAAGAGTAGTTTTGATGAGCTTCATATAGCATTCAAGTGAATTGAAATGTATCACTGTTGAAAGATATGTACATATAACTAGAGAAATGTTATAGGACAGAGTTATCATGTCACAGATATAGCTATCATTGAATGACAGAGATAAGAGAGAACTGAGATAATTTAACCTGGCAATCTTGCAATCACTTCTTCCATTATAAAGATATGCACTCATTTCTCACAAGTATCTACCTGCACATTTAAAAATTTCTATCAAAACACACATATTACATGAAAATAAGATTCCAAAACAGATTTTGCCAACCCATAAGTTGGGTATCAATTAACTATAATATTCAAAGTAATAAATTAGGAAGGGTATATAGCTACTTGTAACTTTACCCTATTACTCAAAATCTTTTCTGTATCACTGATAGAATTACCTTATCACAGCAATTAAAAATTTGATTCCAAAAACTGTGATGTCTAACATACTTTTTTTTTTTCAATCAACAAAAGACTTTTCATTATTTCCTCAAAATAAAATCTGGCCTCAAGATTGGAGTTTGCCACACTAAAAGAGAAACAAGAATACGATACACAGACCCTGAAGGTGAAGAGGCATTCTGAAATTTTTTTGGTATTTGTATAATCTCTGAAAGTCATTTAATTAGGGTAAGAAAGTGATCATTTTGATAAGTTCTATTATGGTTCCTAAAATCTCATGCCCATGGAGTTATATCAGCAAAATGGTAGATTAGGGAAACTCTAAATCTTTGTCCTGAAACAAATGTCAAAAACAATCAAACACTGATTAAAGTAAGATTGTAGGAACTCTGGAAAACAGACAAAGGTATACAACAAAGAAACAAGTACTCAGTAGAAAATAGCCACACTAAATGGAAAAGAATTTATGGTGTCCAGTCTTTTCCTTGGAACAGTGCAGTCTCAGTGTAGAGGTGGCAGTATAGTTCTGAATTTCTTCCTTATATGCAATGTCCTAACTTTTCTGGAAGCTGCGTGAAGAACTTGTCTGTTTCAGTCTAACCTGCAGCTCAGGCAGTGAAATATGGGCATTTCTGGAAGATAAGAGGTGAAAATGCCTGAGCAAGAGATTACAGGTAAAGACATAAAACACACGTCTGAGACTCGGAGAAAAAGCTGGGTGAGACCTTCGGGAGCGGTCTTACTAGTGGCTGTGTACACAAGGAGGAAAAAAGGCACACTCAGATCTAGGTAAGACAAAATCTCAGAAAAGACCTAAGAAATAACTTAAGCCTTCGATTCAGGTTAATCCTAAAGCTGAGAGCATGCTCAGACTATTAATGAAGAACTGCCTCAGCAAAGAAATTCAGACTATAAAGACTGAGATGGTTGTTTTTTTAAATGCGTGGCATTTCAACAAATTACCATGAAGTAAAAAAATACAGGAAAATATAGCTCCTTTACAGGGGAAAATAGAGTAGCAGAAATCATCCCTGAAGTAGAGTCACTAAATTTTCTAGACAAAGACTTTTGAACATCTGCCTTAGATATGTTCAAAGAGCTAAAGGAAAATATGAACAAGAACTAGAAGAAATCAGGAAAACAACTGTTAAAATGAAATTATTAGAAAAGGGGCAAAAATTATGAAAAGGAACTAAATGGAAATTTTAGATCTTGAAAGTACAGCATCTGAAAGGAAAAAATTCACTAGAAGGGTTCAAGTGTAGATCTGTGCAAGAATCAGCAAGCTTGAAGATTGAATAATTCAAATTTCTGAGTCAAAAGAGAAAAAATAAAGAAAGAATGTCGTGAATAGAGCCCAAAAGACTTGAGGGACATTCTCAAAAAGACCAATATATGCATTATAGGAGTCCTAGAAAGAGAACAGAGAGTAAAAGGTGAAAAGAGATTATCTGGAAAAAAAAAAAAAAGCCTAATAACAATGAGGGAGAAATATCAAACATTTCTGGGTAAATGATAGATGAGGGATTTCACTATCAATATATTTATCCTACAAGAAAAGCTAGCGAGAGTCTTGCAGGTTAAAACGAAAGAAGGCTAGCCAATAACTTTAAGCCAACAAATGATAAAACCTCTCTAGAAATATAAATAATACATTTTATATTTGCCCATGTAGTATAAATTTTTTTGATATATAACACTTTTTATTTTTTACAGGTTTAAAGGACAAATACATAAAATAACTATAAATCTACACTGTATAAAATATAATTGTGACAACAAACCATAAAGGGGGGGTATAAAACCTATAAAGAACTAGAGTTTACATATGTAATTCAGTTAAGCTAGTATAAAAATAAACTATAATACATAATAAACAGCAAAATAGACTGCTATAAATTTAGGATGTTCTATCTAAAGCCCATGGTAATCATAAGAAACTGACTATAGCATTTGTATAAAATAAATGAGACGAAAATAAAAATGTGTCAAGACAAAATATCAACTAAATAGAAATAAAGGCAATAATAGAGGAAATTAATGACAAAAATTGTTTAAGACATTTTGAAAACAAATAACAAGACCAATTCCTAGATGGCAGCCTGTTAAGATCTTGAGCTCAACTCCATACAACAGACAAAACAAAACTAAACCCATTTAGCTTCTATGAAAAAAGGAATGGGGGCTGACTCTCCACAAAAGGGGAAGGACCTACTCCTTCCTAAAAGACAGGAGAAGCAAATCTGTACTGGCATTATATCACCTTATTCAGACCCCCGAGGCTGCAAGGAGACACTAGTGATACAGACACTCCCAGCGCTGAAGACCTTTCACACTCAGCAGGTGCTCCTATACCTAAAGACTAATTTTTCAGTCACTGAACCAAAGGCCTTGGTGTGGGGTGCAAAGAGAGAGAGAGAGCCTCTGAGACAAAGCTTCAGGCAGCGTGGGTACTGGAGGCTGACACTGTAGGAAGACCCCAGGGGGACACTCCCATGCCCTCCACCATTAGTGTACTTGTGCTGAAATGATGTTGCTTTGAGGTGACTTTCCACAGGTTACCAGAAACAAACAGTAAGGTCTGCAGTGTTCTTGCAGATAGTCGAACAGTTCCCAATAAGGAGCATTCCATTTTCTGGTTTTCCCTGAGAAGATAATTGTAACAGCTGTTCTAATTTCTGCTAGCTTGGTGGGGCTACCTCTAAACAGTTTTTCTATCTGCTTGGTACTTCCTGGAAATTCCACTGCCAAGCCCTAGGGTTTTGTTCACTACTTTTTGTTGGGAATGCCACTCCTCTGGAAGACTGAGGGTTTTTCATAGAGTGTTGTGCTTTGCTGCAACCAGGTCCCAGCTCTCATTTGCCTGTGGCCTGATAGGACTATAGCCTGCTGGTAAACTGTAACTGTAACTCAGGGTCTCCCTGTGCTTTGTTGACCATGCCTATGACTCTGGGGAAACTTCCACATTTACTATGCCAACTTCAACTCTGTAGGATGGACTGTCAGGCCTCAACACAGGGATAGTTCTAATTTCAACAATACTGACAAGTGCTGAGGTCACATAACTAAAGGAAGCCTAGCATTCTACACCAACACCCAGGTCTATACTGATACCCTAACACAAGGCCTTTACAGCAGGAAAATCTAAAACAGAAATAAACACAAAATGCCAAACAGATAGAAAAGACAAGAGAAACATACTCAAAATGAGGGACCAAAACAAAATCCTAGAGGAAAATCTGCAATTAAACATTAAGTAAACTACCTGATGAAGACTGTAAAGCAGCAGTTTTAATGATACTGAAATCAGGAAAACACTGGAGGAACAAAAAAAGAACTACAACAAAGATAAAGGAAATATGAGGAAGTTAGAATTCATGGAGCTAAAAACACAATAAGCTAAAGAACATCAGAGGAACTCCACAGTAGGCTGAAGGAAGCCTCTTCTAGCTCAATGGCATGAAAGATGAGAGTGGAATGTGCTCAAGCAGACCAAAGTGAAAAATATAATTAAAAGAAATGAAGAAAGCATACAGACATATGGGTTAATATTAAGTGGAACAATATTTACATCAGAGTCACAGGAGAAAAGAAACAAAAGGGGCAGAACCCATATATGAAGAAACAATAGCTGAGAATTTCCCTAACCTGAAAAAAGAAACAAGTTCCTTCAGACCCAGAAAGCTGAAGAGTTCCAAACAAAAGCAATCCAAAAGACAGAGAGCAGATGGTCCCATTAATAGGTGGAATGCGGATAGATAAAACAAAGGAATAGAGGAAACAAAATCAACCCTTTAATACTTTCAACAGAACTGACGTTACAGTGTGGGTGGGAGCACAAGTGGTGGAAGAACCCACTGGACAATGGTGAAGAACACTTGGTGATTTGGATCTGCTTATATCTGAGGAATGGTGAAACTGCACACATAGGGAACCTACACATATGAGCTTATTTTGATTTGTAAAACAAAGTTACTGCAATGAAATACTTAAAAATAAAGAAAACCCAGACAGACATACACCAAGATATACTGCCATTAAAATGGCAAAAATGCAAGATAAGGAAAGATTAAAAGCAACCAGAGAAGCAGAAGTTATATACAAAGTTACATAAATACATGGACAGTGGATTTCTCAGAAGAAACTTGACAGAACAGAAGGGAATAACATGATGTATTGAAAGTGCTGAAAGAAGGGGATTTCCAAACAAGGAATCTATCCTGCTAGATTATCATTTAGAATTGAAAGAATGATAAAGAACTTTACAAACAAAAGTTAAAGGAATTTATCACCACTAAGCCATTCTTACAAGAAATACTAAAGAAAGTTCTATAAATGAAAATAAACCCCATTCAGAAGCAGCAAGACAACAAAATTACAAAATGTGAGGAGCCCAGTAAAAATACAAATTATGAGGATGAGCTCAAGACCAAATTGCTTTCAAGTTAAAATAGGTTATAAGCATAGAAACATTTTTTAAAATCCCAGGGTAATCTCAAAACATAACTTCAGGGGAAAAAAACAAAAATTAAAATGAAAACCAAATAAAACCTAATTGCTTTCAAATCACCAGAGACACAGAACAAAGGTACTGTTTTCAGCAATACTCATAAAACAATTAACAAAATGGCAATAAATAGTTATATATCAACAATCATCCTAAATGTTAGTGGACTGAATTCACCAATTACATGGTATAGAGCAGCCAAATGGATTTAAAAACATAACTCAACTTTCTGCTACTTACAGGAATCTCAGCTACATGCAAAAGAAAATGTAAGCTAAGGCAATGGTTGGAAAACGATTCTACAGTCAAATAAATGGTAAACTAAAAAAAGCAGGGGTAACTTAAATACTTAGATAATATAGACTTCCAAGTGAAGATAACAAAAGATAATGACTGATAATACATAATGATTAAGAGGTCAATTCAATAATTAGACCTATCTCTTATTAATATATATGCACCAAATAAGGGAGCATCAAAATACATAAGGTAATTATTAACAGAGCTAAAGTGAGACACTGACAGCAATACAATAATAGTACAGATTTCAACATCTCACAACAATAAACAGATCAACTAGGTAGAAAATTAACAAGGAAACACAGCTTTAAATGATAAAACAGGTAGATTTAATTCAGCAAACATTTCATCCATCAATTGCAGAATTTACAGTTTTTTCAAGTGGTCATGGAACATTTTCAAGGACAGACCGACTATGCTGGGAAACAAGTTTCAACAAATTTACAAGACTGAAGTCATACCAAGCTTCTTCTCTGATCACAGTGGCATAAAAGAAGTACCCAGAGGGAATTTCACAGCAATGCAGTCATACCCCCCAAAAGAAGAAAAATCACAAATAAACAACTTAATCCTACACCTAAGAAACTAGAAAATGAGTAATTAAAACCAAAAGTCACTAGAAAGCTATAATAAAAATTTAAGCAGAAATAAAATAGAAATAAAAAAGACAATTAAGAAGATCAGTAAAACAAAAAGTCAGTTCTTTGAAAAAATAAAATTGACAAAGCTTTGGTTATGCTTTAAGAAAAAATGAGAGAAAAGTTTAATAACTAGTATCAGAAATGAAAAAAGAGAAATTACAATGAATACTCATAAATACAAAGCATCATAAGATACCAATATTGGCAGCTATATACCAATAAATTGAACAACCTAGAGTACACGGACGGATTTTTAGAAACATGCAGTCTACAATGAATACTCACAAATACAAAGCATCATAAGATACTAGTATTAGCGATTATATATCAATAAATTGAACAACCTGTCTGCAAAAATCCCCAACAATTAGCCAATACAATTCAACAATATATCAAAAGTATCACCCATAGGAACCAAGTGGTATTTAACCGGGACCCAAGGATGGTTCAATATATGCAAGTATTAATGTAATATAACAAAGGCAAGGAAAAGACAAATGATCATAATAATAAATGCATAAAAAGTATTTAACATGATTCAGTGCCCAATTCTGATAAAAACTATATAAATTAGGGTTAGGAAGACTACCTTAACATAATAAAGGATATACATTATAAACCCATAGCTAGTATGGTATTCAATGGCAAAAAGCTGAAATCATTCCTTCTATAATCAGGAATGAGACAAAGCTGTCCACTCACACCACTGCTATTTAACGTCATACTGGAAGTTCTACTCAGAGCAATTAGGCAAGAAAAATAACCAGATTTGAAATTGGAAAAGAAGTGTAGCTATCACTATTTGCAGACAGCATAACAACATATGTAGAAAACCTTAAAGATTCCACACAAAGAACTACTAGAATTAATCAGTGAGCAAATATACAAAATATAAAAAAAATCAGCGGCATTTTATCTAGAAACAATGATGGAAGACACTGAAATCAAGAATACTATCCTAGATACAATAGAAACAAAAAGAATTAAATACCTTGGAATATACTTAACAAAAGAAGTGAAAGACCTGTTCAATGAAAACTATAAGATGCTGTTAAAAGAAACAGAGGAAGATACAAAGATATGGGAAGACAGTCGATGATTATGGTTGAGAAGAATCAACAGTTAAAATGGTAATCTTAACAAAAGCAGCATACAGGTTTAATGCAACCCTCCACCAAAATTCCAGTGGCATTTTTCAAGGAAACTGAACCAAAAAAGTTGTTTGGAATAATAAAAGACCCCAAATAGCCAAAGCAGTCATGAGAAAAAAGAAAAGTGAAGATACCATACTCCCAGATCCTGAGCTATACTACAAAGTAATAGTTATCTAAACTATATGGAAGCACATGGTCTTTGTCTTCACGTACCAGGGCTTAGAAGTGGCAGCGATCCCATTGCTGTCCTGCCCTTCTTCCGAAGAAAGAGCACAGGCAATCTCCCTAGCTCCTAGCAGCATGAATTCAGATGGAACAGATGGCTGCAAGCCTGAGTCAAACGGCACAGCGGAGGGGCCACTGTGAATGCTACCAGCAACTCTTGGCTAGAAAAAGCCCTGAAGGAGAAAATAAGAGACTGAAGGAACAGGAACATATAGGTGATGTGTACCCTCCACTATACACTTAGGGGCTTGGGCGCCCTGGCAATCAGGATCCAGTGGCTAAGACCCTGGAAGAACAGTCCATGGAAAGGACTTGACCCTCATGGTTTGGTGAATACAAGGGACATAAGCACAGACAGCAGACTCAAGTCACATAGCCCCAGCCAGCAGAGTTCTACCAACAAAACAAGCCTAACTCTGCCCCACCATCATGCTCACAGATGACTACTACACCCCCAACCCTGCGCCCACCACCACCCAGCAGCCATCATCACTCTCAGACACAGCAAGACACACTATGAAGCCTGTAAGGCTTTATACGAAATAAAACAAAAATAGAGCGCCCCTTGGTAGAAATTAAAACAAACAAACAAGCAGATCAACAAGATCCCTAATCATGAGGAAAATAAACAACACCCCCTGAAACTTCACATAAATGGAATCACAGCAAAATGACAGCTCATCAGAAATTAACTTTGAAGATATAGAAGAATGGTTTTTTTCTAACAGATAAAGAATTCAATCTGCATTCAGAGAATTTTAATTCAGAGAATTAAAAGAAAATTGAGATAAACAAAACAAAGAGATTAAACAAATAATTAAGCACCAACAGACAGAGACTGAAGCTCTACAGAAGAAACTAACAGGAACACAGGATAATTCATGAAGCTAAGAAAAATACAGAAAGCTTCAGAACCCAAATGGAGGAAAGGATAAGTGATATAGAGGATATCTATGCTGAAAGCAGCCAAGAAGTAGAAGAAAGAGAAATTAAATACAAAATAAATGAAGGAACAGTCAGAGAACTATCTGACACGATGAGGAAAGGCAACATTTGAATACTGGGTATCCCAGAAGGCAAAGAGAAAACGAGAGGAACAGAGACCATCTTCAAGGCAATAATGACTGAAAACTTTCCAAACCTAGAACAACTAATAAACAAATCAACAAGCAAACAGAATACCAATTACATAAATCCTAAAACAACTACACCAAGACACATAATTGTGAAACTATCAAAAATCCAAGACAAAGAATTCTAAAGGTAGCCAAGGAAAAAAAGCAGATAACATATAAAGGCACTCCTATAAGACTAATCTCAGACTTCTCAGCAGAAACTCTACAGGCTAGAAGAGGATGGAATGATGTCTTCAAAACACTTCAGGACAAAAAATGCCAGCCAAGTATACTTTATCCTGCAAAATTCTCCTTCAAATTTGAGGGGTAAATTAGGTTTTTCCCAACAAAAAAAGCTAAGAGAGTTTACAACCATGAGACCTCCTCTACAAGAAATGTTAAGAGGCCCTACTAGCTATAGCCAAGAGGGAAAACTTCACAAAAATATAACAAAGTAACAAATAGAACAACATAACCAGAAAACAGAAATCAAAATGGCAGTAGCAAGTTCTCAAATGTCAATAATTACTATAAAAGTAAATGTATTGAACTTGCCAATCAAAAGGCACAGAGTTGCTAAATGGATTAAGAAACATCCCCCAGTTCTACGTTGTCTACAAGAAACTCATCTTAGGCTGAGAGACAAGTGATGGCTAAAAAAGGATGGATGGAAAACGGTCCTCCAAGCTACTGCCAAATCCAAAAGAGGAGGAAACAGCTGTAATCATATCAGATAAGGTAGTCTTTCAACCAAAGAAAATTTAAAAAGATAAAAATGGACATTATATAATGATAAAGGGATCGATACAACAAAAGACTTAAAACTTATTAACATTTATGCACCCAATAAAGGAGCACCCAAATATATCAAGCAAATATTAACAGATCTAAATAAGGATATTGACAGCAACATAATAATAGTAGGGGACTTCAATACTCCTTTTTCAGTAAAAGACAGATCCAGACACAGAATCAACAAAGAAACAAGATCTTTAAATGACAAAATAGTAGAGCTGGACACAATAAACATATAGAGTACTTCACCCCAAAACTATAGATTATGCATTCCTCTCAAGTGCTCATGGAACATTCTCAAGTATAGACCATATGCTGTGACACAAAAGAAGTCTCAGTAAATTTTCAAAGCTTGAAGTCATATCTAGCATCTTTTCAGATCATAATGGCATCAAACTAGAGATCAACAAAAAGAAGAAAGAGAGGAAAATTGCAAGAGTGGAGATTAAACAACAAATTGTTGAGCAACGAGGAAATTAAGGAAGAAATAAAAAAAAATCTGGAATCAAGTGGAAATGAAGAAATGATGTATCAGAATCTGTGGAATGAAGCAAAAGCAGTAATAAGAGGGAAATTTATATCAAAACAATCCTATCTCAGAAAACAGGATGAATCACAAATAAAAAACCTAAGCCATCACCTAAAGGAATTAGAGAAAGCAGAAAAACAGAAGACTAAATCCAACAAAATGAAAGAAATAATAAAGACTAGGTCAGAAATCAAGGAACTACAAAGCAGAAAGGCTATTTAAAAAAATCGATGAATCCAAAAGTTGGTTTTTTAAAAGAATTAACAAAATACACGGGTCATTAGCCAGAATCACCAAAAAAAGGAGAGAGAAAACACAAACAAATACAATCAAAAATGAAAAAGAAATAATCACAACAGATACAACAGAAATACAGAAGACTATAATAGAATACTATGTACAAGTATATGGCAACAAACAGAATAACCTAGAAGAAATGGACACATTACTGGAAAGGTACAATATCCCAGAACTTAACAGAGAAGAACTAGAAACCATGAACAGATCAGTCACAATCAGGAAATTGAAACAGTGATAAAAAACCTTCCCCATAACAAAAGCAGATAGTTTCACCAACAAATTCTACGAAGTATTCAAAGAAGAATTAATTCCAATACTCCTTAAACTGTTCCAAAAGATAGAAGACAGAAAACTTCCAAACACTTTTTATGATGCCAATATTATGCTGATTCCAAAACCAGATAAAGACTGCACTGAAAAAGAAAACTATAGACTGATATCCTTAATGAAACCTGACGCAAAAATTCTCAAGAAAAGACTAGCAAATCGAATTCAACAACATATAAAAAGACTCATACACCATGATCAAGTGGGATTTATTCCAGGAATGCAGGGATGGTTCAACATACACAAATCAATAAATGTGATATACTATATCAATAAAAAGGACAAAAAACACAAAATCATCTCAATAGATGCAGAAAAAGTATTTGACAAGATTCAACACCCTTTTATGTTAAAAACCCTCCAAAATTAGGAATAGAAGGAACGTACTTCTACATAATCAAGGCTATATATGACAAGTCCACAGCCTTGTACTCAACAGAGAAGAACTGAAAACTTTTCCCCTCAGATCAGGCACAAGACAAGGATGTCCACTCTCACCATTACTATTCGGTATAGTGCGGGGAGATGCTGGTCAATGCAATTAGACAAGAAAAAGATATAAAATGTATCCAAACAGAAAAAGAAGAAATGAAACTATCACTGTTCACAGATGACATGATAATTTACATAGAGAACCCCAAAGAATCAAGCATTAAGCTGCTAGAAATAATAAATATAGTAAAGTGGCAGGCTACAAAATTAACACAAAAACATCTGCTTCATTTCTGTATGCCAACAAGGAAAATACAGAAAGAGAACTGAAGAAAGTAATACCGTTTACAACTGCACCAAAAAAAAAATGAAATACCTTGGAATAAATCTAACCAAATCGGTGAAGGACCTACACTATGAGAATTACAGGGCATTGCTAAAAGAAATAGAAGATGACACAAAGAAATGGAAAGACATTCCATGCTCACGGATTGGAAGACTGAACATAATCAAAATGGCCATACTGCCCAAGGCAATATATAGATTCAATGCTATCCCAATGAAAATTCCAAAGACATTCTTCACAGACATAGAACAGAAAATAATTAAATTTATCTGGAACAACAAACAACCCAGTATACCAAAAACAATCCTCAAGAAAAAAACCAACAATGGAGGAGTCATGCTCCCTGTCTTCAAACTCTACTACAAAGCAGCAATTAAAACAGCATGGTACTGGTATAAAAACAGAAAGATCAATGGAAAAGAACTTAAAGTCCGAAAATAAATCCACATCTACATGGATGCCTAATTTTGACAAAGGAGCCAAAAACTTACAATGGGGCAAAGACAGCCTCTTTAATAAATGGTGCTGGGAGAACTGGACAGCCACACGCAAAAGGTTGAAAATAGGCCATTACCTAACACCATACATAAAAATTCACTCAAAATGGAATAAAGACCTAGACATTAGACCAGAAAGCATCAAACACATAGTAGAGAATGGAGGCAAAACGTTATTAGACATAGACCTAAGAGATATCTTTGGCAACTCAACTCCCATTGCAAGGCAAATAAAACCCAAAATAAGCAAGTTGGATTACATAAAACTAAAAAGTTTCTACTCAGCAAAAGAAACTTGCATAAAAACAAAAAGTCATCCAACTGAATCGGCAAAGTTATTTGCCTTTCACACCTCAGATGAGCGGTTAATATCTAAGATACTCAAAGAACTCAAAAAATTGGGCAACAAAAATATAAGCCATCTAATAAAACATGGGCTGATGTTGGACAATGGGAAGATCACTTGGTTATTTGGTGGAGGGCATGGTGTGTTGAAATATACCTAAAAAATGGGAAAACTATACATAGGAAATTATTTTAATATGTAGAATAATTACTACAATAAAAAATTTTAAAAATGGGCTGATGACCTTAATGGACACCTCTCCAAGGAAGACATACAAATGACCAACAGGTTCATGAAAAGATGCTCTATGTCTCTTATCATCAGGGAAATGCAAATCAAAACAACGATGAGATATTACCTCATGCCAGTAAGAATGGCTATTATCCAAAAAAATGGTAATAAAAAGTGCTGAGAGGATGTGGAGAAAAGGGAACTCTAACTGTTGGTGGGACTGTAAAGTGGTATAACTATTCTGGACAGCAGTATGGAGAGTCATCAAAGAATTAAGAATGAAAATTTCATATGATCCAGTTATTCCTCTACTGGGCATTTGCCTCAATAGACAAAAACACTTATCTGAAGAGATCTATGCACCCCCATGTTCACTGCAGCACAATTCACAATAGCTAAGAGCTGGAAACTACCTAAATGCCCATCAACAGAGGAGTGTATAAAGAAGATGCAATACATATACACTATGGAATACTATGCAGCCATCAAAAGGGAGAGACCCTGCCATGTGCAACAACATGGATGGACTTGGAAAGAATTATGCTTAGTGAGAGAAGCCAGAAGGAGAAGGACAGACATTGTATGATAGCACTCATATGATGGGTAAAGAGAAAACAAATGCCATAAATTAAACAACATTAACAATGGGGAGAGGGGAGAGAGAGACGAGAGAGAGAGAGAGAGAGAGAGAGAGAGAGAGAGAGAGAGAGAGAGAGAGAGAGAGAGGGGGGAGGAGGCAAAAAATGGCAAATCCGGGGGTACCAAAGTGATGAGGGGAGGGGTGGGGGAAAAGGGATAAAGGGAATTAACTGTAAATGAAGGGTGAAAAAAAGGGGACAATATTAATAAATCCACTATATTATTTGTAAATGTAAAAATACCACTATGCATACCTCAAAACAAGTCATTGTCAAAATTCAGTATTCCTTCAATAATAATAATTTTTTTTCAAAAGTACAAGAAAAATTGAAAAAAATCCCAAACAACTGTGGAACTGGAATAAAAATAGAGACACAGAAAAGTGAATAAATTAAATTACCAGAAATAGAAGCACACATATGGCCAGTTAAAATTTACAACAAAGGAGCCAAGAGAAAAGCAAGTCTTTTCAACAAATGGTTTTGGAAAACCTGGACAGTTACATTAAAAAGAAACGAATCTAAATCACGCTAACTCCATATATAAAAAATTGATTCAAATTAATTCAAGTCTTTTCAACAAATGGGTTTTGGAAAACCTGGATAGTCACATTAAAAAAAAAAAGAATCTAAATCACTTTAACTCCATACACAAAAATTAATTCAAAGTGGTTTAGAGACTTTAATGTAAAAAAGGAAACCATAAAATACTTAGAAGAAAACATAGACAATGTTACATGAACATCAGCCTTAGAGAGGTCTTTGGGCCTCAACTTCAGTGGTAAGAAAAACATAAAATAAATAGTTTTAACTCTATAGAAGATTTTTAGTCTGATGTACTCCTATCACCAAAACCAACAGGCATCCTAGTGAATGGGAGAAACATTTGTGCGTCATATATCTGACAATCTCCAAAATATATATATATAAACTCATAAGACTCAACAGAGAAACAAGTCAATTAAAAAAAATGGGCTGAAGAATTTTATAGAACATTTCTCCAATGAAGACAGATAGCCAACAAGCACATGAAAAACTATTTCTCCTCTCTCCTTATTCAGGAAATACTGATCAAAACAGCAATGAGATAACATCTGACACCTCAAAGAATGGCCATTATCCAAAAGAATGGAAACAAAAAACATGGGTGAGAATTTGGAGAAAGGCAACCCTTTTACATTGTTGGCGGGAGTGTAAAGTGGTGTAATTTACGGAAAGTAGTAAGCAATATGCAGTATGAAGACTCCTCAAAACATTGAGATTGGAAATTCCATATGATGTCATCATTCTACTTTATTCACCCCAAAATAATAAAAATGCTAATTTGAAGAGCTATATGAACCCTTGCTTTTATGCAGCATTATTTGCAATAGCCAAGAACTGGAAAGCACCTTAAGTTTCCATAGTCAGATGAATGGATAAGGAAGCAATGACATGCATGGAACTGGAAGGGTCTATGCTAAGTAAAATAAATCAAAAGGAGAAAGGTAAGTATTAGATGGTCTCTCTCAAGTGTGAAATATAAAGAAAAAAGCAAACAAAACCAAAACCAACCCTTGGACATTGACAGTAGAACTGAGGTTACCAGTGCGAAAGGGGGCTGAAAAGCATAGGAGCAAGTGGTGGTGGAGGTCCAATAGACAGTAGTATAAAGACTTTTAGTAATTTGGTGGTGGGTGTAGTAAGTTAGAGAATATTTGATGAATGGTAGAACTGCACATATGGGCTTATAATATTCTGTAAATCAAGTTACTTCAATAAATAATTTTATAAAAGAAAACAAATAGGCAAAAATACATCCTTTATCATTAATTATTTTAATGTAAATGGCTTAAACTCCAAATCAAAAAGCATTAAGTTGGAGAACAAGTTTTTTAAAATAACAGCATTACTTGTAACTACAAGACACTAACTTCTAAATCTACAAACACAGATTAAAAGTGAAAGGATGGAAAACATATGCAAATGAATGTTATGTAACACAATAACAGAAGTAAAACTTCCCACACGATCCTCTCAGTTGATGCATAAAAAAGATTTTTCAAATTTCAACATGCCTTTCTGATAAAAAACAACCTACAAATTGAGGGAAACTCCTTAAGATAATAAGGCTATGAAAAATGCAGTTGACATTAGAAGGCAAAGGACTAACAGTTTTTCTTCTAAGACAGGAACAATATGACATGAACTTTTGCCGCTGCTAATTAACATTTACTATAGGTGTAGTCAGAACAATTAGGTTAGAAATTAAAAGACACCCAAGTTGGAAAAAAAGTAAAATTATCCTTTTTGCAGATGACATGATCTTATTATACATTAAAAATGCTAAAAATGACCAAAAATCAGCAAAAATATAGGATATAAGATTGATACACAAAAATAAGATGTGTTATTATAAACTAACAATGAGTAAAGTCAAAAGAAATTAAGAAAACAATTCATTTTACAATAGCACAAATTTAGGAATAAACTTGAGGAAACAAATTTGTACACTACACACCACCACTGAAAGATTAACGATAATGAAAAAAATACATCCTACTTTATGGATTGGAAGAGAGTATCAAGTTGTTAATTAATATTATCCAAGGTAAACCTAAAATTCAATGCAATCCCTATCAAAATCCCAATGACTTTCATAAAAACTGATCCTGAAAGCCATATAATCTAAAAAAAAACCCCTCAAATTGCCAAAACAAACTTGAAAAGAACTACAAAGCTGGAGTGTTCACACATCCTGATTATACAACAAAGCTCCATCAATCATATAACACTGTGTTACTGGCTAAAGGGCAGATAAATCAATGGAATAAAAGTTTTACACAGGTCTTAACTAAGTTTTCACAAGTGTGCCAAGACCACTCCAGAGGACACAGTAGTCTCTACAAATGGTCTGGGTGGACCGGTGTTGATCTCTCCCTATACCATATACAAAAATTAACTCAAAATGAACAAAGAACTAAATATAAGAGCTAAAACTATAAAACTCTTAGAATATAAGAAAAAAGCTGCATATTAGACTTGGCAATAATTTATTGCCTATGACACCAAAACACAGGCAGTAAAAAGATAAAATGAACTTAAAAGTTAGAAAAGCTTTTGTGGATCAAAAATGTTATGAATTGACTGATATAGCAACCCGCATAATGGGAGACAGTATTCAAAATCATGTATCTAATAAAGGATTGATATCCAAAATATAAAAAGAGCTTCTACAATCCAACAACAAAATAATCCAAATAAAAATAAGCAATGACATTTCTACTATGATATATAAATGGTCAACAAATAAGTTCATTCAAAGATACTCAGCATGATCAATCACTCAGAGAAAGAAAATCAAATCACCATGAGATACTACTACATACTAGTTAGGATGGTGCTTATAAAAAAACCAAACAAATGGGAAAATAACAATTGTCAGTGAAGAAAGGGAGATACCGGAACTCTGTTTACTGCTAGTGTGAATATAAAACATGCAACAACAGTAGAACACATTTTGGTTGTTCCTTAAAAAGTTAAATATAAATTACCACAGGTCACTAAACTGCACACTTAAAAGTATTTAAGCAAGTAAACCTTTCTAAATAATTTTACACTATAAAATGTAAATAAATGGATGCATATGATGTATCAAATAAATTAAAATTAAAGATCAAATGTGAGATACCATTGAATTTCAACCAGTCTATGTGTGCTGAACCATATGTAGGAACCTAATGACGTTAAAAAAAAAAAAAAGAAAGAAACTGTCAAATGGATAGGTAACCATTACTAAATATCTTACTCTGGGCTTGTCAGAACTTTTATGAACCTTTTTCTTGAAGTTCAACTAAAGATTATTAAAGACCGCATGTATTAATATGTTGTGTGTTTAGAAATGAATATTATACAGTATTGAGTATCATTTGATCTGATTCAAAAAACATATGAAAAATGATAAAACAATGTATGCTGAATTCTACAATAGGGATTCAGATTTTGAAAATAATTTGTGCTATAATTTATATATCTGTATATAAATTATAATTTATGAAAATATATGTGCCAACTGCTCTCAGGTTAGTTTACCAGTTATCCTTGGGACAAAAAGGCAAATAGTAAACAACAATTTTAAAGTCGGTATGAACCACCCATTACCTTCTAAACTTGCTTAAACATTTTAAAACTTATTTTAATACATACAAAATTAATGTTAATATCAGTTTCATTGAGTCTATACTTTTTAAGTTATTACCTGGAATGAAGAGAAGTAAAAAGTTCACCAAACTGTTTCTCCAGAATCTCTATAAGACTGACTGTCTCTTCTTTTGTTTGACTGTGTATGTGTTCTAACATCTGGGAAGAACATAATACAAAGACCAATTTTGTATTTTTATTTTGTAGGAATTGTACTATGTAACATAATTTTAAGAACAAAAGGTACTCTTTTGACTTTTCAAAATAATAATACAAAAGATTAGATGATAAAAATGGAATAAGTCACAAGATATAGCTTTAAATCCTGGTACTAGTCAGCAAAAATCACATCTTTGTCAGCACTGTTTATTCAAAGATTGACAAAAAGGCCTAGAAAATGTACTAAGTTTTCTAAACTTCTTTATTATCCATTTTAATAATTACAGAAAACAAGTTATTTTGAATAGCTGAATTTCTCTCCATCAGGATTCCTTAAATAAAAAATATCTTTAAAATGCTATAAAATTTTGAATTAAAATGTTACTATTTTGCATAAATCTTTGCTAAATAAGGGCTTGAGATCAGTGAACCCTTTTTTTTCTGTGCAATTTCTGCCATTTTGAATAAGAATGCCTCCTCTATTCCTGTCTCACCAATGTATTTTAGAAGCTGGTAATTTTTATTTATTTAGTTTCACATATTCACCACTGGAGAAACATTTCACTCCAGGAGGAATCATACTCTAAGTAGTACCCATAACTGATTTAGAAGATAATTAGATGAGATTTTAGAGTCAAGTGGATGCTGGAATATGTTAAAAGCTTTGGGAATGTTGGGGTAAGGTGAATGTACTTTGCATGTAAGAACATGAATCTAGTGGCACTGTGCAGAATGCGGCACATTGTTATGAGCTGAATTTTGTTCCCTTCTCAAAATGTTGAATTATCTTAATTCTATTATCATCTGTAACATTTTGAATGCTTTGAATGCATTGGTTCTAGGTTTGTTGTTGCTGGGTGCTTAGGAGGAGTTTGTTATTTGTCACCAAATGAGATGAGTGAATCTTTCTTTTGGAGGATGGGGTAAGGGAAAAAAGAGATTAAGTGTATATAACCAAATAATGAGAAATATTAGAAAGATGATCTGCAATGTATCCAAGACAAAATTCAGTTCACAAAAGTGTAAATCATGGTTCCTTAACAGAGCTCTAAATTCAGTAGGCTGCTAGCAAAACAAGACTAGAAGACCAATCCTAGTAGGCCATGGAAGTTCTCCATTTTTTTTGTAAATTTCTCTAGCAGTATATTAACATGCTTAATAACTCATACTAAGCTTTAGCTTCAATGCCAATGCATCCAAATAAATACATTTAAAAAGAACACATCTTAATCCATATTAGAACTTAATCATTCAAAATGCTTACTTTTATAGCAATATGTAATTGTTCAAAATTATTGCTTGCTATCTTCAAGGCTTCATCAATTTCTTCTGAAGTTTTAGTCTCCTAAAAAGGGGAAAGTGGAACATATACAAATACGAAATAAAAAGCTGTATGCTGAAACACAATGCTGAAAAAAATCAAGCTACCATTTTGGTTACTAAAGCAATACAGACACACTACAGTAATCTGAAAACAAGATAATAACACTTTAATCCACTTTCCCAGAGATTAAAAATCATGAACATTTTAGAATTTTGGTTATAGCATTCCTGGTTGGTCTTTTAGAAAAGCATGAAATTATGTCTTATAATTATCTTGTAACTTAAAATGATCTTAAAAATTTATCATGGCAATGAAAGAACACATGCAAAAACTAAGTTTTAAAGAAAAAATAATATAATTAGGATTTAAACTGGAAGCAAAAGAGAGAAGATTAAGTGCTTTCTTCCCCCAACTCATTAATGATCTCCTTAACAAACAAAAAAAGACTTAAAGCTTCATTCAATCACAATTTGGAGTTTTTTCTATTTCTAATCTTATACTAATACATTATCTAAAGTTATCAGGTACAGTAATAGGTAAATTTAATATCTAACAACAATATCAGTATCATCTACAACAAATGCTGTTAAGCATTTTGATTGCCATTAAAATAATTGGAAAATCACTGGAGTTTAGAAGCTTGTACTTTATACAAAGTTAGAAAATCTGGATTCAACAAGTATGTTCAAAGGGAAGAAGCTACATACAGGTAAATTTAAGAACACTGACAAGAACTGGTCAAAGGTGAACAGGCTGCCATGTAAAGAAAAGAGAATTGCTCAAGCACAGTTTTGAATAAAAGAAAAAAAAGATTCAGGTGTAGAAGGAAATAATCAGAAATCATCAACCTTAGGCATAAAGAATTTAACAATGGTCTATGAAAAAGGCCAAGCAGCTGTGAAGAAATGAGGTACAAAACCAACTTGGAGACACTCACCCTCCCTGCGCTATGCAGTAGCTTCTGGATGAATAAACAAGAAGACTGCTAGACCACTTAGTCTGAGCAGGACCCAAAACCAATCAGAAGAAACACCTACCTTTTAAAATAAAAATCTTATAACCAGCCTTAAATTTTTCGCACATAGAATGCACCTAACCCCAAACAGAAAGCACTCCTCTTAATGTGTGCAATGCAAATCCATCTCATATCTACACTTGAAGATGTCAAAGAGTAACCAGACACCTGTTTTAGACAAACTTTAAACTGATAAAGTACTCAAAAGCAAGTAAAAACTAGGTTTGGTTTTCACAAGACAGGACTTGGATATCCAGGAAATACTCTAACTCTGCCTCCATAGGTCTATCCTCAAATCCAACACTGAAAAATAAAGCTTTTGTTAAACTTACTTAAACACACACAAGCAAGGTTTACTTCTGTTACGTTTAAGTCATCCAAAAGAATCTATAATTATAAGAACCTTAAGAGGAAAGGAAACCTAAGCTACCAGAAACAAAGTAAAAATATTTGACTTCATCTTACTTCACAAAACAACATTTTCATACCGTCAATACAGTTGATGGGTTCAAAGCAGTCCTGCATGTGGAGACTGAATGTTCTAAACCAACAGTGAGCTGATCATCAGTCTTTTCAAAGTCCTGAGAACAATCCTTTATCCTGAAAAATGTCAAGCACATTATTTTAAATAACAACATTAATATAATTAAGTTTCTATTCTGATTTTTATCTTCTATAAAAAATAATTCATATGATTTGTAAGAACATGAACAGTGGGTTCTCAATTATTTATAAGCAAGGGAACCCATGACTAAATATGCATTCTTATAAAACTTGATTTTAATCAATACAACTTAACAAATTCCTAAAAATAACTTACAGTATAAGTTGTGCTTTAATTTCTGAATCAACACTTCTTACCTGATCGTTTTTGGTGAAGAAACTGAAATAAACTCAAAGTAAATACTTATGCAAATGCCATGTTTCTAACAAATGTACTTACAGACCTGTATAATTTACAAAATGCTAATGAATTTGTAGCCAGGCAATAAATTGTGATTGTATGAACCTAACCATCCAGCAAAATCAGCTAAGCATAAATCAGAGGAATCTATCAAATTTAATTAATATATAGTGTAGTTACAGATAAGCTTAGCTGGAACACAGAGACACAGATAATGGATCAAACTGGGCTTCTACTGAGGCACAAATAATAAGCACAAATGATAAGCTTGCAGACCCCCTATCAGAGCCACCATAACCACTATCACCAATTCCTACTGAATTCCCCAAATATCTCCTTTTTCCCACATTGCCCCCAGCATGTATCCCCAAATACCTCAGCTTTCTCAAACTGTTTCCTCCATAGGTCTATATAACCCTGATAAGCTGAACAATTGGAGATGTCCATCTGAGACAGAGTAGGTCTCCTACCTTGTTAATGAGCATCTCTTGATAATGAATCTTTCCTTCCACCTACATTTGTCCTCTCGAGTACAAGTCTTCAGGATGAGAGGAGTGGGACCTGGATCTGGTAACAAATCTGAGTGAAACAGTCTAGGAGAGCATGCTTTGGGCAGGTCTGCACTCTTGGTTTCTATTAGATGGAGTTGGCCATGGCAGTATGCCAGGGCTCACCTGTTCACATTATTAGAAGGAGTTGGCTGTTCATGGTAAGCTGACCCTGGAGTCAGGAGTTACTTCTTGGCAGCTGCCAAGAAATCTGTCTCAGGCATTCTTCTTTTCCTACTTTGGTAGCATTGGCTGCTTATACCCATCCGGTGGAAGGAAATGATTTTGGGCGTGAGTTAACAGACTCTAGCAGGGTAAGTTGTACCAGGGTACATACTGAGAAGCCTCTCTCTCTTCCATTTAGGGCTTTATTGTCATTTGGACCCCATAGGATCATTTGTTGGTACCAGCTGGTGTGAGAAAGATAAGGATTAGTATTCCCAGGTACCTGAAGGGGAAGGTTTGTTCTGGGGAGTGTTCCATTTGATTATTTTCCTTAGCTCTCGATTGTTCTGTATTTTGTAATTGTCTTAACATGAGTGATGTGGATTCAATTCCATTTGATGTCCTTTGGGCTGCCTTTTGATTGGTCAGAAATCTTACAGCTATGACCTCATGGCTAAGAAGAGATAATATTTTACTGTAGCACCTAATGTCTCATGTATGTGTTAGATTCAAATGAAATGTCTGTCTGTGTGTCTTGTATTGATAACTGGAGATTGACCATTTAGCTACAAAGTTTGGTGATTGGATTCTGAGCAATTACAAAATAAATCAACCTATGAATGAGAACCATCTGTTCCCTCTGACGTAAGAGTGTATTATGTGACCGTGGAGATGCCTAGAAGAGATTCCAAGATACAATATCCCATTCCTGGTGTCATAAAGAACAAATCACCCTGCTTCCTGGGCATCCTTGTCTCAAATAAGTCTGGGACCTTCATATATATATATATATATATATATATATATATATATATATATACACACACACACATATCACATATATACATGAGGTGGTAGCCAGTCTTTGGAGGGGTAGGTAATACCCTGAGGAAGCCTCCCTCATAAGTACCATACTTGCTGATCCAAAATACATTTTCCCTTGATGTGGAGATTGAATGTCTCCTTTATTATGGGAAATTCTAATTCAATCCCAGACTGGGTGGTGTCCTTCAGAACTAGAGAGTGATAACCAATGAATTTTGTGTGGGCTCAGGAATGTGGAAAAGTGGTCTCTACTTACCCACTCAATGATTCATTTCAGGAGTTGGAAACAAAACAGTAAGAAACTGAATTGTTTACTTCTTTCTAAATTGATTGTAAGGAAATAGTGAGGAGCTGGCATCTTGGGTTTTATGTGACCCTAGGGTTATATGTGAAGACATTTGTGTGTTCTATATTCCAGGCTGGAGATTGGAGTTCAGGGTTCTACTGTCTCCCCCATATTTTTATCTTGAGGTTAAGATTCCCAGGTCATTTCTACCATTAAATATTTTATATGTGCTGTTTTAAGGAGGAAAAGCTTACTGTGCATGGAATACAATCTACTACTAAGGAAATTTTGACACTAAAAAAAAAAAAAAAGCAAAATTGATGGGCATGGGTCAAGTATTTAAAAGTCCCAGGGCTACTTCAAAAGAAGACTCCTATGACAGAGTAAGTTGTTCATGAAAGAAGGTTAGATTAATACTAGATAAACAGCAAGAAAAATCTGTGGAACAAGAGATATAACATACAACAAAACACACTCCTAACTACCTCAGCAAATCCCTTTAGGCTACACAGTATTGGCTTCAAGAGAACAAAGGCTTAGCATGTGTGTGGAGTCCTTCCTTTTGTCTTAATTGAGAGTAAACTTATTTGGCTCTTTGATCCAACTATGAAAATGCTTAGTGGTTTGATTGAGTCACTACTGAATTGGAAAATATCTAAAATGAAAAATTTTAGTGCTCTCAATTTAAATTAGTCTTATTGGGATTTAAGGAAAAATGTATCTTGGCTAGCCTCAGAGAGTAAAAGATTAAGGCTTTGCTTCTAGAAATTCCTGTTTTCTGGATCAATAATACCAAAGAGAATTTGGCCACTTTTTGAACCAAACCAAGTCAAAACCATGAATCCGATATAAGAACTTTAAACTATATCCTCTCTAGAATATATTTCAAAGTTGATCAAGGTCACTAAATAGAAAGAAGATAGTCTACCTTCCTCTTTTGTCTTCCTTCATAAGCCCCACTCTCTCCTACCCATCTTTAGAGATTTGCTCATCATAAAAAAGAAAATCATGAAATTCAATAAAGTCTTTCCCTCATCCCAGAACTTATCTTCAGAATATGGTCAGACAGATATGTAAGTGAAACTCTGAAGTTAGAAGTCTGTTGCCAGTCCTAAAGGAAATTTCTGTCACCTTTGAAAAAAAAAAGTTTTGCCCAAAATTGGGGAAATTTCCTGCTCTTTCCTAAGGCAAGGAAATCTGAACTACAAGTTTAGAAGGCAACTCTATACCCAGAGCCTTATTTTAACTGGATGAAATAAAGAACGGAAGAGAGAAAAAATAAGGAAAATCTGTGCCTATGAGAAATTCTTTTGCCATGATTTATTAAAGGCAGTGGAGGAATCTCTCCTTAAATATTAAGCTTATGAGGAAATAACTGAAAATTGACTGAACTTCAAATAAAAACTAAGATTTCTGTTTGTGTCTTATTTGTCTAACCCACATTTGCAGGCATGTGTATACCTAAATGTGTTATAAATTATAACATGGTATTGTGAAAATTAATTTATACCTAACTGGCTCATGGAAGATACCTTCATAAATTGCTAACCTCAACAGAAACTAATCTAAATGTTTCTGCAGATCTAGGAAAGCTTTGGTTAATAAAAAGTATGTTAAATTCACTGGTTTAAACTTACACAGTCTTTAGAATATTTAATTAGATATAAATAAGTCTTTTAGGTGGGAAATGCAGTTTGAAAGAGAATGGGGCAAGACTGCCAAAGAAAGTGAAGATTATTTCGGGATTATTCTAGACTTCGGTTTTGGGTTTTTTGTTGTTGTTGTCTTTTAGAGATGTGGAAGAAGCATTTAATTTATTTTCATTTAGTTGTACACCTTGGTTGTTATGCCCAGTCTGAGACACAAAGTCAGTCCTTGAGATGTATGTGGACTGTAGTTTGGTTGGACTTGGCTGACCTAATCACTACTGCACTAGGTGTGCCCATTTTAAGCTGTTTTGCAATTTCATTCATGGGAAAGGATAAATCTATGATTTAGATATTAAATCCTGGTGGAAGTCTAGCATGGGTGACTATTTGGGGAGTATTGTTTCTATTTAACATCTGAATAGTTTTCTGTATATGGTTTAGAATTATCTTAAAGTTTTACTGAGCTAAATGATAGAAAATTGCTGAGTATTGGAAAAGTTAAATGATTTGGTCTCATGAAATTTTTTGAAGTAACAATAGGACCAAAATGAAAGTGCTCTTATTTCCTGGTCAGGGAAATTATTTAAGAAGTAAATGGTTTAAATAAATGATATAGAAATCTCTGGCAAATATTTTATTAGTTTCCTAAACATGTTTGAACCTAAAACTTAGAGTTATAGTAAATAATAAGAATTAATTAAATATCTAGACTATGCTACAAAGATTAATTCTAGGACTTAGGTCAATTTTTGACAGACAAACTGTCTAGGTTCATGAACAATACATGTCATGTGCCATTTTGAGAAATTGTACTATAAAAAGCATATTGCATTTTATGATTCTTCAAATATACATTGATAAAATGGACTATATTTACAATTGCTTAAAATTAAGGTTTTAAGGGTTAAAATTCTTATTATCTAAGAAACCAAAGATAATTAAAATAAGGGAAACACCTATCTATGCAATGAAAATAGGATGCATGTTCTATAAATGGGAAAGTATAAGAAATGGAAATGTGTTTTCCTTAAGGGAAAGGGAGGTGTGTCTTAAGGTGATTTGGGGGGTGGGAAAAAGAATTTAGACAAAAATTAGAAAGGAAAAGGAATGTAATAGATGATTTGTGAGAAAGGAAATTAGGGAAAGAGATTTTGTATGTGAATTTAAAAGACTGAACTTTCATATCAGCAATATGAAAAACAAAAACTTTACCTATTTTAAATCATGGTCAAATTTTCATTACAGATCATAAATTGCTCAAAGTAAGTATTTTTAAATCCTTTCATACCTTGACAAAACTCCTCAAAATTCCCCCCGAATCTAATTATTAATAAAAGAGGGTTTTACGGGAAAGATGGGAAATTTTAGAGAGCTCCTGATATTCTATTTAAAGTAATTATTCTCTTTGTGGAAGTAGAGATATTGAAAAAAAATGGGTTCATTTGGTAGTTATATCTTAAAAGAAGTGTTCAGCCTTCTTAGCATATATTTATGTGGAGGTGTGGTAATTAATAAGGATATAAGTAAGAATTAAATGAAATTCTTAAAAGATCTAACATGTTTACTTGCCATTCAAGCTGCTATTTTAAAATAATGTATGCCACAAAAATTGAGTGAATTTTTCTTGTGCAAGTACGCTAAAACCAGCAATCAAGTAAACTGCATCTTGTTGAGAGCAGAACTGAATTTTGCTTTTCTCTCTCCCTGATACCATGAGAATACGAAACTGTTAACTGTCTTTTCTGAAGCCAAGCAAAATGGAGAGAGAGAATTTAATATGAACTGTAGCTATTATTTTAAATACCTGATATCAGAAAACATGTGAACTGTAATCTAGTTATAATCTGTCAGACTGAGAGCCTGTCATCTGAGATGCTTCACCTGAAAATGGGAACTGGAAGACCTTAACTAAAACAGGATTCATGGACTAAAACCCAATGAGCAACCTTTGGTTTTATTTTGTTTCCTTGGAAATTACTCTTATTATGAAAGAACTTAAAGAAACTGCCTCTACAGGTACCAGGGCCCCAGAAGTAGCTGATGGCACTAAATAAAAGTGGGCTGCAAGCTGCTGGTCTCTGATTCTCATTAACCTGCTTCTCTCTCTCTAAGCTTTTAGCCATAAACACTTGCCAATTTGTGTTTTATCTTACAAATGCTCTTTTTCAACAAGTCTAATCTAGCCCTCTTACCTTTTCCTTAATTAAAGAGGTTACTAAACTTTCAATCTAGTTTCCACATGAAAAATTCCAGCAATGCAAGCTAGAAGTGTCTATGTGACTATTCTCAAACAGAAAGTCAAGCTCATTAAAGCTAAACTTGATTTGTAAACAAAATAATCATACCATAATTACTTCCTAGAATTGATATAAGTAGAGAGAAGATAGATGTCTCAGTAAAGCCTTAAGGATAACAGATATTATATTACCTTCTCAGGTTTCATTGAGCAGGTAGGATGCCTCTTTGGGATCATGTCTTTCTCTCATAACTTAGTAAAAAAAGGTCTTCTCTTGTACTTAATTAAAAATTTTTATAACTTCTATAAACATTGTAAATATAGGAACATTAACCAAGACACTCAAATAATGAGTATGCAGGGTGTGTGCTATGTCCCTGAGTCACATGAGTACTTCCAGTCACAAGTGGAACAATTTCAAACCTCAGTCATCCCTTATATGCAGTACCCCTGTTCTGCAGGAAGTAGCTAGAAAGAATGGAACCCCTATTCCTCCAAGATTTAGGAATGATAAAAAAGATAGTAGGGATTTTATTACGAGACAGTAAGTTGGAACCCAGTGAATCTAGTCATCCAATAAAACCAGCTTATTATAAACTGATGTATATATGACATTTAATTAGCATAGTCTAGTGACTGATAAGCTTAGGTGGGACACACATGGAGACACAGATAATAGACTGAACTAATCTTCATTGAGGCATGAAGATTTGTAATCAACTTGATGAGCTAGCAGATCCACTGTCAGTGCTACAGTATTCACCATTATCAATGCCTAATGAATTTTCCAAATACCTCACTTTCTTCCACTTTGCTCCTTTCAGATGTCTATATGACCCCTACAGTTGGAAATACAGATTTGAGACAGAGCAGGTCTCCTACTTCCTTGACTGGCACCACTTAATATAAACCAAACACATTTTCCTTCCACTAACATTTATTCTTTCAAGTACTGGCCTCTAGATGGCAAGCAGTGGACCTGGGTCCAGTAACAAATTTACTAGGTAAGTTAATTTGCAGGTAAAAGTCAATTGCATTTCTTGTCAATAAATGCTAGAGTTGTTGTTTATTTTCGCACTTTTATTAGACTACACTTAGTATTTGCAAAACAAATTAATCATAAGTCTATGATAATTTATGAAAGAAAATACAATATACTACTCATATAAAGAGAAACATACTAATCTTTAAACAATTACTTTGAAAAGTGATTGTTCATGTACTTGAAAACATATAAATACACTAGTCGTGAGTAGTCCATTACTCAATTCTTGCTTCAAATATTAAAGGTAAAGCAAGAAGGAAACATTCTTTATCAAGGAATATATTTATAAAAGTACACATCAAAAACCAAGAGACAAATATCTAACCACACACCTGAAGGAACTAGAAAAGAAACAACTGAAACAGAAAACATAAGGAAGCAAATAATAAAATAAAAGCAGAAATAAATGAAATATAAAACAAGAGCATTCTAAAGATCAATGAAACTAAGAGCTGGTTCTTTTTAAAAAATAAATTAATAGCCCTTTAGCCAGACTCACAGAGAAAAAAAGAGAAAATCTGAAAAAGAATCAGAAATGAAAGAAGGGTGATTACTACAGATATTCTAAAAATGCAAACACATTTACTATGCAAACACATTACTATGCCAACACATTTGCCTGTCCTGAAAAAATAGACAGATTTCCAATTGCTCCAAACTTTCAAACTGATCCAGGAAGTCACAGATAACTTGAACAGACCAATCACAAACACAGAAATTGAAGCAGTAATCAAATTAAGACCCCAGGACCAGATGGCATGACTAGTAAATTCTACAAAACATTCAAAGAAAATCTAGACCCATCTTTTCTTAGTCTTCCATAAAATTGAAGAGGAGGGAAAACACCCAAATACATTCTTCGAAATGTTAAATTAGGCAAGAGGAGCACCAAAAAAGAAAATTACAGACCAGTATCACTGATGAATATAGATTAAAAAATATATTCAATAAAATCTTGCAAATCAAATTCAACAACACTCAAAAAATGAATACATCATGACCAAATAGAATTTATTCCAGGGGTGCAAAGATGGTTCAACAAATGCAAAATCTATCAATACACCATGTCAATAAGGAAAAAAATGAAAAATTATATGATCATATCAACAAAGATTCAAAAAGATTCAACAGTCATTCATGTTAACTCTGGCTAAAATGGGATAGAAAGTATATAACTCACCATAATAAAAAGCACTGTATGATAGGCCAACAGTCAACATCATAGTCCATGGCAAAAAACTCTCACAACTACTATTCAACATAGTCCTGAAAGTCTTGACTAGAGAAATAAGGCAAGAAAAGGAAATTAAAGAAATCTAAATGAGAAAAGACATAAAACTGTTGCTATTTGTAGATGACGTATTATACCTAGAAAATCTTAGACTCCAACAAAAAAACTGCTAGAAATAAACAATTACAGCAAAGTGGCTGAATATAAAAACAATACACAAAAACCAACAGCATTCCTATATGCAAACAATGAGAGCTAGAGGGAAAATAAACGAAAGAAATCCTATTCACAGCAGCACTGAAAAAGACAAACTATCTGGGAAGAAACCTAATAAATAATGTGAAAGACCTCTATATTGAAAATGACAAGTGATTAACAAAATAAATAGAAGACACAAAAAGATGGAAAAATATTCCTTGCTTATGGATTAGAAGAATTAACATAGTCAAAATGGTCATCCTACCTAAAGCAATATACAGTTTTAATGCAATTCTTATCAAAATTCCAGGGACATTTTTCAAGGAAATTGAAAAAATAATACTGAAGTGTATATGGGAACTTGAACAGCTAGAGTGAAGCCTCAGAAAAATGAACAGCAGAAGAATCATACTCTTTGACTTCAAACTATACTGGAGAGGAACTGTCATTAAAATCATGTAGCACTAGAATCAAAACAGATGAACACAAGAATGGACTAAAATTGAGAGCCCAGATTTAAAAACACACCTATGTGGGCAATAAGTCTATGATAAAGGAGACAAGATCACACGATGGAGGAAGTAAAGTTTATTCAACAAATGGTACCCGAGAAATTGGTCAAAAATTGCAAAAAAAAAAAAGAAACTGATTACTCATTATAGCCATACACATAAATTAACTAAAAATAGATCAAAAATCTTATCATAGATCCCAAAGCATAAAATACATAAAAGAAAATGTAGAAAAAAATGTTCCATGAACCTCAAAAGATGGCTTTGAAGAACTGACACCTACAAAAAAGAAAACTAAAGCAAAAATAAACAATTGGAACTACATCAAACTAAAAAGTTTCCACATAGCAAAAGAAACCATCACTAAAACAAACAGACAACCCTCTAAATGGGAGAAGATATTTGCACAATATATACCACAATAACAAAAAATCAAATAATCCACTAAAAACATGGACAGAGAGCTAACAGACATATCTCTACACAGATGGCCTGCAGAAATTTTGAAAAAATGATCTACACATCACTTGCCATATCAGAAATGCAAATAAAAAACACATTGAAATATCACTTCAGACCAGTGAGAATGCCTTTTATTACAAAGACTAGAAACAACAAGTGTTAAAGAATGTGTGGTGAAAAAAAGCAACCTTCCTACACTGTTAGTGGGAATGCAAATTAGTTCAACTTCTTTGGAAAGTGATATGGAGATTCCTCAAAAAAATAAAGATGGATCTACCATTTGATCTTGCAATACTACTTCTAGGCCTACACCCAGTGAATACAGAAAACACTAAGCAGAAAAACAGTATGCACTCCTATGTTCACAGCAGCACAATTCACAATAACTAAGACATGGAAACAATCTAAATGCCTGGGGATAGATAAACGGATAAAAAAGAGCTATGGAATGCATACTCAGTGGAATTCTACGCAGTTGTTAAAAAAAATGAAATGTTTCCTTTTGCAACAATATGGATGGAATTGAAGGTGATTATTCTAAGTGACACAAGCCATAAAAAAAAGAGAAGTACAGGATGGTTTTACTTGTGTGGAATATAAAGAAACCAAACAAAAATTTTGACAAAACTCACAGAACCCAAGACTATGGCTACCAGGGGGATGGGAGGTTGGAGGGAATTAGGGAATTAAAGAGCAAGATGGTTGTCAAGGGCACTAGATCTTTGGTGATGGATCTGAGGTGCAATACACACAGACCCAGTTGCAGATTCTATATCCTAAAAAGGATATAGAATACAGCAATGTATACAAAATAAATAATAAAACAATTTAAAAAGAATTAACAGAGAAATAAGTTAATTTTTCTCCACATCTACTTGTAATCCAGCACCTACAGCTTTTGCTAATATTGTATCCTTAACTCTTCTTATTTTAATGTAGTAATCTTATAATTTTTTCCTCTCTTTAAGTAAGGAGAAAGTAATGCTGCTTCGTTAGCATTTGGATTCTCTGTTTCACTAACAATTAAGACAAATTATAAACTCAAAAGCACTTATAAACAATGGTTTAGAAATACTTATCTGAGTTTATCAATAATGATAAAATTACTCCTTCTAGAAATATACAGAATTTTAAATACTAAAATAAGTGCAACAGAACGTACTTTTTAGAGTGTAGCTTTTCCATAAAAGAATCTTCTTTAATGCATCCATCTATTGAATAGTATCCTTGTCTCCTATTTATAGTTGTAGCCACCTTAAGACAAAATAAAATTAAAACAACAAAAAAGTTGTTAAATAAATTTTGTTTACCCAGAATTCAAACAATTCAGAGTGTGCCATTCAAAGAGTTGATAATGGGCAGATCCCAGTGGAATAGCAGTAGGGTCCATTGCCCCTAGCTGAGAACACAGTCTACATATATCCCAAGGACCCAGAATCAAGTCCTAGGGTCTTGGGGTGGAGGTGGGGGTCTGAGGGTCTGCACGGGGAGGGGAAGCAACCAAGATGAACTAAATGAAAAAAAACTACTTCTTCCTCTCTCTTTTTGCCTGCGTGCCTGCTTCTGCTCACCTTCATTCCTACCTGTACCTTTCTTTTAAAAATAAAAATACAAAATTGATAATTTCAAAGTCTTACTCTTAAATCAAAGAAAAATTTGTACTTAATGATGTTTTTACACTACTTTAATTTTTGAAGAAATCAGTAATTTGGCAACTACTAATTAAACAGAATATCAATTTTTAAAACTCAGTTTTACCACAATTGTAAAAGAAATCATTTCAATACTATTTTTACTGCAAAAATTTTTACAATGATCTCTCTTTTTAAGCAAAGGTACAGGCAGAAATGAAGGAGAACAGAGGTAAATAGGAAGATGGAGGCAGCAACGCTTTATTTTATTTAATTGTTCATACTGTCTGTTCTTCCTATTTCTGGATCTTGAACCTGAGACCTTGGGATATGTGAGGACTGCACTGAACCTCTACTCCACCAAGGCATGCCACAATGATATCTTAACGTATGTTTAAAACTCTAAAATAATTAGGAACAAATTTAACAAGAAAAAATATAAGTTCTTAGAAAAAACAACAAAAAATTATTGGGTACCACAAATAGAACTGAATAATGTCAGTTCCTGATGGCAAAGACGTAATATCCTAAAGTATATACAATATGAATTAACACAATTCTAAATAAAGTTCACATGGAAAATATATTGTGCTAGAATTTAAAAATCTTTATCATGTATTCGGTAGAGATTAATTTCACCAGATAATAAAGCTACTGTAATTATAACAGTAGGGGGAATGGCACAATAAATGAGTAGAACAGAGCTTTGAAACAGATTCACATATGTTGAGAACTTAATACAGAACACAAATATCATTTCAATTAACAATGTGGGAAAGTCAGCTTATCATTCTAAACAGTCACACATTCACTTTACATCATAAAATTACAGAAGGATTAAATATGCACTTATTTGAAAACCAAGTTATTTCAATCTAAGCATTGGAAAAATGCATAGCTCTGAGATGGGAAGATCTGCACAATCAAAGAAAATTTATAAGCATGAAGGATGAAGAAAATGACTTAAATATGGAAACTTTCCTAAATGGTTAAATATAACAAAATTGAAAGGGAAATAGAGGGAGAAAATAGTTAAAAGAAATAGTACAAGTGTTAATACCTCTACAAAATATTCTTACAGTTAGGAAAAAGACAATTCAAAGGGAAACTATGGAAAAGATCTGAAGGAATCTGTAAAAGATCCTCCAAGGAGAGGAGGTGATAAGTCAACACAAGAAAAAAGTGGTACAATTTCATTAGTCAGAGAACACGCAACTTAAAAACAATTACTCATTTTTTACCCATCTTTTGCACATTAAATTGCTGAAGATTGAAACAAATATGAATTTATCTTGGAGCTAGAAAGTAACAGGACTTGATAACAGGATTTCTTTTTTGGTGGGGATGCGAACTGTATATAGTGAACAAATCTAAAACCACCTAAATGTTTATAATAGAGGGATTAGTTAAAAATTATATCATTTATATACAATGATCTATTATTATGCAGCCATTTAAAATAATGACTCTCATGAAAATAAGTTAATGTTGCTAAGAGAAATAAAGCATACTATTAAATGTTATATTCTCCCATTTATACATACATTGTGGTGGGGAAAGGATGTTCTGCCAAAGATTCAAGTATGATGTGCAAAGATTATTGATTAGGAAAAAGTTCTACTTTTAACCAATCATATATGACTGAATGTTATTTTAAGAAGTCCCTCCACTGCACACACATGCAAGGCTAAAAAATGATTTTTGCATGTCTCCTCATTTATCCCCCTTAGCTTTGGCATTTCATGGTAAGGGGTTAATGTCACTATCAACAGATTTGATACTGGACATTATTCCAGAAAATGTAAGAAAATATTAAATACAACTTATCTACAATGTTTCAGTTTAAATTGTATAAAGATCAGAACTTGTACCATACCACAACATTTTTCTATCCCCATCTCCTAGGCTTGTTATTTGAATTTTATTTCTTCTATGTTCTGACTTCAGTGATATGTTCAATAAAGCTTCCCCATTTGGGATTATATGGTTATCTATATGTTTTCTTCTAATTTACACCTTCAATTTGTATGTTTATTAACATTTCCAGTCCATATGGGATTTTAATATTTATCTACTGATTAGAGAATAAATTTTCTTAATGGTTCAATATACCTTTGAACTCAGGTCTAAAGAACCCAATAAAATACCAGTATTTTTGGAACTACACCTAAATGTGAACTTATCCTTGAATAAAATCTGCTATCTTGCTGGAAAAAATTATAGAATAGCTATTATTAACTAAACATTAACTAAACATTAATAACTAAACACAATCAAAAGCAGACAAGGGATGTTATCAAAAGTTATACAACGATTAGGCAAACTGCCTCCAGAGGAGTGCAGGTCACATATTCCTGGGTTTGAGTCCCAGGTCTGGGAGGAAACGACCAATGGTAATAACTAAAATAAAATAAAATGCTTCTTTCTCTCTTTCTTCTTGCCTGCCTACTCGCCTTCATTCCTGTCTACACCTTTTCTTTAACTTTCATTTAAAAAGAGGTTTCTTTTCCCTGCAGACAGGAATGAAGGCAAGTTGTCAGGGAAGCAGGATGAGAAAGGAGAAAGAGACATCTTTTACTTTTATTTGGTTGTTCACACTGGTTGCTTTCCCCTGGAACCAGAACTTGAAGCCAGGGTATGTGTCTTGCTCCTTTGGAGGTGCTGCTCCACCACGGTGCACCAGAAGAACCTTTCTTGAAAAAAAAAAAATCACACAACTATGAAAAGACTGGTAGATAAATCCATATTCACTCAAACTTATTTATAAATAAGAATTAAAGTATACCAATTAAATCCTTAATATAACATTTTAGGCTTAACTTTGAAATAAATAGCATTATCCAGGCATTCAACATTAAAGATATATTATAAACATAAATCTAATATGAATAGAGATATCTAAACTTACATATATAATTTAAAAGAAACCACTTGCTGAATATTCCAAATAAGTATTAGGTATCAGTAAAAATCCAACTTTAAAAAAACAAACTATTAATTTATAAGATAATGAATAAATATTATAATAGCTTATTAAAACAAAATTAACAATTTTAGAAAGATTTTTTACAGGACTCCTTGAAATAGTGACCAGTTTTAGTGCATTTGAGAAGGTTGAATAAAGTTCCTTGTCAATTATCTATGCTAATAACATAGGGGGAAAAGAGGGAAGGACAAATCAAATGTCTACCAATTAAAAGTTAGAACTACTTAAAATGATAAAAATGTTGACCTAAGTAAGCATTAGAAATAATCAATATAAAATATATGTATCAGAACCCTAAAACCACACCAATATATGTAAAAACACTATGAACATCAATATAGATGTTATCAAAATAATACAAGTATAATAACATAAGACCATTAAACATGAAATACTTTGCTAAAAAGTGCAAAAGGTTACTGTTATAATAAATCTGTTTTTTGAACACAACAAAATAGATATGAGCAGATATAGTGTTAGTTGCTGTTCCTCCCATCTCCTGTTTTTGTTTTGTTTTTAAAGGAAAGGTACGGGCAGCAATGAAGGTAGGTAGAGGCAGTCAGTTGGAAGAGAGGAGGAAGAAACATTTTTACTTATTTAACTGTTAATCTTGGTGGTTGTCCCTGGCACTGGGTTGCATACCTGGGTCCTTGGGATGTAAATGGACTGCATTCCCTGGATTTAACCATTAAGTGATAAAGCTGTGCCTCTCCTGCCTTTTTATCCACCACAATCTGAGTCTGTCAGGAATCTCCCAATACAACCACCACAGCTGGGGTGCACCCTGGTGGAGTAGCAGTTAAGTCTACCACCTTTGGTCCAAAGCAGTCCACGAATATGCCAAGGGCTCAGGTCTTTGTAATATAATTAGGAGGAACAAGCAAGATGAACAATTATAAAATGTTTCTTCTTCTCTCTTCTGGCCTGCCTATCTCTGCTCACATTCATTCCTGCCTGCACCTTTCCTTAAAAAACAAACCAACCACTGTAGTTGGGCTTCCGCTTCATCCTAACTATGCAGCTAACCATGTCTGAGGAACCTATTGTCAAAAAAAAGAGATAGGAAGTTCCTGCCAATAAAGGAATTTCCCACAATAAAAGATAATTTGTGAAGCATATAATTCCAAAATTGATCTTCTAATATGTAAATGTTTCTGCTATAATTAAAATTAAATATTTGACAAATTTTCAGATGTGGTTTTTTTTTTTTACCATGTTTAACCTGAAAATAAATTAGCAAAGTCAATTAAAATACTTATTCTAATGGATTTGAATCTTGTAGAGAACACCAGACATTCAAAATATGTAGGCTGATAAATATATGACCTTGACTTATATTATTCTTGATCACTTTGAACAACTTTAAAATGGACAAGAAAAGTTTTATCTTTTGTTAGGCTTTTTTATTTTTTTTCCAGACTTAGCCACAAAAATGCAAGATTTCAGTTTCTACTAAAAGTATGTTTTATTTCTCTAACTTTTTAACATTAACATTCTTTAACATTAGGCTGCAAAGAATTCAATATGAAAGATAAAAAAAACTTACCTCACAATCAGGGCATATAATTGTACTGCATTCTTCATTTATTAACAAGCACAGTTCACAAAAAGCATGTCCACAATGAAGTTCATGGTAGTGACCTATGGAGGAAATTCTACTGTGAATAAAACTTTTCACAGTTGAATGTACAGTATTAACCAGAGGGGAAAATTAAGGGAGAGTCTTTTGCATAGGAAAAGATAGCAAATTAGGAATGTATGAATTACTAAACAAATTTCAGGAGAAATTATGAAAGTCAGAAGGAGAGGGAAAAATCAGAAGAAAAACCAAACAGAGCAATGAATATCACTAAGCTAAGAAAGTTGGAAATAATACATTTCAGCTAGAGGTGGAAAAACATTTTGGTGACCTGGATAATTAAGTGGTATAATCCAGATGCCAGCTTAGTTGTGTTTCTAAATCCAATATTATATCTATTTTATCATACTGCTCTCTAAGTATCATTTCTCATTCTGTGAAGAGAATAGGGAGGGCAGATATGAGACACTGGCACTACATCTTTCTTTCAATGATCCACAATATTGGCAAGGGCAGAAACCAGATACAACTATTCTCTCATTCTCTCTCTCTCTCTCTCTCTCATACACACACAGACCATTCTCACAAACTAAACATTTATAAGGGGAAATAGCATAATCTTGATTGAAACCCTAATGCCAGCACATCCTGGTGGAGTAGTGGCTGGATCAGCCATATCTGAAGGAGCGATGTGCACATACATTAAGATCCTGGGTCTGGTGGGAACAGCCAATGTGAACAACTAAATAAAGTGCTTCTTTCTCCTCTCTCTTCCTGCCTACCTACTAGCCTTCATTCCCGTCTGTACTCAGAAAAAGAAAAGAAAACCTAATGTTAAGATCTCAGTGCTCTAAGCAGAATTTGAAGTTTATCATGTTTTGGTTATGTAACTTCAAAAGGTTGTCCGTTTAAGACTCTGTTTTTTTAAAAAGGAAAAAGGTGTCCAAAAAAGGGAAAAAAGAAATGATTTAAACACAGTCACCTTTTACTAGCAAAAAAAAGTTCTTGTGATTAATATTCCATAAATGTTACCAAAGAAATCAAACTGGTTTCTATATGCATTGCCATCATCTTTCCAAGTGAGTATCTCTAAGCACTGAAATACGAAGATATAGAAGAATCAGTGATTTCAAAAAGTCATGCTCTAAAACTTTTATTTTCAAATACTTTTTCATTCAGTTAAGGAAATTTTCTTTGTAACAGCAACAATCAAAACCCTGAGTAGAATCTTGGCTTTCCACCAGAAAATACAACCAACCAACTTTCTCTACAAAGGTTCAGGTCTTTTAAACCGAGTACATCTTGAAGGAACCGAGAAAACTGATTGAATGACTTTCACGTTCAAAATACAAACATTAAATCAGTTACCTGCAAGTAATAATTAAGAGTTTTTAGCAATTCCAAGAATTGAAATTCAACAATTTATTGCCTGTCAGAGACATGGTACTCTAGTGCATTTGAAGTTAATTAAAATAGCTTGAAGCAGTTTTCACTTGATAGCTTCTGAATTAGTCTATCAATAGGAGTGCTGTGTATTTTCCTCCCTTATACAGGAGAAAAAACAGTATTTGTTTTTGAAAACAATATAAGAAACTACATAAGACAATCAAGTTTTGGTACTTACTGACCACAAGGCAGTAGTCTAAATTTTTGCATTTACTTTTTTCTTGAATCTTGGTTAGTTCAATAACTGGTGCCAAAAAGAGTTCACACACAATCCCAAGAAGTCCGTAAGAACTGGGGAGAAGCGGGAATGTGGGCGGTAAACCACAAACGAACTGCGGGAGTCTCTTCTCTCCTAAGAATGGGCCTACAGCTCCTGGGGAGGACTGTGATATGGTGTCCACATGCTCTTTTTTGCAACCAACCAGGCCCTGCCACCACCAGCTTACAAGTCTCCTAACCCCAAAGCCTTCTTATCTCCATACCGGCCACCAGTCTTGGGCAAGAGGCACACACCCTAGAGAAATCAGGGTCCTAGGAGTTAACTCTGCCTACTCACCAGAAGCGCCAGGCACAATTCTGTTACACCGACTGCACTGAAACTCAGCAGCACCCCAGGGCCGACTCTGCCTCCTCATCTGTTGATAAGAAGATGGGGTAAGCCCAGCGGTCGAAGTTTCTGCCGCCATCACTGCCTCCTTTTGGAGTCGAGGGCCAGTATCTCATGCTAGTCCCGGCGTGCCTCGCGGCAGTAACCAATCATAAGAAGGAGGCGCCTCCAGCTGGCCAATCAGTGGTCAAATAAATTAAAGCCCACCCCTCATCTTATTCCAACTCGTGACCTTCGGGGTGCTTGGGTTAAGGAGGCTGTTTTCAGTTTTACTCGGGGAGTTTCTGTTCAGATGCTATGTGTTTGTGAAGCCCACTTTCCAAATCTTGCACCACCTCAGCAGTCCTAATATATTCAAGTCCAGATTCTGCACGTCGTGTTATATACATTGCTGGTGTCTTCACGGGTAGTAATTCTTTATAGTGAGTAAGCCCTCTTCCCTAGTATCTAGGGGCCAGAAGCCCCTAGAGCTATGTGCTATGAATTTGAGGTCTTCACTAATTTGTTGATTAATTTCTTGGCTAATATAGCTTTTATGAAGAAGCGAATCATTATATATCGGTGGGGAGATTAGTTAACAATTTCAAACGAAGTCATGGTGGTCATTTTTACTAACAACTGTTGAGAGCATGCAAGGTACGGTCTAGGAGCAGCTGGCATGCTAATAATTTATAAACAGGTACCTGCTGGCAAGGTACTGTAGCCATCTACTTTAAATGGTAACTTCTGCTAAGGTAGCTTGTATTATGTGCCAAAGGAGCTTAGAGACAAAAAATTACTGCTACTTGAAGAGTTGATGTCAATTATTTAGAGTGGTATAACAGTCTTTCTAGAGGATGTAGTATTTGCCCTAGACCTTAAAACTTGGGTTCTTCATGAAGAGGTTGAGGGATGCATTCTTCCAATTCTGTACTTAATTAGAAGTTAACAACACCCCATCTATACAATGAAATATTGCAATGTAAGTTAGTCTTTCTATTTCTAATTTGAGTGTCTGCCACCTGCAGTTGGCAAAGACTTTTGAAATGACCATGGCCAAGGATGTTCTTATAAACTAATAAACAATTTAACATGGGTCCTTGTTTAGCTTTGTGACATACAACACTTTTAGAATAATAACCAGAATAATTATTATACCAGAATTATTATTATAATGACTATTATATTGTTTTACATTTTTGACTTCAGGAATTCCATATAAATTTAGAACATACATATTCATTATTACATTTTCATATAAACATATCTTGAGAAGGCTTAGTATTAAGCTGTATTTTGTCAATGTTTCCCATAAGTGTTTATTACATCAGTTAGTCCAATTTTGCTTGTTTGTTTCTTCCTATTTCTCCTTTCATAGAGGGAGAATTATTTCTTCATATGGAATATCCTAGGAGCTTTCTAAGAGTTTCCATATTTTCCATTAAAATAAAGGCTTTTATTCAGAATTTTATTTTAGGAAGGATTAGGAAGACTTGCCAATACATTAAAAGGATTTTAATTCCATTTATACCATATATATATAACATATTTCTGTATATATGTTATATAGATACATATACAGAATAATCATTTAAAATTTACCACATGTTAAACACTTGTAACACAAAGCAAACTAAAATAAATATTTATTCCATTCTTAGTATGCTCACAATAAAATTCTTTTTAAAATTCCTCATATATTTTTCACTTGCATTAACCTTCCTACTACATGCCAAAATTCCTCTAAATTTTGCCTTTCATTATTGAACAGTCATTTCAATTAAAGACTCATTTACTTCCTTTAATACTTTCCTACTAAAAAGAAAAACCCATGTCTTCCATTGTCCTTGTTTTTAAACACATTCATTCTCTTCCCACTCTTCACCTTCCTTCTGCTTACCATACATATTTATTTTCCTTTTATCCTTTAGCATATGAGATTCTTAAAAGAAATGTAAGAGATAAGGCAAAATTTTACAGCTCAGAATAATTACAAACAATATACTCTTTTTCATAATACAGTTTTTTCAGGTTGCATTGGCCATGTCTGTGTAGGCTAAACCAATGAATTTAACCTTGTTCTTATTTAATTCATTACCCTATTTTCATTTCAGCAATAATTTATGAAGATACATTCCATGAGCCAATTAAACACAAATTAAATCTGGCAAAGCCATTTATAATATATGACACATCCACAGACAAACATACATATAGACAGACAGAGATATCTTAATTTTAGCAGGAGTCTTGGAGTCTTCCTTTTATTTTTTTCTGAAAGTCTTGTATTTTTTGTATTTCCTGTCATCCTGCTTAAAAGAAAATCAAGAGTTAAGGCCCTGATTTTCAATTTAGAAAGTGTTCCTTTGTTCCCAATATTTTTCTGTAAACTGGATGATTACATTTCAAAAGCAGTTGCAAAAACAAATTTGCAAATTTCTTTCTAGGGACATTGTACTCAGGCCAGCTTATACTACTACTGTCTTGGTGAAATACGCAAGGCCATTTTCCTTTTCCTTTTGAATTTGCATAGTCTAAGTTTTGTTTCAGCTCTTCCTTTGTCCAAATTGTAGGATAAATGATATTTTTTAGGAACACCATTGGTATCAAAAATTGAAGGCCACACATCAAAGAATATCAGAGTCATCTAGCTTTGATTTAAACCCATTTAATTCATGATCTGCCAATATTTTTCTAAAGCAACCCAAGCCTTCCTCCTGGAAACCATGTAGTCTTTACCAGCCATAAAATAAGCACTTCTATCAGATGTTGTTGTCCCTGTGTCTTTGTAGAAAGCTGACAGGTTATTTAGATCTATTTTAATTGGCATCCTAGCACTTACAGTTCTATTTGTTCTAAGTGCTTCCCTAGGCTTTTTAAATGGTCAGCCTGGTGGGACACATGTTTTGTTCAAGTCTAATTTGTGGACCCAAGCTTTTACCACCAAGTGCTCCCTAGTGACCTCCCTAGCTGCCTGCTGCAGGGACCAAGTCAGTGTGACAGCAGTGACCCCAGTGTCCTTTTTTTCCTCCATATACTTTTTTCCTGCATCACACAACATCACAGTAGACTCTGTACTGTGAAAGGAGCATTCCCACAATTATACAGTGCCTCCCCACAGTTATCCAGAAGTACAGCCATGTGGACCCACATGTCTCTACTGGTCCACACTGGGATTTCTCCCAGCATCCCACAAAGGCATATGCACTTTCCCTCTCCATTGGAAGTCCCTGAACTATCCTGCCGACTATACCAATCATTATGCAGGTGTTCACATTCTGGCAGAGTAATGCCCTGCATAGTAGAAAATCATGAGAAGATATAGGCAGCAAAGACATGGCCTTTATGGTACTTACCACAAAGGGTCCGGATGGCAGCAGGCTGGGGTGTCTCCACTTACCCCATGCTGGCGAGACATGCTTTCATCTCCATGAAGATGGGCCAGGTAAGTTACTGGAAAGTAGCCACACTGTCAGCACGGAGGGGGACTCTTTTATAGACAGTGTCGACAGAGGGAGGATAATGAGCAGACAAGAACAGCTGAGTGGGCAAGAACAAAGAACAACTAAATAAGTAAAGACAGTAGAATTCCAAGGCAGAATGCTTTGGGCATAGTCACTGCAGGTGAACCAGTTATCCCATAAAGTCTATCTTGTTACATCCAAGTCCATATTCAACATAGACCAGTTACTGAGGCTCCTTTCATAGGTGGGGCATGGGTCATGTTCTCGTAGAATCCCACAGCAATGATAAAAGGATTTATATGATTTTAAATAACTATATTAATATATATTTCCCTCGTTTATTTTCTATTTACAAAGGAATTGTACAGGGTTTTCCCTGGTGGCTCAGTGCATAAGACCACTGGATATAGTCCATCTTGGAGCAACCAAGATGAACAACTGAATAAAAGAAATAAATGTTTCTTCCTCCTCTCTCTTCCTGCCTGTCTACTCACCTTCATTCCTGCCTGCACCTTTCTTTAAGCAAAAGGGAATTTAAAAAATATTATTTCTATATTGCTAAATCTATAACTTTAAGAAATGTAATATATTTGTGATAGTATTAATAACTGTCATGTATTTGCCAAAAACAATGTAAAGGAGGTGAGTGGGAGTAAAAATTTATTTGGTTAAGGAAAACACTAGTGATGGTAAAGAAATACAGCAATGAACTGTTGGGATTATAATATTAATACATGTAATATGTATAATAATAATATTACCACAAAAGCAAAGTTATATGGAAATAACATAAATTTCTTTGGGATTAAAATAGCATAAATATGAAGTTGATTCTGCTGTGAAAAGATATATATGGTAAAGTTTATAGCAGCAATATGAAAAATATGACTCAAAAGATAGTAAACATCATTAAAGAAATGTAAATGGTAGAAAAATTTACTTTTATAGGTGTAAAACTCAACAAAATCTAGCTAGTTAATTTAACAGCAGATCAGATTAATAACTTTTTCTCTGGAACTCAGAAAAACAAAATAAGTTATATATTTTTTGTTTTTAGAAAGAAAGAAAACTAGATAATACAGTATTACCTATAGTATTTCAGTCCTTGACAAGCCAAATAAATGTAAGCACTCAGTATTTGAAAAGAATTATAAAGTTATTCAGTGTGATATAATGGTTAAATAGCTTAATAATTAGACAAACTAGATGAAAATTTTATGATTAGAGACTTTGTATTATCTGGATATATGCCCAAGAGTGGGATTACTGGATCAAATGGTAGATCCATCTTCATTTGAGGTATCTCCACATTGTTTTCCAAAGACGTTGCAATAATATACATTCCCACCAACAGTGTAGGATTCCTTTTACTCCACAACACCTCCAACACCTGCTATTCCCAATCTTTAAAATAAAGGCCAGTCTCACCCATGTGAGGTGGCATCTCATTGTGGTTGTTATTTACATTTATCTGATAATGAGTGATGTTGAGCATTTTAAATAAGAAATGGAGGTGGCCTACAGACACTTGAAAGAGTCAGTACATCTTTTTTCAAGTGTCTGCATGCTACCTGTGTGTCTTCTTTAGCTATGTGTCTCTTTCCTTTGCCCATTTTCTTGAAAGGAAACTTTACTTTTTAATTGCTGAGGGTGTATGAGTTCTTTGTGTATTTTTGAGATTAAACTCATATATATTGTGTAAACATCTTGACTTCTGTGAGTTTCCTTTGTTTCAGTAGTGGCTTCTTTTGCTGTGCAGAAGCTTTTCAGTTTAATGAAGCACAAATTGATTAGTTTTGCTTTGGTTTCTTTTGCTGTTGGTGTTCCTTCCACAAAGACATCTTTGAGAATGAGGTCATAAAATGGTTTTCCCACATTTTCTTCCAAGTATTTTATTGTTTCAGGTGTAATGTCCAGGTCTTTGATCCATTTTGAGTTAAATTTTGTGCATGGTACTAATGAATGATGTCTTTTATTTGCAGATGTCTTTCTAGTTTTGCCAGCACCTTTTGTTAAATAGACTTTCCATTCTACATTGTATGCTCTTGATACCTTTGTCATACATCACTGTCAATATAAGTATGATTTTACTTCTCAGCTCTCAATTTGATTCCATTGATCACATCCCTGTTTTTGTATCAGTTCCATACTGTTTTGACAACGAATGCTCTGTAGTATAGTTTAAAGTCAAAGAGTCTGATTCCTCTACTGTTCTTTCTTCCCCTCTCTTAAGGTAGCTTTGGCTATTCACAGATTTTTTTGGTTCCATATAAACTTCAGTATTGTATGCTCTATTTCCTTGAAATATGTCCCTGGAATTTTGATAGGAATTGCATTAAAACTATATATTGCTTTGGGTTATGGTGGTCATTTTTACTATGTTGATTCTTCCAATCCATGAACATGGAATGTTTTTCCATCTCTTTGTGTCCTCTTCAATTTCTTTTGTTAAGGTCCTATAGTTTTCATTGTAGAAGTTTTTTGCCTCCTTTGATAGATTCATTCCCAGGTATTTAATGTTTCTTGGTAGTTATGTGAATGTGATTTATTTTCTGATTTCTTTTCCCTCTGTTTTGTTGTTTGTATACAGGAATGCTCCTGACTTTTCTGTGTTGATTTTATATCCTGGCACTTTGTCATATTCATTTATTGTACTTGGTAGTTTTTTCATGGAGTCTTTAGGATTTTCTAGGTATAACATCATGACATCTGCAAATACTGATTGTTTTATTTCTTCTTTTCCAATTTGAATTCCTGGATGTCCCCCTCTTGCCTTATTTCTCTGGCCACAACTACCAGAACTTTATTGAATAGTAGTGGTAAGAATAGGCAGTCTTATTGTTTCACATCTTAAAGTAAAGGTCATGCATTTTCCACCATTGATTGTGAAGTTGACTGAGGATTTGTCATGTATTGCTTTTATTATATTGAGGTATGTGCATTCTATTCCTATTTTGTTAAGGGTTTTATTTTTATCATGATCTTGGTATTGGATCTTGTCAAATGCTTTTTATGCCTCTCTTACATGAAATTTATCTTTTAAAAAATTTTCTCTGTTGTTGTGGTGCATTGTATTGATTTGTGTATGTTGAACCAACCTTGCATCCCTGGAATAAATCCCACTTGATTGTGTTATATAATTTTTTGATGAGTTATTGAGTTCTATTTGCTAGAATTTTGCTGAGGATTTTTTTAAGGGAAAGGCACAGGCAGGAATGAAGGTGAAAGTAGAGACAGGTAGGAAGAAAAGGAAGAACCATTTTATTTATTTTGTGTTGTTGTTTATCTTGGTAGTTCCCCTTGGCCCTGGGACATGAACCCTGGCTCTTGGGATATGAACTGCTACACCACAAGGCATACCTTGTTGAGGATATTTGCTTCCCTATTCATCAGTGATATTGGTCTGTAGTTTTCTTTTTCAGAGCTATCTTTGTCTAATTTTGGAACCTGGATAATATCAGCCCATAAAATGTGTTTGGGAGCTTTCTCTCCTCTTCAACATTGTGGAAGAGTTTAAGGAGGATAGGGATTTGGTAGAATTCACTAATGAAGGCATCTGAACCTTGGCTCTTGTCTACAGGGAGATTTTTTACTACTTCAATTTCTGCAGTTCTGTTTGGTCTGGTTAAGTTTTCTGTGTCCTCCTGGTTCAGTTTTGGTTGGTTGTAGGAATGTAGAATCCCGTCCATTTTTTCATGATTGACTTATTTGTTAGCATATAAGTGTTCATGATAATCTCTCAAGATCCTTTGTATTTCTGTGATGTCAGTTGTAGCCTTACCTCTTATTTCTGATTTTTGTCAGAGTTTTCTCTGTTTTTCTTAGTGAGTCTAAGCTCTTGGATTTATTGATCCTTTGGATGGTCTTTTTGCTTTCAATTTCACTTGTTTCTGCTCTAATTTTTTATTATTTCCTTTCTTCTGCTGATTTTTGCTTTTGATTGTTCTTTCTTTTCTAGTTCCCTTAGGTGACTGGTTAGGTATTCAATTTGGACTCTTTCTTGTGTTTTGATGTTTACTTGCATAGTTATAAACTTTCATCTCAGAACTGCTTTTGCACATCTCGTATCTTCAACATCACAATTTTTTTGTTCTCAGATAAATCTTAATTTCCTTTTTCATTTCATCAGTGATTCAAGAGTTGTTCAGGAGCATGTTCAATCTCCATATCTTTGTGGTTCTTCTAGTTTTGTTCTTTTGTTTCATTTTTAATTTAACCCTCTTGTCAGAGAAGATGGTTTCTATAATTTCATCTTTCCAAATTTGTTGAGATGTGCTTTGTATCCCAAGATGTGGTCTATCCTTGAGAATGTTCCATGTACACTTGAGAAGCATGTGTATTCTTTTTTATTGGGTAGAACACCCTATATATGCTTGTTAGGTCCAAATTAGAACACCCCGTATATGTCTATTAGTTCCAAATGATTTATTGTTTCAGTTAGGCCCCTAATTTCTTTATTGCTTTTTTTTGCCTGGATTATCTATCTATTGATATATGTGGAGTATTGATGTCCCCTGCTATTACAATAAATATCTGCCTTTAACTCCTGCAGTGTATATTTTATATATTTAGATGATCCTGTATTGGTTTTATATATGTTGATGATGGTTATTTCTTCTTGATGGATTACCTCCTTGACCATGATTTAGTGACCATCCTTGCCTTGTGAAATCATTTTATTTGGAATATCTCGTCTGATATTAGTATTGCAATTCCTGACCTCCTTTCATCCCTGTTGCTTTGATATATTTTTCTGTATCCCCTGATTTTCAATCTATGTTTACCTTTGGATCTGATATGCATTTCTTGTAGGCGTAATAATGATGGGTCTGTTTTTTTGGGTTTTTTGTTGTTGTTGTTATCCACCTAGCCACTCTATATCTTTTGAATGGTGAGTTCAGTCCATTCATGTTCAGGGTGATGACTGAAATGTAGGGCTTTATTACTTTATGTTCCTATAGTGTCTGATATTATTCTTAGAGTTTCTTAATTTTTCCTCTGTCTTGTTTATCTCTCCTCTTCTGTTTGGGTCACCTCTCTTATTGTCTCTTCAATTTCTGATATTTTTTTCTTTTTCATACTGAGTCTGTTTATAGAGCTTTCCATGTATATTTTTAGTTTCTTGACCTTCTTTCATCTCTACCATTTTTGCTAGGACTTCTTTCATGATGTCAATCATTTTGGTGACATATTCTTTTCATCTGTCACTTCTTTTCTGATGTCTTCCAATTGCCTTTGGGCCATTATGTGTGCCTTCTGCATCTTGTTCAGCTTTTTAATTACTATTGTTTTGAACTCTTTACCTGGTAGGTTCTCTCAATCCATATAAATATAGTTCTTCTCTGGTGAGCTCCTGGTATCTTTCTCTTTAGGAGCCTTTGTGTATTCTTGTGAAACTTAGATTTGGGCATGCTTTTTTTCTGACTTGATTATGGCACTATGACTTTCCTTTTTTCACTTTAGATTTCTTTCTGCCCCATGATGATGTGGCAGGTGCCAGTTTCTTGATATCGCTGGGGGTGGGGATAGTTCTGCTTGCATCAATGTCCTTTCGTGGTGAGACATTGATGCTGTTTCAGGTGATGCTTTTATCCTCTGCTGCACAGGCAGTTTAACAAGTTCAGTCTGTGAGTCCAGTTCTCTGTTAGTCCAGTTATATGTTTTTAAATCACTGGATCTGGGTTGAGGCACTGTGGGAGACTACAGATCCTGAGGTTGAGCAGGCACTTGTTCTTTTCAAGGACTGAGCAAGGTGGGGGCCAATAGTCAGCAGGAACAGAGGCCTAGCACAAGTGGGTTTCAGTGTGCTGGAATCTAAACTTTTAAACCAGAGTCTTAGGATGTGCTCATTTTCTACACACCTGGTCAGGGTGCTCTGTCTCCATTTACAGCCTGAGAGAGGCATATAGTCTTTATCCTATCACTTGAGTGAAACCTCCCTGGCCTCCCTAGGGAGGGCAGGGGAGGCAGCCCTGAATAGTATCTGACAGGACTTGGGTGATTTCACAGGAGGGGGCAGATTTGTCTCTCCTGGGGATGGAGTTGTGGTAGCATCTCCTGAGTGCTAGTTGCATGGCTACCCTTCCCCACCCCTTGCTCAGGTTGTACACCATTCCCTCTGCTCCATCAGGCATGAGATGTTTGCATGGTACGGCAATCCCCTTTCAGGCTAGGTGCAGCACACTAGGCTCCCTCTTATTGAGTGGGCATGGAGTACTCTCCTGCAGATGCAGCTAGCCTTCTTCTCAAAGTTCTCAGGGCTCCCTCCCTTAAGTGGGGCATGGAAGGCTTGTATACCGGTGCAACCATCTGTCTTTAGGCCAGAACCAGCATATACATGCCTCCTGTCCTGTGGGCATAGAGCGTAGGCATGTGGCCTCCTCTTCTGGAGCTGAATGCAAGGCACTTCTGGTTAACTTTCCTCAAGTGGGCATGGGGGTATGGGATCTCTAAGTGGGTCATGGGGCATGTGAGCACAAGGTCTCTGGTCCATAGGACACAGTGCCTGTGCAGTCCTTACTGTGCTATCTGGTTGCCACTTTTCTATATTTATTTGCTCTTTCTAGAAGTTTTCATGCAGCCTTTGGGGTTTTCGAGGTATGATATCATGTCAACTGCAAATGGAGATAGTTTTATTTCTTCTTTTCCAACTTGGATTCCTTTAATGTCCTTTTCTTGCCTTTTTCCTCTGACCTTCAGAGCTATGTTGAATAGTGGGCAAACTTGTCTTATTCCAAATCTTGGGGGAGAAGATCTCTGGTGTTGACCATTGATTATGATTTTGACTGTGCGTTTCTCATATATTTCTTTTATTATGTTGCAATGAATACTTCTTTCTTGCTTATGTAACTGCCTACGAAGATTATATTTACTGAGATGGTGATTAGGTTCAATATCTTAGGCATAGAATTTATTCATTCAGCAATTCACCTTAGTGAAAAAGAAAAAGAGAAATACAGGATGGCTTCACTCACCTGTGGAATAATAATTAAATAGAACAAATGAGCATAACAATTCCAACAAAAGTAACAGGAGTCAGGCCTGGCCATGACGGGGAAGGGGTATGAGGGGGAAAGGTGGCAGTGAGGTTCACTTGAACCCTGTGGTGGTTGTGGTGTGAAATATAGACTGAGAACTAAAGAAAGAAATATTACTCTAAAAGACAAAAGCAATTTTTTAATATTTCATTAAATTAAATCCCTTTCTCTTCAGAACTTCTGTTTGTCTTATTATTTATAAGATAAATATAAAAATTCTAAATGTCTGATAGTTCCTTATTTATCTGCACTGTCTACCTCTCCAGTCCCATATGATAATTATTTAACATTTTTACTCTTGTTTTAATGTTAGACTGATGAGGAAAATCAATAGATACATTTATTTTCTCATGTGTTGCCATTATAAAGGGCAACTTATTTAAAATGTGAAATTTTTCCTAAATGTATGATTATGATGAAATAGCTATTCTTGTTTTTTCCCAGATGATTAACTTAAATTGGTTAAAGTAGAATTTAATATTTTCATTCTTCCAGGTAAAAACTTACTCTTTTTAAATGAAAATTTGTTAGGTATGGAGAAAAAGGAATACTCCTACACTGTGGGAATGTAAATTAGTATAACGTCTTTGGAAAACAGTATGGAGTTTCCTCAAATAAAAAAAAGATGGATTTACCATTTGATCCAGCAATCCCACTCTTGGGCATATCTCCAGAGGATACAAAATTTCTAATCAGAATATCTGCACCCAAATGTTCATAGAAGCACTGTTCACTATAGCCAAGACCTGGAAATAACCAGTGTCCATCAATATATGACTGAATAAAGAAACTGTGGTAGATATACTCAATAGAATTCTATGCAGCTACTAAAAATGAAATTGTGCCCTTTGCAACAATCTGGATGGAATTAGAAGGGATTATACTAAGTGAAATAAATCAGAAAGAAAAAGAGAAATACAGGATGGTTCCAATCATATGTGAAATATCACAAATGAACATATAAATAGATATACCCCAGTCCAAACTCTCAGGACACAAGATTATGACTGCCAGAGGGATGGGAGAAGTAGGGATGGAAAGAAGGGAAAAGGTGGTGGTAAAGGACACTGGAACTCTGGGGGAGAGTGTGGTGTGAAAAACAGATTGAGATAAATGTCGATATTTAAAAATGAATGTAATAGTGTGAACAAAAGAGATAAGCAAAATAGATGAATATGTGAACATTGGGCATGCTCTGGTGACTTAGTGGTCTAGTACACTCTGGGAGCAGTCCCACATGTATCCCAATGTCCTGAATCCCAGATCCAGGACCAGGGGAAGCAACCAATGTGAAAAGAAATATGTTTGCTGATATGCTTTGTAAAATGTAAAATGTAAAAAGTTTTCCTTTACTCAAATGTTCATTCAATTCTGGGAAAATATGTTGAGAAGAATTATTAGAAATACAACTAAATTGATGTGTTTTTCAGATTGAGTTTAAAATCAAATCAATGCCCTGGATAAATGGACAAAAAACAATATCCAATGTGCTGCCTATTAAAAGTTTCACTTTTTCTCTAAAGACACACATACAGAGTAAAGAGATGCAAAAAGATATTTTAGAACAATGGTAACCAACAGGGATAGCTATCTATATATCACATCATATAGGTTTTAAGCTAAAAATGTACAAAAGAGGTGAAGAAGTCATTGTATATTATAAACGAGTCAAGTTATCAAGAAAATATAATTATAAACACTTATACATCTAACATTGGAACACTTAAATATATAGAATTATTACTAACATGCAAAAAGGAGAAATGAATAACAACACAATAACACTTGGGGATTTTAACATTCTACTCTCAACAATGTATAGAACATCAAGACATAGTATTCTATATATTTATACAGAGACAGTGGGTTTGCACAACACTTTATTCCAAATGGACTAAAAAGATTTTTATAGAACATTCCATCTAACAACATCAGAAAACACATTCACTTCAAGTGCATGTGAAATAATTTCTAGGATACAACATATGATAAACCACAAAACAAGTATTAGAAAATTTAAGAAGATTGAAATCATGCTAAGTATCATTTCTCACCACACTGTTATGAAATTAGAAATCAATAACAGGAGAAAAACTGGAAAATTCATAAATATATGGAAATTTAAAAATTAAAAAACAAATCAAAAAAGAATTAAAGAGGGAAATGTTTCTTAAAAGACATGAAATTAAAACACAGCATAACAAAACTTATAGGATGCAGCAAAAGCAATTCTAAGAGGGAAGTTTATATCTATAAGTGCATACATTAAGAAAATACATGAGAAGAAAAATTAACCCAAATGTTAGTCGAAGAGAATAGTAAATATTGGAGCATATAAGTAAAATGGGAAGTGGAATCATTAAAAATATAAGCACACTAGGGATTAATTCTTTGAAAAGATAAGCAAAATTGACAAAACTATCAAGACTAGCCAATAAAAAGTAAGAGGACACAAATCAATAAAAGAATAATTGAGAGGAGACATTACAACTGATACTGCAGAAATACAAAGAATCATAAGAAACCTCTATGAACAGCTATGCAACAAACTAAACAGAGAAATGGATAAATTCATAGACAGATACAACCTACTGTGATTGATTCAAGAGAAAGTAGAAAATATAACCATACAAATAATAAATTAATTAAATGAACAAATTAAATTCCAAGACCAGGACCAAGTGATTTCACTGGTGAATTTTATCAGACAGTTAAAGAATAAAAATACTGAAACTTAAAAAGTAAATTATAAAATAAAATATATTTATAAAAATTTAAAAAATTATTAGTGATAACCTTTCTTTCCAAAAACTAAAGTGGATTAAACATTCCCAGACTTTAGGTCAACATTGCCCTTAATACTATAGCAAGGTCAGATGAGGACATTATAAAAAAAAAGAAAACAGCCAATATCCCTATGTATATACATGGAAAAACTCACAACAAAATAGTAGCAACTCAAAATAAGTAACACAATAAAAAGCCATACTGCATGATCAACTGGAATCATCTTTGGTGTGCAAGGATGTTTCAACATGCACAATTCAAATATAATAGATCACATAATAGAATAAGATCTATAAATCATCATCTCAATAGACACAGAGAGAACAATTGACAAAATTAATTGTCTATTCTTGTTTAAAATTTAAAAAATGAAATATGCCTCAAAATTACAGAAATCTGTAGAAAACCTACTATTAGCATCATACTCGATGAAAGGTTGAAAGCTTTTCCTAAGATCAGAAACAAGACAAAAGCTGCCTACTCCCACCACTCCTATTCAACATAGTATTGGAAGTTCAGGTAAGAAAAAATGCAAAGTGTATCAGATTTCAAAAAGAAGTATAATAGTTTCTGTCTGCAGGTGAGATATATCTCTATACATTTACATTATATGTGTATGTGTGTGTGTATCATAAGGACTTCCAAAAAAGCTAAACTCAATCAACAAATTAGTAAAATTGCAGATATTGAAGTCAACATAAAACTCAGTAGTGTTTTGTAAAAGTTGTATGGAGACACAAAGACACTAAATAACTAAAATAATCAATTTTGAGAAAGAACTAAGCTATTTGCTTTGTTTCTTTATGTTTTACATATGAGTGAGATCATCTTGTATTTTTCTTTCTCCTTCTGCCTTATTTTACTTAGCATAATCCCCTCTATTGTTACAGTTCATGTTGTTTTCTTTGTTTTTAAAGTTGTGTAGTATTTCATTGTGTATATCTGTATTACAACTTTATCCATTTACCTGTTAGTGGGTATTTAGGTTATTTCCAGTTCTTGGTTATTGGAAAAGTTGCTGAAACAAAAAAGGGGGTGCAAATATCTCTTTCAGTTAGAGTTGTCATGGGTTATTTTTAAATACACTGGCAAAAGGGATCAGATAGAATTTTCATTCTAATTTTTCGGAGGAAATTTCATATTGCTTTCCATATGGTTGCACCAAACAACAGTGTTCCCTAATCTCTACATCCTTACCAACACTTGTTATCAGTTTTTAGGTAATAACCATTCTGATATGTGTGAGGTAATATCACATTGTTCCTTTGATTTGCATTTCCCTAACAATAACAGATGTAGAACATCTTTTCATGTGCCTGTTGGCTGTATGTCTTCTTTGGAGAAGATCTTCTCCCCATTTGTTAATTTGATTGATTTTCTGTTGTTGAGTTTTATGAGTTCTTTATTTTGGATATTAACCCCATGCAAATGTCTTCTTTCATTCAACAGTGTTGTATTTGTTTGTTTTACTGTGCAGAAGCTTTTATATTAGATGTAGTCCTAGTTTATAACATTTTGTTTTTGTTTCCCTTGCTAGGCAAGTTAAGTCCCCTAAGACCTCTCTAAGGCTAATGTCATGGAAAGTATTGCCTATGTTTTATCATATTTATGTTATTTTTTTCAGATATTACAAATATCTAGTCAATATCAAATTAAATGATGTGTATGTTCTTATAGAATGATCTAATTTCAGTCTTTTGCAAGTAATTGTACTGTTTTCCCAAAAGCATTTGTTGAGATTCTTTCCTTTTTCCATTACATGCTCTTGGCTGCTTTGTCGTAAATTAACTGACAATATATGAATTAATTTATTTCTGAGGACTCAATTCTGAGTCTTTCTTTATTCCAGTACCACATAATTATGATTATCACTTTTAGTATAGTTTGAAATCTGGGAGGGAGATAAATACTTTTTTCTTTTTTCTTAAAATTGCTTTGGTTATTCAGATTTTTTGTGATACAACAGAAATTAAAAAAAATTAGTTCTATTAACTTGAAAAGCACTAATGAAATTTTGATAGGAAGTACATTAAATCTGTATATATCTTTAGATAAGACAGTCATATTAAAATGTTAATTCTTCCCAACTATTAGCATGAACTATCTTCCCATCTTTTTGTATCCTCTGTGTTTTTAAATATCTTATAGTTTTCAATGTACAAGTCTTTAACCTAAATTTTTAGATGCAATCCAAGGTACTTAATCATTTTTATTTCTACAATAAATAGGGTTATTTTCTTAATTTCCTTTCCTTCTATCTCATTGTTTGCATGTAAAAATGCAACAGATTTTTATGTTAATTTTGTGGTCTGCCTCTTTACTGTACTCATATATTGATTCTAATTTTTGTTGGTGAAATCTTTATAGTTTTATCCATAAATTGTCAAATAATCACATAATAGATAGTTTTACTTCTTTTCCAATTTGAATTCCATTTATTGTTTCTTATTTTCTCTGACTAGAACTTCCAGTAATGGCAGTGGTGAAAGTCAATAGCTTTATTCCTGATGTTAGAATAATGTTTTTTGGCTTTTCATAATTTATTATGTTGCATATATATTTTTCATATGTATATGTATATGTATGGCCCTTATGTTGAGGTATGTTTCTTCACTATTTTCATTAGAATTTTTTTTTATCACAATTGGGAACTGAATCTTCTTAAATGCTTTATCTGCATCTATTAATGTGATCATAAAATTTTTCCTTCTTTTTCTTGATGTGGTGTATTACATTAATAGATTCGTGTGTGTTAATCATTCTTGCATCCACAGAATAAATTCTGTGGTTATGATGGAAAGTCCTTTTGATATATTGTAGGATTCAATAGACTAGTGTTTTTTTTAAAGGATTTTGCATGTGTTCATCAGAGATGTTGGTCTGTAATTTTTCTCTGTGTGATATTCTTGTCTGCTTTTAGTATCAGTATAATGTGGAATGTGGAATGTGGAAGTGTTGCTTTCTCTTTAAATTTTGGAAGAGTTTGAGGACAACAGATATTAATTCTTCTCTAAAATTCCCTAGTAAAGCCAAGTCTTGGGCTTTTAATTTTGGGGAGACTTTTAATTACTTCTTCAATTTCTTTGCTTGTTATAGTTCTGTTCAGAGTTTCTTTCAATTTTGTTAGGCTGTATGATTCTGAGAATTGCTCCTATCCTCTAGGTTGTCAAGTTTATTGTTATATAACTGTTCATAGTAGTCTCTTATGATTTTTTTAAATTACTTTTTATTGTAGTAATTATTCTACACATTAAAATAATTTCCCATGTAGAGGGTCCCCATTTCTTTGTTATATTTCTCAGTGGTGATATGTAGTACTTTTTCCAAATTCCTTTATACCCAGAAGATCAATTTATTAGCATTTACCTAAAAAGGTATATATTCCAGTTTATCTGCTCCAGAATACCTTAGGGCTTTACTGAGAGTTGTACTTATTTTTCTCAAATATTAGAAATGAATCTCAATGATCTTACCAAACTTATACAATATGTATATGACTTATTATTTTGCTATATGACCTTGGAAAAATATCAATTTATTGTCCATTAACTTTGACAACTGGCACATGAAGGTCAAAAGTTATCCAAGAAGAAGTTTCAGTTTTGTTTAGAAGCAGTAACATATTTGGGTATTTGATAATGGTCCAAGGACTTTCAATAGACCCAGATTAAAGGGAACCTTCTCCTTCTACTCTATGAATTAATGACTAAGAGAGATGAGAAGATTCCTAGGCCTTGTTAGCTGTTGCTGAAGCTGATTACCCACATTTCCTCTGTAGCTCAGCTTTTATATAATTTTCTAGAGCAGGACAAACCTGAACCCCTTATCTGATCATAGAATAACCATAGGCCCTCAAACAAGCAAACAAAAAATATAAAAACCTTTATCCCAAGTGCCAGACTAGGTTATCCAAATGAAAAGGGAGACCTAGCCATAGGAGTTTTAACTCAGAGTATGGAGATCATCAAAGACCTTAAGGATATCATTGCAATTACATCCAGTTACTAGAAGCCTGCTGTCTTACCTCAGAGCTGTCACAGTTATAACAATATCATGTATAGCAACAGAAGAAATGGATATGGAAAGACTCATTCCTTGATGCTCCACATTTTGTAAATTCTTTTAAATTCCCATCTAATGCAACACTTCCACTAGCAGGTGACTTCAGATGAAATCATCCTACTCTCTCCTAAGCTTATTCCCTGAACAATCTGAGGAAGACATCCTTCATGAGTGAATAAAAGTAACTTTCTATGTTGATTTTTGGGAATAACCTCTATGAGAATGTCCTTGCTAATGCTGATCTCATTTTATTTACCTTAAGGGATCACAAGGAAATTACCGAACTGACTATGCCCCGATCTCTCTAGAGTCTGTCATTGGAAGTGATACCATCATCTTATTTCTCTTCAACATAATAAGCTGAACTTATAGCACTCACTGGTACCTGCTGATTGGCAAATCACTAATAGCAGATAATGCCTTTGGGCTAATTCATGAAATTGGAAAGCTATGGAAACAGGGAGGCTACCTAACTCCCACAGGGCAGTTCACAAAGTGTGTAAGGTATGCAACAGGTCTATTAGAAGCTGTAATATTACCCAGAGTACTAGCTATAATACAAATAACAAGGACAGTCATAGGCAGAACCTTCTGAGGGACAAGGCAACTATATAGTTGACTATGCTACTTGAAAGACAGCATTGAAATTCCAAAGTCCCCTTTAATAATTTGTGCTTTCTTTCCTCCTGACAGTTTAATAAAACTTCTATTTGGATGTCACATTATTGTCACTAAGGATCAAGTGTTCCTGGGTATAAAAAGTGGGAAAATTCAACTCACAAGTTTGGTGGGGATAAAATGTTTGGTCTTTACTCCCTCTTAAGGCACAACTTCCTTTATTACATGTCCTAATAAGATAGTGGCCTGGGAAAAATAATAATTCTTGAATCTCTCTTATTCTGTGCTATATGGAAGGTGTTATTTCAGATGCTTTATTTATCCAAAATTTAACTCAGGAAAACTCCTGCATAATTTTGGTTTCTTTAAAAGAGGAATGAAGGAAGAAGGGAGGGAGGTAGGGAGAGAGGGAGGAAAGGTGGGAGGAAGGAAGAAAGAATAGAAGCAAATAAAGAAGTATTTTTTATTTGTTTGTTTTATTTTTATTTTTTTCCCTGGCGCCAGGTAACCCAGGTCTTAGAATTTTGCATGGTCTGCACCTCAGACATCTCAGCCACCTGAGCCACAGGGTATACTGACCCCTGCATAGTTCTAAGGGAGTCTTTTCACTATCTGCTGGATATTTAAAACCTAGAAACTTGATTTTATTCAAATACCACCTCCCTAGGGACATCAATATGTACTAATTAAAATGTGTGTTTTCTCACTGGGTTTAAGCATTTTGAGGCATAAGGATAGTGGCTCAAATGGTAAGGAAATTATTGTTGGAGTGCATAATCCTATACTGAATGTCACTGCAGAATTACACAGAGATTGTGGGATTTTTTTTTTAATGGAACAAATTATAAGGGAAATTTGCAAGCTTTGATTTATATCAACACTTCCACTATGTCTATCATCCTCAATCATCAGGACTCATGGAACATAATAATAATATTACTAAAACCTAACTATTAAAACTTAACAAATGTATTCTTTTTGCCATAGCCAAAGATCTTTCCATTGGTGCTTCTTAATCTTAAATCCAAATTTTTTTTATAAATGCCATTTGTCATCAATTGAAATTATCACTGGTAGACACACGAGGAAGAATGGATTATGTTAATCATCCTTACTGAAAGGGAATTAGTCACATTATTGTAAAAAAAAAATCTAACCAAGATATTAAAGGACCACTCAAAATTAATTAGCAATATACATCATGCTAACCTGCCAATGGATGATGAAATTCAACTCATGAACTTCAACCAGACTGACTATGTTTATTCAAAGCAACATCAACTAAAAACCTCTTTTTAGCCTGGATAGCCCTTTCTAGATTCTAATGACTAACTCATGCACAGCTGAAATGTAAGGCATTTATTCATGTTTCTCATTTAAAAAGGATTCTGGCTCCTTTTCAGATTTACAACAAGATATTGAACCTAAAGTTAAACCTCTGACACACTTTCAGTCTGAACTAACATCAGACCAGGACAATGAAGTAGACATCTGATGTGAAAAGCTGGCCCGAGATTTGGGACGTCTGCAGCGATCTTTTGATAATCTGTCTTTGTTTCCTATAGCCTCCTGTACAGTCTATAACCTATCTTACTAATACATTTTTACAATGAGTTCACTCATATGCAGATTTTAAGAATGTTTCAGACTGTTGGGTTTGTGATTAGCTGCCAGTGTCTGACATGTCTGTATACCTTGGTTTCTAATGTACTCATTGTCTTTCATGCAAAAGTTACATCATTGTCAAATGACATGAATGCAAGATCCTGTCTACCTCTAATATTACTCAATGGGATCACCTGACTTGGCCTATTAACTCTACAGACTCCAGTCCCAGCCATAATTTTCTCTTTTCATACAATGTCACTGTAAAACAAATGACTGACAGTTAAACAGAAACCTAAATATGAATTTGTCAGACTTTTTGATGACACTGTTTCTCAATTGTGGGATAGTCCTATCTGGCTTTTCTAGGTTATGGCCACTTCAATTCAGAGACACCTATATGCTGGGAACAATGAAATCATACCAAGATGCTCCAGTCATTATATACCCAAAACCTGGAGGGATACCTTTGGAAGCTTGTTTGGGTGTGATAGCTCTAAAAGAATTTGCTTTATTTGCACTAATTAGCATAAGGAACTAAAATTTTACTGGACTGCTGCAGGGGAAACCCAGTGGTACTAAACTATGCTAACCTATGATCCAACCTTCCACCTGACTGCCAGGACTGTTACACGCTCGGTTTCCCTTGGACACAATGGCACAGCCAGGACCCTGCCAAAATCTCCAGCAAATCTTCCTTCTTTAAAAGACCAATGTCTTGGTGTGTTGAAATATATCCAAGAAATGGGGAACCTTTACACAGGAAATTATTTTAATGTGTAGAATAATTACTACAATAAAAAATAAATTAAAAAAAAGACCAATGTTCTATGCAAGCTTTCCTGTGATATGATATCCTGGTTGCTATTGTTATGCTTTGTTTAGGTCTCAAGGATTTCATAAAACATACTGAGGCATTCAATTTCTTTTTTACCTAAAATTAAAACTAAGAAAGTATTGGGATGCAAAACACAGAAGTCTCCTTAATGCATAAGGTAGTTTTACAGAATTAGGAATGTTCCTACACTCTCATGGTCATACATGTGCCATTATGAATACAGAAAATTGTACTTCCATACCTGATTCTTCTAGGTAGTAAGTCAGCATGAGTGGGGAAGGGAACAGAGGTAGTTAATCATAAAATGGAGCCAAATCTGAAGTCCTCCAATCAAAAGGCAGCAAACCATAAAATAGCACCAACCGGAAATCCTCCAGTCAGTTTAAAATGCAACCACTGACAAGTCAACCAAGAACCTTATTGACCCCTGGGCAGGTATAATGGTGCTGCTTCCCCTATAGAAGACCCCACCCTTATTCTGTCTCCTAAAGGTTGTACTGTCACCTCACTTCAATAAATTTCGCTTCCTTCTACTGGCTGTGCTACTTTCCTTGTTCCCAGAGCCAGTGGGTCTGGCAAAATCTTTCAGACACACAAGAATCCTGGAACCAGACTCTAAGACTCTAGCAGTAACTATTAATCTCTCAATATTACTTACCTTATAAATCATATAAAAATTCAAATCTCTTCCAAGAATAAGTCCCTGCCTTCTCTGGGGAAGATTCTGAGAAGTTGGTTCTCCAGTTCATACTAGTGAAAATCCATACTCCTTTTTCTTGTAGTGATTATAGGTATAGTTATAGTTTCTTGTATCCATATAAAATGATAATTGGTTTTGTCATTAGAAATGTAAACTTGGCATGCCCTAGTGACTCAGTGATTAAGCCTGTGCCTGGGGAATGGTCCACATACAGCACAAGGACTTGAGTTTAAGGCCTGAGATCAGAGAAAACAACTAAAATGAACACTAAATAAATAAAATTCTTCCTCGTCTTCCTTCTTCCTTCCTTGCCACTACCTTCATTGCTGCCTGACTTCTTTCCTCTTTAAAAAAGCAAGAAAAGAAATGTAAACTGTGCTAGGGCAATGCCTGTCTGGCATATAGATAAGATCTATCACTTTTTTCCCCTGAGGCCTTGAGTTTCAGATCTTAATCTAGGTATGAGAAAGACAGTGGCATGGAATATCTTGAATCCTAATTATTGGCTAGCATGGATTCAAAGTATAGTATTTCCTGAGAAAGTAGAAGGATATAAGTGTTCACCAACAAGAAATGGTCATGTAATTTTTTTAAAAAAGAAAGGTGCATGTGGGAATGAAGGTGAGCAGAGGCAGGCAGGAAGAGAGAGAAGTAGCAGCATTTTATTTTCATGTACCTGTTCATCTTGGCAACCCTAACCCCAAGACACAAACCTGAGAACTTTGTATGTATGCATGTGGATGTGCCCAACCACTACACCAGGGCGGGTTGAAAGTCTTTAATATAAAATCTTAAGATCAAATCTTTGTATTTATTATATATAGAATATACTGAAACCTGGAGACAGCAGTCCCCTTGCAAATATATTCTCCACTTATCTTCACCTGAGAATGTTAGCATATAAGCAGATGTTTGCTTCAGACAAACTTTGTTGCAGATGAGTAATATATTCTCTCTGTTGAGAATGACTGACTTTTCCCTAGGATATAGAAACTGGGAACAAACTTCAAAATGTAGGCATGACCACACTTCCCCAGGTAGAGCTTCAGCCTGACTGAAAAATAAAACATTTTACTAATATTTTGTATTATAGCAGTGTTATTTCAATTAATTGATTGACTCTGCTTTTTGTTTAAATAAAAGCCCCTTGGATTGATCACTTTTCTAGATTCACTAAAAATATCAGGTCTTAGAAAGTATTAGAATAATTTATTATGCAAAATTAACAGAGTTTCATATACAATATGTGTTCAGTAGAAATGTAGCATTTGGTGTCAGAACACAAAATGGCAGTAAGGAAGGAGAACACAACCAACAGCACCAATCAGCACACGTTTTCAAAATGCACCAAGTGGTGCCTGGCCATGACAAAGAAATTTCGAGTTTGGTTTCTTCCTTTTTGAAGGTATTTTTCATGTCCTCTGCTACTTTGCCTCTGACCTTTCTACCACAAATCACTGTTAACTGAGGTGTGCAGATGTCCATGTATATCCCAGAAGAAGGAGAATACCTAGCTCTTTTAGGAGTGACCCTAGAATTTTTCTTAGAAATTACGAGGCAGTGAAGGAGGTAGTACCTTTAGAAATCTCTGAATCTCACCTACTCATTTACAATAGGGACACTCAGGCTCAGAACCCTCTGGCTTTCTTGGATAGAGCTGAGTCCCGGTTTTCTGATTCCCAGACCATGCTCTTGCGCTTTATTACACCAATGTTCATGTCCACTTCAGAAAGCTCTGCTTTGGAATTACAAAATATGGACCACATGGGCATGCATTTTGGATTAATGGAGAGTAGACAATTGTTGCTGCAAGCATGTTGAGGTTGTGGGCCTGTTGTAAAGATCAACAAGTTCAACTTTGCTGCTATGAAGAATTGGGAGACAGGATAAGAGCTGCAGTGTCCTTTTGTGAGAAATATCCCTGAGAAGAGTTTTGATATCCTAAAAGTTAGATAAGTGACCTCAAAAGCCTGAGGAAATGTACTCCTGTGAGTCCCACTAATGCATGGCAGGGTGCTTGTATCTGCCATGGTGCCCTCCCGTGCTGTCTTCAGGACTCTGTGTTAATTGAGGAATTTTCATCTGCATTTGTTACAGTCAGGCAAAGTGATTGCCTTCCTAAGTTGGATGTGGGTTGCAGAGCTCAAGACATTTCTAGCCTGAATTTAGTGAGTAGAGTTAACTCATGGTTCTCAGACTTTAGTGAGCTTAAGAATTCCTGCAGTCATGCCCTTGTGGCCTTGTGATCTAGTACGCTCTGTGTAATTCACATACATCTCAAAGTCCCCCGTTCAAGACATGGAGCCAGTGAGGGAAACAACCAAGATAAAAAATTAAATAAAATAAGGTGCTTCTTCCTCCTCTTTCTTCTTCCTTGCCTGCACCTTTCCTTTATAAAACAAAAGCATAACCCAAAGACTCCCTGAAGAGTTTTAAAAAATGCAGAGGCCCAAGCCCACATCTTAGAGATTCTTACTCAGGAGCTGGGGGAAACCTGGGTAGGTACCCTTTACTGCTGATCTGTTATTGGAGATCATTGTTCTGAGTCCCACGATGAGAAACAGATTATCTTACTTGGCTGAGATTTCTGACCTCTCTTGGTTCATGTACATTTTTCTAGGCTCTTCCATTCTAAGACACACATTCATTGCTATCTATATCAGGTGTTTGACTGGAAACAGCTTATGTGTCCAACCAGAGAAACAAAAACCATTTTTCAGAGATTTTTGTTTGATTTTTTTGCTATGATTAGTAAATTTCTGAGGAGCAATCAGCCTGAGCTCAAGCTTTGCATCCACTCTGAGGTGTGGCAGATGAAGGGAATGCATTTGTACTTGAATTTTAATAGAAAAATATAATTGTTGTTTCAGACTCTAATAGTCACCACACATATTCTGCTGTTTTGGCTGTGAGGCATTCCTGCCTAAGGGTGTCTCCTCAGGGAACTCCACCGGCACATGTTCAGAGGGTGAATGACACATACCTGCCAGTTTCTGACCTCCACCTTTCCAAACTATGACCTGATCACTTCTCATGGGCAGAATATTCTCCACTTGTCCTCTCCAACATTGTGAAATTAGAAAAGTGGAGTCACTGTCATTTGGGTCTCATCTTCTCAGACTGTGGTATTCATGACTGTCTCTGTTGTTTTAAATGTCATCTTACTTTCCTTTTCTAGTCAGATATGCCATTAAATGCAGTTCACAAACCAAGGTTATGCTTCTAAAGAGATGACCTCACTTTCAGGGAGAAGATGAAGAAATTAATGGAGGAGCTCCCTGTGGTAAAGAGGTTTTTGAGAATTATTGAAGTCTTGTGGCCAAGGGACTGGCAGTCTGAGTTATAATGTGATTGTGATTACTGCCCTTTTCTCACCAGAAGGTGAAACCCAGCCATCCCTTCCCTCTTGGAAGTTCTCCTCTTACCTTTTGTACCTCCTCCCTTTCAACTTCAATGCAAATAAAACACATCTGAATTGAAGGGAAATTTCTGGAAACAAATACACAAACTCCTAGATTCACATGTCTATCTCATTTGAAGCAACAGGATATTCAATAAATATTTTGCAATTAGATATGAAACTGCTCTCAAATCCCCAAAGCTCCTTCAAACCAAGAACTGGATGGTGGATTTCCACCAGCATCAATATCACTTTTCAGATCCCTGTTATTGTCTGTACCATCCATTTATGACTCGGTTATGTTTTTCTCTTTTATTCGTCTTTACTTGCTTCGCATCGATTAGTCTTGCTTTTGGAGACAGTGCATTTTTCCTAAAGAGGGTCTCTATATTAACCTGTAGTGTGTTATTAACAAGATCCTTCCTGCTGGTAGCTAGTACTGTCAACTCTGCTACAATTTTGGATTTTATTAAGCAGGAGAATGACAAGCTCCCACTGCTTTCTCTGTCTTTTATGTTTTGGAGAATATTTGGTAGTGATGGGAAGAAGACCTTCAATTTGAAATCCAAAATAAGGAGCTCTTATCCTCATAGCCTGGAAACTCTCCTAACTGGGATTTTGCTGACCAGTGAGATGAAGAAGGAAATGGGCCTACACAGGTAGACAGTACAGTAGGAAGGCACATGGTAGACACACACTTGTTTTATGGACACATTACATATGTGACACTAGAGTAAGTTATGTTAACTTTCTGAATCTTTTCTGTCTCATCTACAAAGTGAGAGTAATCATTCCTGTCTTGTAGAGCTGCTTATGGGGTTCACTGGCCAGAGGGCTCCCACAGCACCTGACACATAGAGAATCCTGTGGGCACTTGAACAAAGATGGAAGCTCAGTGACACCCAACCTTCTTAGTGTTTGTTTCACTCTCTTCATATTTAAAAGATTTTTAATTATGTGTTCCCTGGGATCATGAAAATATGCTCCATACTAGGAGGCATATAAACTCAATTCTACCTCTGATTTTATGCATGACTTGAGGCAAATTGGTCTCTCTGAGATCTATTCTCATATGTAAAATGCCCTGATCATTTTCCAGGTCTTTTAGGAAGATCAAGTGTGAAAGATCTGTGTCAACTGTTCACTGCGGACAACCATGATGTACGAACACTGTTCTTAATGACACTTAACCTCTCTGTTCCTGGAGATGATAATGAGTGGAAAGAATGTGGGGCTGTGGCCAGGGGCACACATACTTGTTCAGGTGAATAATGTGTTGGAAACTTTGCAGCCTTCATGTGAGACTCTGTTTACTGAAACCCTATGGTCAGATTGCATCAGCATTCACTCTGTATGAGAGAGATGTGGAAAGTGAACTTTCCTCAATTCACAATTTTACCAGCTCTGCTGTTTTGGTGAATTTGAATGACCCTAGGTCTAGGGGAAGCAATGAGAGTCCCAGGTGTGTTGCAGTGCTTTGTAATCCAGGCCTAACTTCTCAGAGCCTTGGCTTCCTTTCTACAAAATGGAAGTATAGTAGTGAACCTACAGAACAAATACTGAACAACTCTGTGAAAAGACCATGTAAGAATATACTAATTTGGTATACCCTGGTGGAGAAGTGGTTGGGCAATCATCTCTGAAGGAATGCAGGTCACATACCCCTGAGTTTGAGTCCCAGGTGAATGTTGGGGGGGAACAACCAGTGTGAACAACAAAATTAAAATAAAGTGTTTCTGCATCCTCTCTCTTTCTGCCTGCCTGCCTGTTAATCTTCATTCCTGCCCATACCTTCCCTTAAAAAAAAACAAACAGAATTTAAGAATGTACTACTTTAAATAAGCAGATACCCTTTATTCCACCTGCCAGATAAAATGCAAGAGAAGCTTTATTTAATATAATTAAAATTGAATGGGAACTACTGTCTAATACATATACATATTTATGTATGTATGCTATTAATACTTGTGCTCTAGAAATTACATGAAATTCTCAATACTTTAATGTCATAGTACAATACTTTTAATTTCAGACATCATTAAAAAGAATCATTTCAAATATTTTGAGATAGAAAACATCAAATATAAGAGAAAGGAAATCATAATAATGTTGAATGTGCTAACTTTAAAGTTTAAATGCATTTTGTATTTTTAAGGACTGTAATATTCCATTGTGTATTTATATCACACTTCTTTATCCATTCATCTCATGATGGGTATTTCCATAATTTCTAAATCTTGGCTATTGCAAACAATACTGTAAAAAACATGGGAATTCTTATATCTCTGAGAATTAGTGTTTTTGTGTCTTTGGGATAAATATCAGAAGTAGAATAAAAGGATTCTATGGGATTTCCGTTCTCAGTTTTTTGAAGAATCTCCATACTGCTTTCCATAAGGGTTGTACCAATTTGTACTCTCAGTAACAGTGTAAAATTTTTTCCTTTTATTTACATCCTCCCCAGCATTTGTTGTTTCTAGACTTTTAAAATAACAGCCAATCTCACAGATGTAAAGTGATATTACTGTTTTGATTTACATTTCCCTAATAGCAAGTGAAGAAGACTGTCTTTTCATATGTATGTCTCTTTGGAGAGATGTCTATTCAACTCTTTTACTTTATTTTAAATTGAATAGTTTGTGTTTCTGATTGAGTTTCATGAGTTCTTTGTATGAGTTTTGATAGTTAAACCCTTGTCAGATATATTAAATGCAAATATCTTCTCCCAATCATTTTGTTTTGGTGATTTTAAGGGCCGGGATATGGTTAGGAGGGAATGATAAAAGGAGAGTTCAGAATGGGATGCTGCCTATCTGCAGTCTCCTCAGTAGTTGAAAATCTGCAGGGGAGCAAGCTACAAAGAAATGACAAGATAAATCAAATTTAGTGCTTAACCTCATGCTGCAGAGGGAAGGCGGATTCCAGGGACCATGTGCAGAGGCAAAGATGCGGAGTCTGAAGAGCTTAGTGTAGCCAGACATACTGCAGCCACAGTGAGAGAGCCTGACCTTTGGTTTGCCAGTTGAAATCCACCCAGTTTTAAGAACAGTGAAGGAGACAGTGGGCAGTTTAAAGACAAAAGACAAATTCTTACTCTGGTGACATTCTCCTAAAGCCTTGTGCAGGATCTTGTCCCTAAGAGAAAGTCTTCCATTCCACCAGGAAGGTGTGAACAGAATACTGTCCTTGACTGGTCTCATGCTGGGATTTCACACAGCCAGACTTGTCCTGGTTTTGACACTCCAAGAGGGATCACACAGAGTCCAATTTGAGCGAATATTCTCACAGGAGTCTTAAGATCGGTAGTCACCCTCTGGCTTTTAAATGACTGTCCTGTGCCCAATATTTATGCCCCCACTAAAAGGAAAAACAAAAGGTGGAGTCTCAGCAGCATTCAGTCTGTTCACCCTATTGGCCATGGTTCTTGAGGCCCTGGCAGGAGGCAGTGCTCAGGGAATATCAGGGAGTGACCCGATTAATGTCCCTACTTTCCTGAGCACTGCCAAAGTTTCTTTCCAAACAGACTACTTGTCGAGCTGAGGACCCCAGAAATTGAAAGAAAGCAATTTCTCAACTCACCATGATGAAATTAAAAAAACTCACAAAAAATGAAGTTGCACTGCATTGCAGCACCGACTTTGTAGATGACCTCAAATTGCTACATGTGGGCACCAAAGATGATGTGGGGGCTCCATGGCCCAGCGGTGTACAGTTTAAGAAAGAATTATTGAGTGTTAGAGTGCAGTTTTGTAAGATTATTAGAAAAAATGGAGGAGACAGAAAGCAAAGCAGGAGATAAAGTTCTCCTGGGCAGGAAGAGCTAGCTAGCTTTGGTGGAACAAGTAAATATATAGCCTGCTCTGGCATTTGAAAGTAGAGAACGGGTTTCTTAAGTCATTAAAAGACCATACACATGTGGTGGGCAATCTCATGTAAGATAAGAAGAGGACATCCTGAAACTCCCTTAAACAAATGCCTGTAAGAAGATTGATTCTGGCACCAGTGTTCTCCCTCGAGGTGTCAAGAAGGAATTTACTACATCTTTGTTTAAATTTGGAATCAAAATTGATTTATCTTGTCATTTCCATGCATATTTCCAAGCCTGTGAAACTACTGAGGAGATTGCAGATAGGCAGCATCCCATTCTGAACTCTCTATCAATGGGAAGATGGTCGTTGGGTTGGGGTATCAGTCTCTGTTTGGATGAGTCAGGTTGGCCTTGTAGCTGATTGATGTCAGTTGTTGCTGAGGTGATCATTGCCATTCTTGGCTTAGCTGTATGCCTGCTGCAGCTGCATCTCATCAAGTTGTATGGCAAGGGCTCCAGATGGTGAGAAGACTGACAACTGACACTTAAAAGTAGAGAAACATCACTTTATTACAAGCACTGGTGGTGGCTCAGGGGCATTTTTACCCAAAGCTAAGCAGCCAAAGGGTCTAGAGTAGCTTCTGTCATACCCTGGGATAGAAGTTTTTCTCTATTAATAGCTCTTATCAGCAGTTATATCTGCAGGGGAAGGAACACAATGCTTGCTTGCCCTTGGTCTTATAAACAGGGTGTAAAAACCTCTGGCAGACTAACTCTTGCCTTGGAGTCAAGGAAAGGTCTTCTGCCATAGATCATATGGTAGCTCCGTCTTTAATTTTTTTCAGAATCTCCATACTATTTTCCAGAGCAGTTGTACTAACTTATATTCTCACCAACAGTACAGGGTGTTTTTTTCTTTTTTTTTTTTGTCTTTTCCACACTCCCTCCAACACTTGCTCTAGTCTTTTTGATATAGGCCATTCTCACTGGTGTGAGGTGTATTTTATTGTGGTTTTATTTATATTTTTCTGATGATGAATGATGTAGAACATTTTAAATTTGTCTGTAGGACATCTGTGTGTGTTTTTAAGCTAGTTATTCTGTTCTGCCCATTTTTTGAGGTGAATTATGGTATTTTTTTGTTGAGCTATATGACTTTTTATATATTTTGGAGATTAAGCTCATATCTGATGTGTGTTGTATGAATATGTTCTCCAATTAAAACTAGGGACTTATTATTGAATGGCAGATTTGGTGATGGAAAAATCCATTAACTTTTATTTATCATTGAAGTTCTTTATTTCTCTATTATATTTTAATGATCATTTTATATATTAGTGTATTCCCAGTTGGTAGTTTTTGTCTTGTTTTTTTGTAATGTGGACTGTTTTCCATCCTCACAGCTACTCAGTTAGGGATCAACATTGCAGTAAGCCTCTGTGAACTCCTTTGATCACTATGGGTATAAACCTCACTTCCTACTATTCTGTGTTGCTGGGGTGACCTCAGACAAGTCCCCTGTGACTAGGCAGAGAGACTGAAATGTCTCAGGATTATGGAAGTCAAGCTCTCCATTTTGCAAGCTCCACAGCCAAGGAACAAGTTAAAAAATCTGCCCTTGTGAGCTCTATTGATCACTGGCAGTATGGTACCATAGCTCTCAGTGAAGGGGGTGCTCCCAGGTAGATCCCCTGTTGTCTTCTGAGCAGTGACTGTAGCTTCTTTTTGACAAATTATTTAAAAATTTTGTCATAGTATGTATTCACTTTTCTTACCATGAAAGTTCATTGATTTATTCCCTGTCATGGGACTCAGACCTGAGAAACAACTTTTCATAGCTTGTCTGAAGGGTTGGGATTAACAGCTATTCTTTGCAGTAAATACTAAATACTGTTTCTTAAAGGTGTTTCAAAATTCCTTTAATATTTTGATAAAACTTCCTGAACATCCCTAAAATCAAATTCTAGATAAGAGGTTTTTGTTTCTAAGAAAGGCATGGGAAATCTTATAGAATCCATGAGATATGCCATATGAAGCAGTTACTCTATCTCTTTCTGAAAGGGTAAACTAAACAAATTGTTATCTGTGGAAAGTATTATAAAGATGCAAGTTAATATTGGTCTTCTCAGAATATATTTATGCAGAGGTTTAATAATGTATTATCAAAGTTATACGAAATACATGGATTCCTAAGAATTCCATGTTTTCCCTCCCAACCTGGTCATTTCTTAAAATGTTGTGGCCTTTCATAAGGTTTTAACTATTTGCAGGAACTATATAGTCTAATATTTTTCATGTTCAGAGAAATTCATAGGAAGGACATTAACATTTTATTATGGGATTAAACGTTGAAAGAAATTATTAACAGAGGTCAAGTTCATAAATTACTTACATGGAATAGAATAAACCAATAAGAATGAATATAAATGTTTCTATAATTTTTAACTTAAAGTACTAAATGATTTTCTTACATTTTACCAGATTAAGAAACTCTTTTAAATTGACACCTGCAGAAATCTAAGATACTGTCTTCAACATGTTCAATAATAGGGATTAAATTAAGGAGAAAAAATCCAATATAGAAAAGAGAAAGAGAAAAGACAGAGCTCATGTGATGGAATCCTATCAGCAGCACCCTGTAATGCAAGGTTATTCCAAGGATGTATTCAAACCAAGAGTCAGTGTGAGAAGCTAGGACACTGACTACCATGCCCTAGCAGAAGACATCAAAAATGTCTCTTAAAAAGGGACTGTTTCTTACTCCGAAGGGAAGAGAGAACTACTGAGTCAATAATGACCATGAAAAAGATTGAAGGGGTCCAAGGATCTACATGGCTCCCACACCCAGTCTGGTCATTACCTTCAAGGAGCCCTGAGTATTCTTGACTTGCAGGTAAAAATATTTATTCTTAATAGACATGTGAGCAACATACTGTCCTCTCTAAGGATGCCGGACACTTATCCTCTAAGAATTATACTGTTTGGAGAGTTAATGACACCCCAAAGGATATTAGACAACTCTCTTTTGGACTAGGTATTAAATATCAACTTCAACCTGGCTTTGTATCCCCAAGCATCTGGTAAGAAGGAAAAGATGAATCAGACACTGTAGAGAACCACAGGCTAAGTTTTATCAGGAGACACTGGAACCATGGATTAATCACCAAAATAGTTCCCCAATACCTGGCCTATGTAGAGTTGGGAGGTAATCTCCCGACTTGCCTCCTCTTTCCTTTCTTTCAAAGAGGAAGCACATGCTCACTCCTGAGAATGTCTTTTCTTTTTCCTTTTTTTTCAGTAAAACTTTTTTTACTTATTAATGCTTTGAGTTGACCTGAAATTCTGTTTGGAGATTGACCTTGTGAATCTAACTCACAGAGAAGGACCAGGGAGGTGAGAGAAGGAAATGACTGGGACTGGATATGCCCTCCAGGGACTTAGCTTGGCTGGCACTTGGCTGAAAGCAAAGCCAGTCTGGGTGATCCATTAAACCTAAAGCATTCCTCTTCATTCCTCTACCAGCTTCCAGCACTGCTGTATCATGATCTCATCTCCACCCCATGTCAATCATGTCCTATGGGCTACAAATTTTGCTATTTTGAGTCCCGTTTCTATAGGTCTCTTTTCTGGTTATGTCCTTTAATTCATCCTTGAAATTTAGGTAGAGACTCCAACAATCCTGAGTTGTACCCCTAACAGTTTGTTCTAATAAGGCGGTCTACAGTCTTGTTTATTTCTTAGTATGGTCTCTTTTTTTCACATGTTTAGTGGTTTGCATTCAGATAGTGATCTTTGTGGATTTACAGCATAGTTTTACAAGTATGACTTTGTTAGTCTCATTGTTTTAGAGGACTCCTCTATGACCCCTCAGGCGCTAGGTGCCTATGCACACCTACAACTTTATTGATATTGAGAGGAAGGCACATCAGGAGGAGATGATGAGCTAAAGTGCACGCTTAGGCCTGCAGTCCTGTCATCCAAGGACAAACACTTGCCCATTTGAAAGTAATGTCTTGCCATAAGACAGAGCCGATATGGTTCAAACCCAGCTTTCCAAAATTTGAGCATTCATTTGATTTGGTGACTAGTTTAGTCTCATTCTATTTTACTCTGTTTTTGATTGTCTGGTGTTTGCCTTTGTGTCTGATGTTAGAAGTTTCTCCTTCCCTAAAAGGGGCTGCTTCTTCTATCCCTGCAGAAAATCTTTTAGGTCACATTTAAAAGGAAAGTAAATTTTAATTTGATGAAAAATTAGACTCCAAATTGTCAAAGAAATTTTATTTCAGGATAATTCCAAGCTCTTTTGAATATTAAGACCTGGTGTAGGTTTAGTATGCTTGGTTCTATTCTATTGTTTGTCTTTAACATTACTTGAGCAGTTTTCTTTATGTCAATGGGTTAGTTTCCCTGAAGTTTTATGGTGTTAAATGATGGAATTCACTTCATATATAACAAGCAAAATAGCTAATTTAGTTTCATGAGATTTTATGGAATAACAGCACTGAGATGAAACTTTTTACTAAGCCCACATCCCTAATGTAGCTTCAACCAGATATGTCAAGCTAGAGATTCTCGGTCACCAGAAAAATTGCTTACCCAATACTCAAACATGTTTAGTAACTTCAAAGTTTAGAACTTTGCTGAGTTGTGTTAAATAATGAGAATTCATTATATAACTAAATTATGCCATTGAAATGTTAATTTGAACTTAAGTCAGATTTTGACAGAAAAGCTAAGTGTGGACTGATTAATAACACGTGGGTTTTAGCCATCCTGAGAAATTGTAGAAGAAACTTAAGTCTTTCAATCTGAAAAATGCTGACCAAATAGATTGCTGTTTTGTACTGGTTGCATCACTTGTAATTGAGATGTTGAGGTCTTAAAGGTTAAATATTGTAATTAATGTGAGAAATTCAAGTTAATGGACACACTGTGGGTGAAAACCATCCCTAAAATATGTCTTTTGAAGAAAGAATATATAAATGAAAGTGAGTATTTAAGATATTTACATATGTGAAAAGATGCTACAAATCACAGATTCCAACCTGTTCCTGCTCATAAACTATACTGGTCTCTTTAAATGGTAACAGAGTATATAAAAGAGTATATAAAACTATATGATCACCCAACTTGTCAAGATGTGGACTTCAATATCTGGCTCCCACTGTCATCAATCATTTCATCTCAGATGCCAACCAAAACACAAACTTGGGTTCCTTTGTTCATTAAATTGAGAAATTAGGAGAAAATTATTTGTATTTCCTGACTCCAAGCTCTTTATAGTGTCAAAGTTCTTATTCCCAAGCTATGGAGACTACAAATTGGAGAAAGCAATCCTAAAGGTCTCCATGGTGTTAGAACATGAGTTTAGCGCCACTACACAATTTTGAAATCAGAATTTGACCGTCTAACCTCTGTGGTGCTTCAGAATCTCTGGACATGTTCAAGACCCTGACTGTTCAACAAGGTGGAACTGGTGCCAGTCATTGAAAGGAAAATTATTTTGTCTACATAAAGAGAACATGTAACATCACCAGGTAATCCATTTTCTCTTCCAATGGGTGAAAGATTGGTTTAATGAAACTTGGGGACATGTACTTTCATTTGCTCTTTTCTTTCTTTCTTTTTTTTTTTTTTAATTTTCACCCTAATCTTGCTTCTTTTCTCTCTTTGCAAATTTCTTATCACTCAAGTGTTAAACTGAATCTTCACTCTCCATAGTCGCCAACCTAATTATTAATAATGTGTGACTTCCAGGAAGCCACAGAAGAAGGAATTGAGAGGGCTAAAGCAGAACACCCCAAGTCTCTCAAAATTGGTCCCTAGTGACCAATTCTCTGATGTGAAAAGTGAAGGGCAGTGTAGGACAAACTCATAGGCAAAGGAGAAGCTTCTAAGAGATTCTTCTAAGCATTTAGCCCTTCACTTAATCAAAGAAGTTATTCACCCAACAAAGGCCACCATCCTTCCCCCATAGAAATGAAATTCTGCTATTGACCTGTGGGGAAATGAAGGAGACCTTACAACTTCACTGCCTGTGTAGTTGATTGAGGTCAAAATGGGAAGATGGTAACCAAAAATCATTCCTGGAACCACTTCTCACTGCAAGAGAAACTTGTACAAGTAGAAATCAAAACATACATTGTCTAATTCTGTGAAAAGATCATGTAAGAGTGTACCAATTTAAATAAGCAAGGGCCCCTCAGTCCATCTGCTAGAGAAAACAGGAAAGAAGCCTTTCTAAATTGTCCTAAGCCTCCTGTAAAATTAACATTTCAAATCACTCCTTTGCTTACTTTTTAATATTTAGAGCCAAAGGCCTGAAAACAAACCTCCATTGTAACAAGTAGGTACAAAACAGACCCTCATACTAAAGGTCATTGTTACAAAAAGCCCACCCAAAACCATAATGGTGGGCAGTCTACCCAGAGCAATTTGTACACAGGCTATACACAGGTTCATACTTAATTAACCATTAAATTGTTAAGTTTTATTATTTCAGGTGCTGGGAGCCAGTTGCTTTCTGACCACTTCTGCAACGTTTCCCAGCATAGAAGTTCTCACAAATCAGCAGAGCTACAAGTAGATAACAGCAGGAAGCCACTAGCTCTGACCTTTAATGCTGCTATCCTGACTATAGCAATAGAATTGAATGCCTGCATTTTCCTTTATTTTATTTGCATTACCTCATTGTATCCCAGCCCTATAAATAAATCATGGAACCAGGTTTATGGTTGCTGTCTCTGAGAGAAATGTCCCACCTGGCCCCCACTTTTCTAAATGAATGTTGTTGTCTGTCTTTAGGTTCCTGTACGCCCCCTCTCAAGGACCCTGTTGATTAGCCACATGGGTTGTGGTATTTGGCACCCATCGTGGGGCTCTGAGAACAGGGGAACTAAATAACTAAACAAAGAGAAAGAGAAGAAGAATTCGACAGACAGCCAGCTCCTGAAAGTGTGCATATGGTGACAAGGTCCAAGATCAGGCAGGAGTACATTGTATTTCATTTTTGAAACTTAGCCTGGTGTTAAAAATGGGGAACACAGGTTCTTCAGAGAGAACACTCTGCAGATGCTGAAATCTGTGATTTCAGGTAGGGGCAACAAAATTTGCACTGCACAAATAGAGCATTTCTTAAATTTTATACAGCAAACTTGCCCCTGGTTCCCTGGTTTCCATAAATGAAGCTACTTGGCTGAAAGTGGGACAGCAGTTGAGAGACTGTTATACTGCTGAGGGTCCTCAAAGTATTCGTATTACTATTTACTCTTTGGACTTCAATAAAGGATTCACTTGACCCTCAGAGAGAGGATGCAAAGACAGTAGACAAAAGTAATTCTTTAATGATGGCTGTAGAGGGCTGTACTCTGCCCGCTGCACGGCCTGAAGAATGCCAGAGGGTGGGAGAACAAGAAACATTGCTTTCTGACATGACTAGGAAGCTAGAAGATAAGCCTCTAAAATTGGGCAAACAAAAGAGGACTGGAAATTCTGGTGAGGAAAAGGAATTTTTAGGGGAGGAGGAAGACCCTCCAAAAGCAGAATTGATAAAGCAATTTTCTTTGTTATCTTTACAAGATCAGAGGCAGCCTGCAGCTGTTGTTCAAATTCCTTCTGAAGGGATGGGAACTAGGTCAAAGATGTCAGAATAAGAGATTTTATCTGAGCTCTTAAGAGATAGAGAAAGGGAAATGTCATCTTTACAGAAATCACTAAGACAAGCCGCAGAAAGAGGAGAGGACATCACAGGATTTTCTATGTACCCAGATATTGAGAGGCCAGGTCCTAACAATCCAGGACAGATTTTACATTGTCATGACCCTATCTCCTTTAAGACACTAAAGGAGCTTAAAACTGCCTGTAATATGTATAGTCCTACTTCTCCTTTTACTCTACCTCTAGTGGAGACCTTTGGGTCTGAGTCTTTTTGTCCTAAGGACTGGATTATTTTAGACAAAGCCTGTTTGGAGGGAGGAGATTATTTAATGTGAAAATCAGCTTGGTTTGAAGAGAGCAGTCAGCAAGCAGATCATAATTGAGGACATCAGGTAGCCATCTCTTTTGAAATATTGACAGGAGCTGGAGTTAATTTCACCTAACTGGAGACAAATTACGAGCAGCAGAACTCTTACTAAAAGAAAAGTTAAAGGTAGGACATATTCAAGAAATTTTAAGTCCTTTTTTTAAGGATCTATCTTTTAAGTCCTATCTTTGTCATCCTTAAGAAATCCGAAAATGGAGGTTGCTGCAGGGCTTAAGTGAGATAGATAAAATATTGCAAATTTATAGTTACATTAGATTTATGTAGGCAACCCTCCGCTCTCTAGCTTCATAACTGTGTCTATCTGGCTTTGGGGAGTGAAACAGTTACAAGAACGCTGCTCCTAAGTTCTTTCCCGCTTTTGCCCTTGATGTTCTGCCACTCTGACTCCAACCTTGTTCTGTTTTCTGCCCCCAACAGTTAAGTCTTTTTTTTTTTTTTTTACAGCTTTAGCAGCAACAGTTTTTTTTTTTTTTCTTTTAATAAATTTTTGTTTTGCAGCTTGAGCAGTAACAACAATAAGCGCAGCCATCTTCATTTGGGTAAAAGTTCAGGTTTTGTGACTGAGTCTCCAGACTATACAGAGCAATAACAAAAGCAAAATCGATACAGGTAGAGTAGCAATCAAAGTGCCATCTATAAGCTCAGATATTGCAGGAAGTTGAAAGCTGCAAAATCATTCACAATGCTTTCCATTAAATCAGTCCCAGCAATCAGCTATGGCAAATGAATGTTACTCACATTCCAGAATTTGGCAAAATGTGGTGGGTTCATGTCTCTATAGACAGTTATTCTCATTATAGCTTTGCTACTTGTCAAATAGGAGAAAATGCTAAATATGTTATTACTCATCATTTAACAGCTTTTACCAGTGTGGGGAAGTCTAATAAGATCAAAACTGACAATGTTCCAGCTTATATCAGTGCTAGCTTTCAAAGCTTTTGTGAACAGTTTGACATTTCACACTGGAATCCCTTAGAATTCCCAGGGACAAGCTATTGTGGAAAGAGCCAACTGAACTCTCAAACGCAACTTGCAAAACAAAAAGGGGCCAAAAACCCGAGGTTTTTACACTCTCACCCTCCAAGAAATTAAATCTAGCTCTTTTTGCTTTAGATATTTTAAATTGTGATGATCAAGGTACAGCTGCTGCTAAACAGCATTTTGGAGCACTGACTCAGAAAGCCACAGCGTTAGTAAAGTGGAAAGACCTCATCATGGGACAATGGCATGGGCCAGATCCAGTTATTATGTGGGGAAAGGGACATGTTTGTGCTTTTCCAAAAGGTACTGACAAGCCTGGCTGGGTATCGGAGAGAGTTGTACGACATTTCACCTCAGTAGAAGACAGTTAGGAGAAGGAAGAAGAAATTCTTGACTCTGTTCATCTTGAGAAGAGACATGATGCTATTCTTGCTATGGCTATGTATACTGGTTACTAATAACCAAGGGGAACTTTATTTGGCTTATTTCTCAGACCCTCCTATGGTTTTTCCAACCTGGGATGGTACTTCTATTCCAGTATATACCAATGACACATGAATGATGGGAAGTCGATCTGCTATTCATATCACCACAGAGTCTCAAGGAGGCTTTAATTTCTCTGGTTTAAGTTATTCTGTAACTGCCTTTCTTCTCAGTCTAAAACCAGTTGTCTCCAATTGACTCAAGAAAATCAGACATCCTATGGAGAAGGCAAGTTTGCTAAATTAACTGCTCCATGGGATCTTTTTAAATATATGCAGGCTATCTCAAAATGGGGTTTTCCTATTACCTCATGAGTAGTTCCACAATGTCATCCTTCCATTCCTTATTATCCTAATGGCACAATGTAGAATTGGGGGAATTTCCTCCATGGTTTTAATGTGCTTATCCTTTGCCTGTGGAATGTAATATCCCAGGAACCGACTACTCGGTGTATGATTGGTCCCATAAAGTGGATCCAGATCATCCTCATTCTTTACTTATATCTGCTGGAGGATTTTTGAGTAATATTTTTACTCATGGTGATCACATGCAGAAGGAAATTTAGCACCTTGGAGCTGCTTTGTGCTTGGTAAACTCTACCACTCTGGGTACTCAAGATATTACCACGTTCTCTTAAGGCTTGTGTTTCACCCCCACCACCATGCTATTGCGGCAGGTGATATCAGAATTACTTCCTCTGCATCTGGCTTACATACAATTTCTTGCATAAACTGTAATTTGACTGTGTTTCTTGATTTAATGAACAAGATGATTTGTTGATTGTCCATCAACCTCCTTTTGTTATGCTTCCTGTTAATCTTTCAGGTCCTTGGTATGAAGGTGCTGGTCTTCTAGCAGTAAAAGAGCTTCATTGAACTCTCGTTCGACCTAAAAGAGCCATAGGGCTCCTCATAGCGGGAATTACTGCATCCATCACTATTATTGCTTTCACTGTCACTGATGCTATGGCCTTGGCACAGAGCATTCAGGATGCTCATTTCATCAGTGCCCTAGCTCACAATACTTCAAATGTTCTTAGCACTCAAGAATGTATAGGTGCTAAATTAGAAACAAAATTAAATGCTTTAGAATCTGTAGTAATAAGCCTTGGAAACCAATTAGAAGTAGTAAAATTTTACCAGCAACTCCGATGCCATGCAGAATTTACTTACATTTGTATCACTCAAGCTCGTTATAACAGAATCCGATGGAATTGGACTCAAATGAAAGCTGACCTTGTAAGGGTATAGTATCATGTAAACATTAGTCTTGATTTGCATCAGCTACAAGCTGAAATCCATAATACCCAGGAAGCCAAAGTCCCTATGGTTAATCCTGCTCATTTAGCTCAGCAAATGCTTAATAATTTGAAAGGTTGTAATTCTTTTAACCTGTTAAAGCATGCACTTTGGTATATAACAGGAATTATTGGCATGTTCTTGTTATTCTTGTGTGTTTTCTTAGTCTGCCATCAAGTTTGATGGGAGCTAAAACAGACTAGAATGCATGTTCATCTCCTGTGATTGGAAACTAAATCAGAGGCAAAACACAAAATATAAAGCTCTACTTCCTCTCCTTTCTTTTTATTTTTACAGCCTTCTAAGGAAAGCTTGTTAGTCAATAAGGGGTAAGAGCCCTAGAGAGGGCCAACCTAAGACAGGCACAGTTGCATGGGGTCCAAAAGAGAGCACTATAGCTTGAGATTGTGCACTTTACCCTGTTAAGAGGTGAAGAAGAAATCATCAATAGCGAGGCCATAAGCAGAGCCTGAGTCCTGTTACATACCACTAGTTATACTCACACCAATTGACACTGCCTATTTAAAAGAATAAAAAAGGGGAGATGTTGGGAGCGAGTTGCTTTCTGGTCTCTTCTGCAAAGTTTCCCAGCACAGAAGTTCTCACAAGTCAGCAGAGCTACAAGTAGATAACAGCAGGAAGCTGCTAGCTCTGACCTTCAATGTTGCTGTCCTGATTATAGCAGTAGAATTGAATACCTGCATTCATCTTTGTTTTATTTGCATTATTTCATTGTATCCCAGCCCTATAAAATAAATCATGGAACCAAGTTCACGGTCATCGTTTCTGAGAGAAGTGTCCCACCTGGCCCCCCGGCTTTTCTAAATGAAAATGTTGTTGTTTGTTTTACTTTAGGCTTCTGTAGCCCCCCCTCAGGGACTCTGTAGATTAGCCGTGCAGGTCACAGTATTCAGGAATGGTCTTACTTCAATTTTCATGTATATCAATATTTTTGAAATTATGGATCTACATCTGGTGGCCTACAGTGTGAGCAGGAGTATCTATGAAAAATACTGTGTCTAGTAATTGTTATGCTCACAGTGAATTTTCTAAGCTGTCCCATCAGAGAGGTATTATCTGTATTATAGAGATGACAAAGGAGGACTCTATACACCAACTGCTTGGTATGCACTTCAAGCAGACACTATGACAGGTTTTAGCAGTGAACTGAGGAGACAAAGTGCCCACCTCCTGAAGCTTATTCCCTGGTCTTGGCATAGGCAGATAGGGAATCAAGCAGAGCCACATTCAGAGCATGGAGTATGTCAGATGCTGATGATTGCTATGCAGAAGTGTGTAGTATAGGGTGTGTGGGTGGCAGTGTTGTGATGGGTGGTTGGTGTGTTTGTGAGGTTAGATTTTGAAAGAAAGTCTGGGAACATTTGAGAGAGATATTTCTGGTGGAGCAATTAGCTAGCACAAAAGTCCCAGAGGAGACCCTTTCTCAACACGAAGGGTCTGTGTGAACAGGTCATTTAAGAGGGTGTCAGAGGCACATGGCCCAGGGCGTCACAGGTCAGTGGAAGGATTTTCAAAGTTCTAATGAGGATGTTAACACCTTATGAGCAGCTAGCGGTCTGTAAACTTTTCTGGTTGACACTCACCAGCTTGTTTTATGCTCACAAACTCCTAAGAGCTAGGCCTTCATCCTGGGAAAAAGTCCTGACACAAGAGACCTGCCATCTGCCCATAACCTGCCTTACCTCCCACTCTTCCCTAGGACCAGCCCATGTTCTCCCAACCCAGATATGTCAGGAGCACTGTCCTTCAGTCTCTGGAAGTTTATAGCTTCATAGCGACTGATTCCACCATTACTGGAGTCCCAGAGTCTCAAGTGTATAAACCAGGTGCCAATTTATTAACTTATGAGATAACTACCAAGGACACAAAGTCTTCATCTTTCCAGCCAGGTCTTCTTCCCTGGTTGCACCAGAACTCAGAACACTGACGCATAAGTTTTATGTTAGAAGAGTACCAGTGCCTTTGTAGCTTGATGTGGGCCTAATATACTTGTCCATACATTAGGTATGTTGTTGCAGGACTCAATGGAAACCTTTGCTTTCACAATGGTTGCTTGGGTCTACAAACCGACCTCATTACTTAGGTAATCTGTGCCTCTGTTTTTTGACTGACATTAGCACACAGTCTCCTTATTTAAGGTGCTGTTCTGCCATCTCTGGTCTAGCCCTGGATGTATTGATTAGATTTTTACTACCACAGGCAATCTTATTTATGTTGCAAATACTGCAATTCCTGGGGGCAACTGGGTGGAACCTTACACCCAGATTCAGAGTATCTCAGAATCCATACATGTGTCCTGTCCTACAATTATTTTGCTCAGGGATGTTGAAACCGACACTGAAGGGAGCTGGCTTCCAGGACTCACTGGGGACACATCTGATGGTTTCTTTACCTGAACCGCTCCCTCACCTCTGATTGAAATCATGACTCCCAAAGGCTGAATGGGGTCAGTTGAGAACTCTATGCTTCCCTGTGAAGGATTACTCATGTGCAAACATGTCCTGTATTTCTTGTTGTCTCCTCTGTTCCTCAGAGGCTAGCATTGCTTTACTAGTCTCAGAGTCTCTCACATCACTGAGCCTGGTGCCCTGTCCCTAGAAGAAACAGAGTTTGTCAAAAGAGTGAAAGTAGGAGGAAGAAATCCCATATGCTAAATGATGCTTAAAATCTATAAAGCAGGTATGCTGGATGCATAAAAAGGAGATAAGGCCTGTTGGCGGGCCCACCTAGGTATAGTGAGGATGGGCTTACAGCAAAGATCCTCCTAAGGACATGCCTCTTAGTTACTCATGCCATTTTACTCCAGGTAACTCTACCAGCTCTCACATAGCTCCAGCCCCCTGGATACACCCCCAAAGGAAAGCCCCCCCCCCCCCGTATGCATACAAGAAACAATCTTGCCTCTGAGAAGGAATACAGACAACACACATGGAGGGGTACACATGTGTGTTCCCTTCTTAATGTAACTTTCCCAGCCTGCAGGGAGTTTAAACTTGTTGCTACTATTCTTAATAAGTTTAAACTTGTTGCTACTATTCTTAATAACGTGACACTGGCCAAAATGGCTCTCTACAAATTCTTTCCAGGTGGATCCTGCATCTCTTTGGAGTGTCTCAGCTCACTCACTTTCCATCACTAAATATAAAATGTAAAACAAAATAAGACCTAATACATTTTTGTAATTTCAGACTTACAAACTCTTTTCCCCACAATATCTCAATTTATCTTCACAAGGCCTCTGTAGAGGGAAACTTTTGTCCCTTTAAAATAAATCACTTTTATCTTAAATTCCCATTAAACTTTATCTTTGAATCTCTGGACCAAGAAGATACCTGCACTCTAGGCTACCCACCCCCGACCCCACCATATGCTTTGTTGTATTAGGGGGTCCAGCTAGTTTATAGGAATTGGGACAAGGTAGGAAGGAGGTATCCTGGAGAAATGGTTTGAAACAGAGTAACAGCATTGAGGCAAAAGTGGAAAAACAGAAAGTAGATAGGAGCTCACTGAGTTAGGGCAGGCAGCACAGTTTCATGCAGCTGCAGCTGGAGAAGGTTGGTGCCCAACTGTGCCAAGGCCAAGTGACCCTAAAGGAGTGAAGGGAACACAACGAGTCACCTCAAATTTTGTCTCTTTGCTTATACCAAACATCCCAGTTTAATGTGGATTGGCCCAGTTTAGCAAAGTTGTCCCTGCCAGGGCTGTGTCCTGCCAAATTTGAAATTTTGTCCCGTTTCATTTAGTTTGCTAAAAGTTAATTTAGACAAAAACATACTCAACAAACTAGCTCCAAACTGCCTCCATCCCCACCACCCTCATGTGCCTGAACCCTCCTCTGCAACAACCCCCTCTCCAACCCCTTCTCCCGAAGCCACACCTAGTATAGTCTCAGTTGGTTTCAAGTGTAAAAATTATGGTATATCTATCTTCAGGAGAATTCAACTCATTTTTAAGAAGCAGCAAAAGAGAAGCTCTATAAACTAAGCAGTTACTCATTTGTAAGAGACTTTTTTTAAGAGGAGAAAGAAGCATTTATTTTAATTTAGTTGTTCACATTGGTTTTTCCCCTGGATCCTGAACATGATCTCAGGTCCTTGGGATGTATGTGTTTTAGCACAAGGGTCTTGGGGTCTCGCTTCAGGGTTCCTGTGAGTCCAAGAGAAGATTTCAACAGACCCACTTGCTCCAGAAACAAAAAAATTAGCAGTAAGCAAAAGCAAGTGAGATTTAGTGAAGATAGTCACCCTTTAAGAGATAGGACAAGATGTGGGATAGGGGGTGGTAGTCCAAGAGGGCAATAGGTTAGAAAGAGCTTTAGGCTGAGGTTTTTTAGGGTTGGCAGCTCTTACCCCAACCCAGAGGTGTCTTGGTATGTCCTAGTGCGAGACAAGTGTTTTGATTGGTCCATTAGTACTTCCCATTTTAAACTGGATTGGAGGACTTCAGATTGGTGCCATTTCAAGATTTGCTGCTGTGATTGGAGGAATGCCTCTGTTCCCCTACACCCTGCTTCTGGGCTCATGGCTGACTCACTACCTAGCATGTGGACTGCACTCCTCTAGAGGCTGATGACCTAACAACCACTCCACCAGAGTGTGTGCTGAGACATTTACATTTATAAGGGAAATCTTCAACTGTAAGTGGCAATTGATGATTGCAGGAAGAGGGGAAAAAACCAAATTGTGCATACCTTTGTTTATTGTGACTTTCCTGGTGAATCCCATTACTGACACCATTCAGCCCACCCCCTCCATCCCCCCAACCCCCTCCGCTCTGTAATGGTCTAAATATAGGAGGCCTGTATCAGGAAGAAATATCACTGGAGATGTCTTCATGTAAAAAATGTATTTTCCAAACATCTCTTCTCTTCTTGTGAATTGCCTTCATTCCCTTCGCATGCCCAGACCTCCACCCTCTCTGTACTCTATACTCCATTCATTACCAAACTGATATTTCAAACCTCGCATCTTTGGAGTTTCCATAATTACAGAATAAATTTTTTTCTTTCTTCTGTTTATCTTTCTTCCGTTATTCTTTCTTAATTTTATTATTTGATTGACTTAGGACCAAGAGAAGGAAGAATTTACCCTCTCTGACAAGAGCGAATGTGGTTTTTTCTTTTTCACTGTGAAAGTATGATTTTAAAGAAAATATAGCTATGAAATGAACCAGTGTTAAAGATTTCATTTAGTTTTTTAGGGAAATAGTTGTTAGAATTGGTTCAAAGGAACAAAGAAGTAGACATTTATTTATAATCTAGAATGTCAGCAGTTTGTACAAAGGGATTATTTGAGCTTGATTCAGTCAAGTCCATGTGGGCTTCAAAATAAACTTTTACCATCAGTTTAACTACTTAGAAGAATGAAGACCAGGAGCATTATTCAGATTTAGGGTTATCTCCAGAAATAAACTTTCTATCAGAAAAACTTCTATGTCAGGATAAGCTTCCAATTAGTCACATGAGTCATCCTCCTCTACCTTAACTCAGGGGGTGGTGGAGGAGGGGAGAATCTCAGTTTATTCTATTTACTCTAGAATTTACAGTCATGTACATTTCTCCACTCATATGTAATTACATTTATCCTTTTTCTCAACTAAACTGATTGACAGCCTAAGAATTTCTGAGGAATAGAAAGTTTCCTTTTTGCCTTCACAACCTCAAAGAAATAAACTACTCTTTCATTTTGGCATATTCTTAAGTAGTGGGATTCAGTGTAATTTAAATTTTCTTTTTATTCTTGAATATTCTAAATTTTTAAAAATGAGTTGTAGTTTCAGAATCAGAATGAAACTTAGATTGCCTAAGAAAGTAAGACTTTATAAACCTAGCCTCATCTTTAGAGCTGAATTACTTTGTCACGCCAGAGTAAACTTATTTTTCAGGAAGATCTGGTATATATACACATGGAATACGCCTCAGTCATTTTTTAAAAAAGGTGAAATCTTGTCATTTGTGACAAAATAGAGGAAATTTGAAGGTATTTTGCAAAGTGAGGTGAGTTACCAGGAAAGAGAAAAATACTGGATGATGTCACCTATTTTTAGAATAGAGAAACAACACAATGAACTGATAAAGTTGAAACAAACCTTTGGACTTTGACATAGCAAGGCTGAGTTTGTCAGAGGGCAAGGAGTCAGTTAGAATCATATGGTCGACAGGGTTTAGCTTTTCTTCTTCTTCCTTCCTTTCTTAGGTTTTTATTTTGTTTTGTTCAATAAATTGTTCTTTTCCTAAAAAGTATCTAGGCATTAATGGGCTAATGACCCTCCAAAACAAACTCCTCTGTTACTGAATTCTATTGCTTTTTTAGGTCTATAACAATAAAGCCACTTGAAATACTAGGCTTATTTTTGGGTTTCCTTAAATTAGCTATTTATATTTTTTTAACAAATGTTTCAGTGTCAACTTTTTGTAAGAGTATGTCCAAATATGATTGTTGTTCCCAACAGTTTCCTGCTATGAAGAGACTTTTCGTATTTAATCCAATCTCAAGTTAACTTACAGTTTTCTGTTATATCATTCTCCTGCAGGCACTAGCCGGACCAAGAGTTGCCAACCATGATAACCAGGAGCATAGCCTGGCAGAAAGAAGTGAGGACAAAGGATTCTTAGCTGTGATTTATAAAGCATTAGCCACCTTGTCCAGACTGGGATGGGAAATCATGATGACTCTGCCAGGAAATATTCCCAGTTCACTGAAACTGCTGATGTGAGATTAGTTCAGTGATAACTGTGTGATGACGGTGAGTGAGTGTGGAGATTAAAAGGCTTGAGGACAGCAACACTATTGTAACTTAAATATACACATACAACACATACCAGGATTCAGTATATGTTTTACTTTAGGATATATTTACATGAAGCTACAATGATGGCCCCGACCTCTTAAACGCATCTAAACATGACACTTTTCAGTTCCAGAGGCACCAATCCAGAGCGATCAGCAGCAGAATGTCCTTATCTAAATGAGGAGCAGAGGAGAGGCCTGGATTGTTACATATTCAGTGCTAGGTTCTGGTGCTGTCAATCAGTTTGTGCCTGGTGTGCTGCTGCTGGAAGATGCATCTTCCCACAGAAAACCTGACTTCACTTTGGACAGAGACTTGGGGTGCTGATCTGGGACATTAGTGAGGGAAAGTTCAGAAGGTAAAATTCACATTTTCAGACCTTTCAGTGCTTTTCAACTGCTTTACAGAAAAAAAAAAAATCTGTTTTAAACCTCAGTAGTTCTCAATTGGGACTAAATTCTGGTAAATTAAAAGCCATTGTGCATGCATTTGGAGTTAGATAGGCCAAATGAACATAAAAGTCAGATTTAGAGAATTGGTGGTAAGGGTAGAGAAGGACAGGTGAAAGAGGGAAACATCTTTGTGGGAGGAGGAAGGAAACAAAGCACTTCCAAGGAGTTGGGTGGTGAGGAGAGCAGACAGGTGGTAAGGACCTTTAAGAAGGATGAACCCCAGTCAAATTGAGGAAGGTCGTGTTGTGTAATATAAACCTGTCATCACTTCCATCTCTAGAAAACTTTCAGCTCAACTGGTCTTTTTTTGAACAAGGTGACCATGAAAATACAAGCATTCTGGGAATACATAGGACTCCTAGGGACATCACTGGACTTTTAATAGGATCTGGATTGGAGGCTTGAGCAATCTTATACAGAGTGTAAGGAGCAGGGAGACCTCAGCAGATATCTGGTTTACACAAGGCTATTTCACACAAATGAGCTTATATACTTATAAACACATCAATCTTCTTTATACAATTATTTTGAAAGTCACATATTTTTAAATAAGGAGATATAGAGATGAAACGCATATACAAACAGTGGAATCTCTGCTTTCAAGTACAAATCACAACTGAGTATCTTTCAGATAATTCTCCGCTTCCTTTTGTTTACATTCTGATGATGTTCCTACTGAAGGGTTCTCCCAGCCAGTGGCCAGAAGATGAAGAACATCTCTAATGTGTAGTTGGGAGGCTTGAGATGTCATGTAGTCTTAATAATACATGTTCTTATCCCACCAGCCTGTGGAGGTTTTTTTTTTTTTTTAAAAAAAAAAAAAGGTGAATTAGAAATAATCTGTGAAGTAGACAAACAATCTCAAAATCATATTACAACTTACCTCCAGGGTAGAGTCTGATGAAAAGTTTTCGCATTTCATCATAAACCCAAATCAGAATAGCATGTGGCAGAGCCACAAACCAAAACTGAGGCCTAGAAGCAGAGGGAGACAGGTGAGTCCTAATGCAGCCAAAGGGAGGGACCAGTCTCTTCCCAGTGGACAGAGCACTTCTTGTTCATTTTTCCCTGATTTATTGGAAAGAACTACACATCCATTGGGTCACACACACAACATACAAATGGGAAGTTTCTTACTGATCCTGGACTGTGACCATGACAGACAACATCTGCCTTAATGTGATAAGATGGATGAGGGCAGAGATAGAGATAGTATCGTGAGATCTAGAAAATCCATTTCTTCTTTTGGAAAATGTAGCAGATCAAAGCCCCTGATATATATTAAAGGGATTCAATTTTATCTCTTGACAGACTTCAGGAGAAAGAACTCCTGAATCCTGATATCTTTTTAGTCTGTGACAGCTCAGAACAGGACTGGCTCTGTCCCCTGCTACTGAGGACTCACCTGAGCATAGTGAAATTCAAGGCTTTGACACTCCCCAGGCCAAAGGAGAGGATTAACGCGATGATGATCTGCGAGGCAATCCCTATCCAGATTACTTTATTTCTATAAAATACAGAAAAGCAAAAAAGACTGAATTTCTAGGACTCTGGGGCCAGGCACCTAGGAAACTCTACTACCTGCCATGCCACAAGCACGGGCCTCATCATTCCAGCATCTTAATCTTCTTGCTGCAGGCCCCAGGTTGAAATGACAGGTCAGATGTGGGAAGTACCTGAAGAGCCCCTGCTGAAGGATGGAGTTCCTCCGAGTTTTCCTGATGATCAGATCTGCTATTTGCTGGACCATGATGCCAACAAAGAAACCTGTGTAGCCCGTCCATTCTAGGTATTTCCTCTGGTAACTCGTCTGTCAGTGGACAGAGGAAGAGAAGACCATAAAGGGAGATTTCCATGCACTTTTATAAAGCTCTAGTCTCTTTTTCCACCTCACCACAATTGAGAGAGGATTTTTTTTTTTCCTTTAGCCAGTTGAGTAGATTTAACAGGTTTGGCCCAACTGTGGGTGGTGTTGGACTGGTGACTCTTCCACACTAAATGCAAAGTTAATGTGAAAAACAGCCTAGGCATCCAATTTGAGAGTTGAGTACTGGCAAAGGCCAAACCAGCATAACCCAGGGACCCATAGCCCTATTTACTGAGCAACATTCCCCTTCTTGGTTTCATGAAGGCTATCAAAAGAATTGGGAGGCAGGGAGAAGCTAGGGATGAGGACTACAAAGTTCACCCCCTCCCCCTAGTTTGCAATACCATTTTTTTTGAGGTAACAGTTTTATAGCAATAAACATTTCCTTACCCATTCTTGTCCATAGCTGTCTTCCAAGTCATTCACAGTGTCCTTCTCCCATTCCACTCGGAGGTTAGGGAGGATACTGGGTCTGAAGCCTTCTTGGGCATAGACAGTGAAATATACCACAAAGGCCCCCAGGGATTGCATGAGCCCTGATAAATAAGAGACCAAAGGTCCAAATTCATAATGACTTCAGAATGGCTCTGTTCTCTTGCTTCTCCGGGTTCTTCCTCCTACCCAACCCTACCCTACCAGGAGTGGTCCCCTTGTCACACAGGAAATGCCTTTGTCATACCAATGTGCAAGTAAGAGTACAAGGCAAGTGGCTTATTCACCAGTCTGTCCTTCTTCTTGTGGCGAGGCTTCCTGTTCATGATGTCACTTTCCGCTTTCTCATAAGCCAAGGCAATGGAGGGAATCTGAGGGAAGATAGTCTGTGAGATTTGACCCTGCACAGAATGGGACTTTGCAAGAGATCTGGGCAGGCGGTAGATAAGAGGTATATGTGGGGAGTAGGGTGGGCTGGAACTGGTCTGTCCAGGTGCAGATAATGGCAGCACACTGCAAAGAATTAAGAACACTGGGCTTTAAAATTCAGTTTGCTTGTAACCATCGCCATGTGCTGGTGATTCTAAACCTGCTGCTTAGAAGACATTGTTCCCCTTGGGGAGGCTTTTTCCTACCATCCTCCCCTCTCAAACATGCCACTGGGTCACAGTGGTTCTCTTGGAGGTCCTCTTATCTGGAGATTTCTGCAGCCTCACCTCTCGACTTTCTGATTCAGAAAGTCTGGGCTGGGGTTAGAGAGCCTGCATGTCTAGCAATTTTCCAGGGGATGCTTGGACTACAAAAGCAGGAAAAAAATGAGCACACTGAAAGGTTCTGGAAATGATGTGACTATAAACTATGGGTGCCTCGACTCTCTCCATCTCTAGTTTCTCTGTGATGCCAGGACGGCTGCCCATCACATCAAATAGGAGAGAGGATCAGCAGTCACAGATTGTCCTCTCACTGTGACCTCATTTCCTCTTTGTGTCTTTCCCCATTTGCCTGTGGAAGGCAGAGCCACACGATGACTATAAGGAAGCCTTTTTAATAGACACCTACTAGATAAGGAGAGGACTTGGAGGACACTAGACTAGGTCAATATGAGGCTTTATAAAGTGTCCATCGCATCTGCTTCTTACTGTGTTTAATAAGGGGCTTTCAGATCACAGATTCCTTTACTTAACAGGGGTGCTGTGAGTTATCACAGGGCTCCCACTGGTACAGGAACTATTTTGGTGACAGCTACACTTCACAAAAGAAAATGAAGCATGTGAGCTTAAATGTATCAGCGACAAGCATGTCTTTGTAAGGTGAGGAAGTCTTGTTTTAAAAAGGGGAAGGTTAATTTCCAAACATCTAACAGATCTCTCTAGTCCCCTGCTTTGAGGTATAGTTGGTAGATGAAGTAAAATCTATTATCACCTAAGAGCTAGTTAGAAATGCAGAAATTCAGAGCCCCATCACATTAAAGTTTGAAAAACACTGATTTAGTCTATCTCCTCAAAGAAGTTTCACACATTGAGGCAGCTATTGAACACCATTCCCTTTAGTACTATACTTACTATGTCTGTGCCCAAGTCAATGAACAGGATGGTCATGGTGCCAATGGGTAAGGGCAGCCCAACTATGATGTAGATCAGAAAGGGGCACAATTCTGCAATGTTCTTGGTCAGGGTGTAAGCAATGGTCTTCTTCAGGTTGTCAAAGATCAGGCGACCTAGGAAAGATGTTTGTCCTTATAAGACTTGCTTTCAGTCCCCAGATGACCCTGGCTCTGGGCAAGACCACGTGAAACCTCACTCACCTTCCTCCACCCCTGTGACTATGGATGCAAAGTTGTCATCCAGCAAAACCATGTCAGCAGCATTTTTGGCTGCATCAGAACCTGTTATCCCCATGGCAATCCCCAAATCTGCCTTTTTCAGAGCTGGAGAGTCATTCACTCCATCTCCTGTCACAGCAACAATTGCATCCTGTAGGGACACCATGAGAGAAGGACAGTGAGCACGTACCAGGGGTCACAGCTGAGGCTGTGAAAGGATTGGTGCTGACAGGAAAGACCTATTTTGGGGAAAAGAAAGATAAGAAATCCCAATAGCAAGAACAATAAGATGTTTCCCATAGTCACAACCCATGTGAGTGACAGGTTAATGTGGAAAATTCTGTGTCTTCACATTTTTTGTTCTATATTCTACAACTTTAAATCTCTCTATACCTCACCTACAGCACAAGCATTTCACTGTCAGAAAGCCCTCCAGGGAGAGGCAGCACACAGCAGCTGGAGGCTGCAGAGGGCAAAGTCAGTTCATCTCTGAGAGGGTGGAGAGGTGATGAGGACTGCAAAGTAAGGGCTCTGAGAAGTCTAAATGGCATCACAGCCCCAGGCTGGGATACTGGTCTCAACTCAGAATTTCCTCTTGGGACTGGGATGGACCTGGAAGGTAGTGTGGGCACTGCTTTTCACCTACCAGCCTCTGACAGCCCTCTACGATGGTCAGCTTCTGCTGGGGGGATGTCCGGGCAAAGATAATTTCTGAGTAGTTGGTCAAGAGCTCATCTAGGTGTTCTGGGCTCATCTCTTTCAGCTCCATGCCAGTTACCACCACAGCTTTTGCATCCCTAGAAAGGGCAGATGTGACCTGATGAGGCCAAAGTCAGGTCTCAGGCTGAAACACTGTTCTGGATAGGATGTAGACTGTAACCATTTTGACTTTTTCTGGAATTCAATGTCATTGGCATTCAATAGCCTAGTGGGGAGACAGGCATACTGGTGACTCTCTGGGATCCATTTCCAGATAATAAGCTGAGATTAAATATTAAAGTCAGTTCCTGGTGTCATATAATACTAGGACAGAGTCAAGTACCCCTTCCCTTTCAGGCCAGGATTAGAAATACTACTAGGGCAATGATTTACTTGGCAAATAAAAAAGGGGTTTAAAAAACTGTGTGTGTGTGTGTGTGCGCGAGCGCGCGCACGTGTGTGTGTTTTAATGATTTGGGTCCTAAATTCAGCTTATGCCAAGACACATGGGCAAGAGTTCTTTGTTAATTTCAGAAGGACATGATTTCTACTATGCAATGAGCTAAGCAGGGAGAAAAATAAATTGAGGTTTTTCTTTGAAGAAAATTTGACTGTTGACTCTAAAAGTAAAGTTCTAGAAACTATTAATTGTGAACTCTCTTGTGTTGCCCCTGTTAAAACTCTCTAGAAGAGTCTCTCCACAGTGCAGAGCAAACCCTAGAACCCCTACCTTGGTTTGTAAGGCAAGGTGCTGCCTGTACAATTGAACTTCATGCTCCTTTTTGCTCTCCTCCAGCCCAAAAGACCCCTCAGTTCTGGGCCTTTCATCGCCCCACTGCCCTGAGAACTTTTTAGATCTTGCTGCCTTTGCCAGAAATGAGCATTTCTCATCTCACTTTCCCTTGACTAACCCCACAGTTCAGCCACAAATCTCAGCTTAAACACCACATGGCTTTCTCTTTCCTTTTTAAAAGTTTTGAACTTTTTAGATTTTATTTTTCCCCTTGTGCTAAATAAATATTGGAATTCTACTATTTAATAAACTACAGGTCTCTCTAAAGATCTGGTAAAAATATAAAAGTAAAATAAGGAAAGGGTGCTTCTTTTCTCCCTGAACGCAGGAGTGCAGTTATTACATGGTCACAAAGCTGGAGCTGATCAAAGGGACACATTAAAACAGTCACAAAAGTACTCCCCTCCTGTTCAGTGTGGTGATTCCTATGAAAGTGTATCATTCTATTGTTGTTAAAAACAAAACCAGTGAACGAAACCCCAAACCTCTTTTCACAGATAAATGTTATCGTACAAAGGAGTTTTGAAAGACTGTTAGACTCCAGGTATTGTTGTCATGCCCAAAGGCTATAAACCCTGTTGGATTATCTTAACTGGTAAGGTGTTGCCCTGATTAAATTCAGTACTTGAAAGCTCTGGATTGCTAAAAGACATACATGCTGGGTAAACTAGAAGAGGTTCATTGGTTTTTCCCTTTCCCTGCATGCATGAAAATCAATATTTCCTTTCAATTAAAGACTTTGAAGCTTAGACTCATTAACAACAGTTCATGTTCCTCTCCTCCCATGACCAGCTCCTTCATGCCTGGTGTACCACATCATGCTTTATTTTTATTAATCTATATCTCTGGCTAGATGGAAGCTCCCCAAGGACAGATATAAAGTCTAGTCTGTTTCTACTGGAGTTCTTTATCTATCACAGTGCCTAGGATATAGTGGGCACTCAATAATCATTGCTGAAAAAAGTAATACATGTATGAATGGGCAGATGAGACATAAGGAGACATAAGAAAAATCCAAGGTTTTCCTTAGGAAGTTTCTAGTATACTTATTGCCAAATAAAAGAGTATTCACAAAGTCACACATCATGAAGTCAACTGAAGAGAGAAATATAAAAGATGCACACTGGGGAAGTGCACAAAACTCAAAGAACTCTTAGCATTCCTCATTACACAGCTGTTATCAACAGAAGTGAATCAATAGAAACTTTTTGTTTCAGTTTTTCTCACTCTAGGTTGGGTATTTAACTTTTCAGATCTATTTCATGGGGTTTTGAAATTTCATGCAAGAAATATATAAAAGGTAACTTTTGTGGTATCAGTACATTGTCTGGCACATAGTAGAGTTCAGAAAGATTTTGGGTGAAGGGATATGTGAAATATAGAATAAATCAGACTAGCATTAGCCTGAGAAAATGGCGAAGAGAGGATTTGATCCAGATTTCACAGCTCTTTATAGAGTCATTAGGCTCCGGTAAATGAGTGTATCAACTATGTTGGTTCTGTGCTTACCATTTGTTAACTTGCTCCACAGCAATGTTGAGGCGTTTTGCAATGTCTTCCACTGTCTCACTGTTGGCTGAAATGATACCTACACTCTTGGCAATAGCTTTGGCTGTAATTGGATGATCACCTGTAACCATAATAACCTAGAGCACATACAATGAGAAAGGCATGTAGACAATGAGGAACTGGTCAGACTAGAGAGAGTTCAATATCACCTACTCTACCATGAGATGGTAAAACATGATTAGTGATTGCTATAGTTTGTCTTTATATGCAGTTCTTGATACTTAGCTCAAAGACACAACTGTTTTTAAAGGATGCTCTGATTCAACTGAATCTATCCTTGATGCTAAGTGTCTTACATTCTTCCTCTGACATTAGAGGAAATCCTTTCTCTTGATGTTTCTTTGTGTGCATGTGTGGGTAAAAGGGTTGATGAAGTCTTCTTGGGAAAGCTTCATCCTGTTTCAACAGTGTTGATAGTAATATGGTACCATTACCATATTCATTACCATTTCATTTGGCATCCCTATCAAGACGACAAATGGATTATGAAGGCTAAACTTCAAGATTAATTCATAAATTCTTTCACTGTCAATCATATTCTAGAGCACGATATGGCACTGAGAGAAAGCACTCTTCTGACTATAATTATTGTGATTTACTTCATAATTATATAATCACTTGCTTTAATGGGACAACTACTGAAATCTTAGTATAGTTAAATGGATATTTACATAAAGGAATTATGGTATTTTCTTAAAGAGGACTTAATACTCTCTCCTATGACAAATGTTCGTAGAGAGAGATACAAATAGAGAACTTCTTAAATAAGGAAAATAAATTCTACCTTAATTCCTGCACTCCGACATTTAGTGATTGCATCAGGTACAGTAGACCGAGGGGGATCAATCATTGACAGGAGCCCCACAAAACAGAAGTTGGAAGTGGGAAAATTCATGGTGTCCACATCAAATGAATAGTTTTCTGGAAACTCATCTGCTGGAAGATAGAGATGGCAGAAACCTGGAATGGGGATGAATTTGGGAGTCAGTGAAACTAGGATAAGAAATGACCGAAGAAGTCACACACTAGTGGCTTGGGTGATAAACCAGCAGCTGAGGCACAGATCATGTAAAGTCTAAGGACCTGGATTTGTGACTTAGGATAACAACCAAAAATGAAACACATAAATAAAAGTGCTTCCTCCTCCTCTGGAAGATAATTTTCATATACTCTCAGTTCTTTACTATTTTACCAATATTTAGGAATATAGTAGAATTGTTTAATTCCTTAGATTTCTTTATGCAAGCTTTTTTTAAAAGGAAAGGTGGAGGCAGGAATGAAAGTGAGTAGACAGGCCAGTAGGAAGAGAGAGGAGAAAGAAGCATTTTCATCTGGTTATTCCCAGATCCCAGGTCCCAAACCTGGGTCCTTGGGATGCAAATGACTGCATCAGCTGAGGTGGCAGACTTATCCACTAGGCCATCAGGGCACACCTGTAAGCTGTTTTCAGGAAAAAAATATTTTAGTCGGAAATAATTTACTGTTTGACCATTAAATTTTCTGTTATCTTCTAAGAATACAAAGACGAAGACTGGATGGTCTTTACTTCTGAAGATGACCCAGTGAAGTGGGGGGACAGAAACACAAAGAGAGAAAACATAACAAAGCATGATAAGTATTACAGATAAGAGATATGCTTCAGCCTCCTAAGGATCAGGAAAGACTTCAGGAGGTCTGACTCTTGATAAAGGAGTTAGATATTTTCCAGGAAAAGAAGGGGGTTTGGGGGAGCAAAGGCCATTTTGGTCAAAGAAAATAGCACATGTTACTACAAAATGGGAAAGGAACTTGGATTTTCAGGGGAATGGTACAAAGTTTACTTTTTAAATCAAGATAAGTGTGAGATAAAGGCCACTTGGAAAGAAGTAGATTCAGGAGACTCACAGGCTGAGGTAGAAGGAATTCTTATGTTTGATGGTCCTTCCAAGATGTGTGACTTTCTCATCAGCTTTTATACCTAATTTGTTATCAGCATGGTGCACTGCTTTACCCACTTCAATAAAGCACAGATTTTGAGACCTTAAATGTAAGGTTCTTAGAGCAACTCTAGTTAGATGAATATCAATCTTGCATTGAAAAAGAGATTGCTTGGTACATATGGGTTATTTAAAGCCTGATTAAAGCTTAAAGCATTACCATCTCACTATTTTTCTTATCTGCTTTATAAACTCAAACATCCCTCAAAATCACACATTACACAAATTCCATTTCTATTGGCAAGAATTTTCAAGATTTTTAATGACGTTTATGAATCATGAACTTTGGTTACCTTGAATTCCTCTTTTAATTCAGAGTATCACTTTGTCAGCCCATGACTGTTACCACAGAACATGCTCTGTGATATACTTCAGTTATCACAATCAAGTTCTTGCCACATGGATGTTTTTCTAGGGTTCCTTCTACCTCTAACACTTCCTGATTAAGGGCTGGCAATATTTTCATTCTTCACAAAGTGGGAAGCATAGTCGTTTTTAAAAACTTACATTTTCCCTTTACTTAGTACTAAGTCTTACCCATTTTGTCCCATATAGTCTCCCTCATGTTCTTCTTGTCCTGAATCAAATTCCTACTCTCTTTTGTGAAGGGCAGGAAAAAGACCTCTACTGAGACCCATGCCTCACCTCTCATGCTGCTGACAAGGATTATCCTTTAGGAAAAGACATAATTGATTAGTTCTCTGGCTACAAATCCTTTCCAGTGACTAAATAAAATCTGAGTCTCCTCACCACCACCTAAGGACTCCATGTCCTGACCTCCCATCTATAGTTCCATCCCTTTTGCCCCCAACTGTGTTATCTCCTCTACCTTGAAATAGGCAGTACAGACTCAGGTACAACATGTGCACATACCACCCATTTTAACCTCTGTGCTTTAGCCTCTGTGGTTCCCTGGATTGTGAATACAATCTCACTTCCCTTCAAATGTTGTCATTCAACACCTAGTTCAAACTCGTTCCTTACAAACTTCCCTAACTCTCCGTATCTAGAAATTACTCCATTCTCTTCAGTGCTATCATATAGCATTACTTCTCTATTTACTATATTATTTTTTCTATGATTAATGTGGATGCCTAGCTACTATGTTAGATGGTAAGACTACTTCCCTTGAGTTAGCACAAAGTCTCTATTGACAAATGGATGAGGATTCTGACAGCTACAGCTCACCCAGCACACGCTCTCCTAGGCCTCCCAGCTCCATGTACGCTGTGTGGAAGGCCTCCGCAGTGTTTTTGTCCAGAGGCTGCTCCTGACCATTGACCATAATGGTGCTGCACTTCTCTAAGACCCGCTCAGGAGCCCCTTTCATCACCACAAGGAAGCGCTGGTCATTGGGGTCATCTGTCTCGTGGATGGAGAGCTAGGAAGGAAGAAGTGAGGGAATTGAGCGTGTTAAGTATAATCTTCTGTTGCATAATCATGCCACCTTCACTATAAAGGATCTGAGATGTACTGACCTTTCAATTAGCAAATGACATGAAGATGAAAAACAACCCCTTCTCTCTTTGGGCTACTTGAGAGAAATGTATAGAAGGACTGTTTTCTACTGGAATTTTCTGAAGGCATTTGTTTTGTATCCAAATAATATGCAAGGATGGTGACTTGACCACAGACCAGAGGGACACCTGAGTTTGAATTCAGAAAAGTGGAACTAATCTAAACTGCAGGCAGGCTCTGGATGTTGCTGACAGTCTGTGCTTGTGCCATGAATAAGAGCTTCCAGAGTACTGAGAGTTGGGGCCGGCAAATTGAGGTGTCACCTCTAGTCACTGCTTCCCTGTGCTTTCTTTATTCTATATTGATTAGGTTTTATTGCCTGACTCTGAAAGAAATGGTAAGTTTGTGAGGATATTTGCCCTCTCGTGTACCTGCTCAGAAAACCACTTAAGTAACAGGCATCATTATTTTAATGTCAATGCCCTTCAATCTAGCAATTCTACTTCTAGATTCTTCTTAATGAGAAAAAAATTTTAAATGTAAATAACATATAAACAATAATAAGATGGCTGTCTCATGGGTCCCTTATCAGGTACTATTCTAAACCTCAGAAAGAATTTCAGAAAGCTGGAATATTTGGGAGAAAATGAGTAAATAACAAAGAAAAATTCTGCCATTTGGTGGATCTATTAGTTGATTCTGAATCAGTAGAGCTTAGACTTTGGGATCTTGGAGAAAACCACAATTCAAAAGAGAAAAATTGAGGGCAAACATGGGTAACTAGCTTTTACAGCCAAGTGAAGATATAAAAAAAAACCAAAAACAAAAGAGCTATCCACCACCAACCAGCCAACCAAATCTTAAATCAAGGCAAACCAAACTCTAATCCTCCCCTGTTATATTTAGAAAGTAAGACTAACAAACTCTTTTATAGCATGTACTGCTTTACACATTGACTCATTTAATCTTTAGAACTACCCTAGGGTTATAAGTTCTATAATTATCTCCTTTGAAAAGGAAAGAAACTGAGGCACAAAGGTGTCCAACACGAAGAGGAGCGAGGTGACTGATTGTTGGCCACCTTGGGAATGAGACACATGAGGCAAAGATTGCCATTTTCCCCTGAGCAATCTCTTTCTGCACATGGGCAGGTTGGAAGCATTATGATTGCTCATTGAGAGATGGTCACTGGTCTTCACAGGGCAAGGCTTCCTCATACGGCCTGAACAAAACTCTTCTGCTTCTTTGTTGTGGTAAAGAAGATGTGGACTTAGGACTCAAACAGATGTATGAAAATCATTGTACCACTTAAATGCCTACGTGGCTCTAGTCACATCCACATTTGTTTTCTCACCTAAAAATTGGGATTAAGTTGTCCTCCCTCACAGGTTCACTGTGAGGATGCAATGAGAATATGCATGTAAAGTACCTGACACATACAGACCGGGCAATGTTAATTCTCCCCACTCCCATTATCACTTATATTTGGGGTATGACTCTGCCCTCACTTATGCAAAGTTACCAGTGTGTGTGTGAGTGTGTGTGTGTGTGTGTGTGTGTGTGTGTGTGTGTGTGTGTGTGTGTGTGTCTGAGCATGGCCCTGACAGACTTTCACCATTTTTTTTTCCTCTGCCTACTTCAGGCAAAGGGAGGAGGCTAACAAGTGAAACCTGTTTGGGTTTAACAGATGCCAAGGTCTCCATGGACTGAAGATTATTTTTAAAGCCAAGTTATCATTCAGAATACATACTAACAAAAGAATACATGCAGGTAGATGTGGTTCTATTGATAACATATTCAATTATGAGGAAAAACTCACCTGAAACTTGTTGGTCGAGTTAAAAGGGATTTCAGCAACTTTGCGATTTCTTTTTCTAATTTCTATCACATCTCCCAAAATAACCTCGGAGAACTTCAAAAGAGCAGTTTCTGAGGCATCACCAATCACAACTTTCTGGGAATTCAAAAAGACACAAAATTTGTGGTACATAATTTAGTGTAGTTGTGATTATTTTCTGTGAAACAAAATGTTTCCTAAGTTACCATCTAGTTGGTAAGTGATTACACCAAAATTACTGAGGTACTGAAGATCAGGCTAAAAATATTCAACTGGATGGTGTCACCATTCAAAAAATTCAGTTCAAAATATTCAGAGATTGGTGCATTGTGGTGGAGTAGTGGTTTGGTCAGTTGCCGTTGGCAGGGGGAAGTCCATAAACATCCCAAGAACCCGGGTTTGTGTCAAACCCGGAGGGAGCAATCAAGATGAATACCTAAATAGAATAAATGGAGTGGTTCTTTCTCCTCTCTTCCTGCTCGACTACTCACCTTTATTCCTGCCTTCACCTTTCCTTTAAGAATAAGAAGTTCAGAGCTCTAAGAGAGCTGTAACTTCTATGAAAAAGCAACTATGAACCAGATCTGAAAAGACAGGTGAGCTACTGCCAGAGGAAATAAAGGAAGCCATGTAGAAACAGAATACCATGACAGAGCACAAAGTGGAATAGTTCTGTTGTAAATAAAGAAGTACAGTCACAGGGTAGGGTGAAACATGGAGCCCAGCCAAGGAAGCTAAAATAGAGAAGTACGTCAAGTTATTGAGCAATGTTAGGTGAAGCTGTTCATCTAACAGTAATTAGGGGAAATTAGTAGCATGCAAGAAAGATCCGGAAAGAAATGAGCTGGAGTCATGGAATCCAATTAAGAGGTGAGTACAGTTATTTATATGGACAGTACTGGTGATAATAGACATGCAGACAAATAGATACTTTGAAGTAAGAATGATGGACATGGGTAACTAACTAGATGAAAGGAAAAAAATTAAAGATGAATTCCAAAAGCTTTGGTCTGAGTGACAAATTGAATAGTTATATCATGGAAAAGAAGAAAATTTGGGACAAGACAATGATTTGGAGTCAGACTGGGTATAAATGGAAGGTAGCAAGTAGAATTCACTGAGAGTCTAACACAGCAAACTTCCCAGTGAAAACACATAGATAGATGGAGATCTGTAGAGCTTGAGAGAGTAATTAGACCTACAGATAAGAATTGGGAAGATAGTGACAGAGAAGTGATTGGTCAAAAATAAATAGTTGAGTTGTCTGATAGAAAAGAAAAAGCAAGCAAAATACATGAAAAAAGAGTCAAGAAGGAAACAGTAAGCAGAAGACTCAGGAGAATATGGATTCAGTGACTCATTTGGATAGGAGAGGAGGGGAGGTGAGGCAAGGCAAGGCAAGGAGAGAATTCACTTTATTATGTATTTTGATAGAATCAGCACTCCTGTTCTAAGATTAGTACTATTTTCATCCTATTATATTTTAAACTTCAGTGATGGCATTTATGAAATAAACTTTAATTGTACTCATGTGACTGGTATAGTCATTCAAAAATACAGTAATTTTCAAAATACCCAAATCAGTATTCTGGGAACTTTCAGACATCTTTGTGATTTCTCAGAGGAAGAAATGTCCGTAAGTTTTCTGAGTTAGACTTGTTCTTCCTAGTGTAAACCTTATTCAATGGGAGAGATTAAATTGAGTAGCAATTCAGAGCAGAGAAAATGAGTTGAAAACAGCTGTGATTTAGGCCCAAGCAGCAGCATTACCTTCATGACTGGAACACTGTCCTGTCCAGGCTTGAATTCAGCTCGGTTACACAAAGCTATTATCTTTGATAAGGAAGCCCAGGTTCCAGAGCTTTGATCAAAGACTTGATCTAGAAAACAGGATAAACAGTGGAAACTATGAGTACTGGACTTGCTCTCCAGGATCCACGTGAATGCAATAATCCTCTGAGACTCATGTCCTCTGTCCAAGCCTCCACAGCTCTGGGTTAGAAAGAAAGCTCCAGGAGACTCACTTGAATGGTTCTCACTGGTGTCAGTCATGAAGATCTGATTGTCAAACCACAGGTGGGCCACCGTCATCCTGTTTTGGGTTAGAGTCCCAGTCTTGTCTGAACAGATGATAGAGGTAGAGCCCAGGGTCTCCACTGCCTCCAGGTTCTTCACCAGGCAATTCTTCTTAGCCATTCGTTTTGCTGTCAGCGATAGAGTCACCTACACAGAAAGAAGAGAAATATTCAGAAATATCATCACCTTGAACAGAATAACAGAAACAGCACAGGTCATCTCTGATTGAATTTAGGAGAAAGTTGAACTAGTTGCAGGACAGACATCCAGTTTCAGGGGCAGTGAAGTTGACCCAGTAGCTGAGAAGCCAGCATAAGCCCAATATGACACACTCCTCTGCTATGAAGGCTGGGACACTGTTTGTCTCTTCACCTTTTGAAGAAAAAAATCCTGAAGGACCCAGTGATGGCAAAGCCAAGCACAATTGCTATGGTCAATACTCAGGTGTAATTAGAGAGGAAGCTTTGTTTATCCAGCTCTCATCATTTATAAGCATAAATGGATAAGAGGGAGTTCTTCTTGTACAAAGAGCTTGTCCCACAAGGTCAGGGTACAGGTCACCTAGAAGCATGGACTCACAGTGACAGTGGCCAGGAGACCCTCAGGTACATTGGCCACAATGATGCCAATAAGAAAGATGATGGAGTCCAGGACACGATACTTCATGGACACCGCAATGATGAAGAAAATGATGCCAATGGAGATAGCTACTCCTGCCACAATATGAACGAAGTGCTCAATCTCAATGGCAATGGGGGTCTTCTCATTTCCGACTCTGGCAGCCAGGGAGGCAATCTGACCAATGATGGTGCGGTCACCTGTGCTGATGACCATGCCAGTTGCAGTGCCTAGAAGTGAAGCAGACATTTAATTCCAAGGTCTTTAACTAGGAGAGAACCACAGCCTGCTAACAGTCCTTTCATGACTGGTTTACATGATCAGTAGGCACATGAAATTACAAAGGCCAAGTATTAGTTCTCTAGGCTTTCGAATCCATGTTTTCTCCAAGAAAAGCTTTGTAATAAGAGATGGCAAAGAGACAAAAACATAAGGCCTGAGAAGAAGTGCTATGGGTGGGGATGTGGGCTTGATAGCCAGCTAGACTCGCCTTCCAGACAGGTTGTAGAATAGAAGCCTATATTCTTTGTTTCCAGGGGACTGTCATGGGTGAACTCACAGGAACGGGATTGGGGCTCAGATTCCCCAGTGAGAGATGAGTTATCCACCTAGAAGAAATGTCAAAAGAGGTTAAAGATCAGCTTTTTCCCTATCCCCAAAGAAATCAGGAAAACGTGGGAATGCCAGCTAGTTCCGAGCATGATGGCAGAATCTGGTGACACTACCTTACATCCCTGAGCAGACAGCAATCTGATGTCTGCTGGGATCTGGTCTCCTCCTTTGATCTCTACTATATCCCCTACCACCAGCTGCTCTGCAGGGATGGTCTTCTTCTCTGAGTCTCGGATGACCAGAGCTTGCTGCAAAAGAAAAATGTGACAATGCCTCAGGTCCTGAAACGATATGCCCTCCACCTCTTCACATCCCCAACCAAACATTAGCACAGGGACCCACAGCTGCCAGAATAGCAAGAAATAGAGTAAAGCTTCCATTTGGAAGTTGTTTATCCTGGTTGTTAACCCAGTCCTGGGATTCAAGCCCAGGACCTTGGGATATATGGGGCATGTGCCCCACCACTGCTCCCTGAGGTACGCCATTGGGAACCTTCTAACCTGCCCTCTCTCCCTCAAGAAGAGAGAGGCAAAAAAAGCACTTTATTTTTATTTAATGTTCACATTCGTTGTCCCCCCCGACCCTGGGTCTTGGACTGGGGACCCTGGGATGCATGTGGGACTGCACCCAGGGAGCACTAGACCATTAGGCCACCAGGGTACACCCGACTAAACATTTTCCTATATCTTATCTCCTTGATCATCTCAACACCTTATGAGGAAATGGGGATTCAAGAGATTAGGTCACTTGTCCTGCCTTAAGTAACCAAGAATTCTCAGAGAGTAAAATGCAGATCAGAGCTTGAACTTTGCCTCTCTGCTCCCAGGTCATACCCTTCTCCTAGTCTGACACTTCGTCATCTGAAGTCACACAGAGATCAGAGGGAAGTGACAACTCACCTGTGGAATCATCTTACTGAAGCTGGCCATGATGTTGGTACTTTTTGCCTCTTGATAATAAGCAAAGATCCCCGTTAAAATAACGACCAGGGCAAGCACGGTGCCCAAGTATACCTGGGTGAGGAAGAGAGACATCAGTCATAAAAACTGGCATTAGGGATGAGCCTGAATGAGTCCCTCCTGGGACTAGAGTCATGGGAAGGTGAGGAGGATGGCATCTGTGATCTGTTGGAATTTACAGGCTATAAAATTTGCCCACTGAAAATATATAATTCAATGATTTTTAGTTCATTTATCAGCTGTGCAGTAATCACACAGGCACACAATCCAGTTTCAGGACATTTACATCAATCCAGTCAGACCCCTTGGGTCATAAACAATCACTCCCAACCTGGTCCCAGTGCTGATAATCACTCATCTGCTTCTATCTCTAAGATGGGACTGTTCCAAACATTTCACATCAACAGGGTCATACAGTATGCACCTTTCTGACCTGCCTTCTTTCTCTTATTTTATGCTGACCAGTTTGCTTCTGTGGGTTTCGTACCGGTTCTCAGTGGGCCGAGATGCTCTCCACATTAAATGGAGAGAATTCACTTTGAGGAATACCAAATGTTTCACATGGAAGTTATATTTTTAAATTTTTTATGAATTTAGTGTTTCTCTTTATAATTTATGCTCACTCTATCTCTGAGACATGAGGAATCAGATAATGTTCTTTCGCACAGCCAGGACAAACATTAATTTCCCCAAGCTGTGGGGTGACTGGTTAGTAGTAGAATCCTGATTCAATCCCAGGGTCTGTCCATTAAGCACCTCGTTTTATGGTCTGTTTTCCCCTTTTACTAATTATCAAAAAACAGGAAAGGAGACTCTGGTATCTTACATTGTCCAAGGATGAGGACTTATCATTGGAGTACTGAATCCCAAACGCGATCCAGCACAGGACTGCTCCTACCCACAGCAGGATGGAGAAGCCCCCCACCATCTGCTTGAGAAACTTGACAATCTCTGGGGTTTCCCTAGGAGGGCTGAGAGCGTTGGGCCCATCCTGAGTCAGGCGCTCAGCAGCCTGGGTGCTGGAGAGACCCTGAGAAAACCAAGCAAAACAAATACAAATTAGACATTCTCCTACTCAAGACTGGATGTCATATTTCTGCAGTTTGTGGGCAGGAGTTACCAAGAGGGCCTGGAAAGTATGAGGGATGCCTCATCCCCCTAGTGCCAATCTTATGAATAAAGTCTTGTATATACCTTTTTTTTTTTTTTCTTCACTAATTAAGCTGTAAATTACTTAAGGCAGGACATAGTCTGGTTCATTTTGTGCTCTATAGGGTTTACTGCTCTCTGTGTAGGGATTCAAATGGACCCTCACTTGCAATTCTTTTTCCAGAAGCTTGGATTCATCTTCCTCAATGACTGCTGAACATTTCTACCAGGATATTCCAGACATTTCAAAATACAATTAACCATATTCTTCTTCCACTACCTTCTCTACTCCCACCCACCATCACCTCCCTATGGCCCAGTTCACTACTTGTCCAAATCTCTTCCTGCAACTTCTTCATGTTGGTAAGAGGGATCAGGGATTTGTTCCAAAGTCCTGGCAAGGGAAAGCCCTATAAGCTTGTCCTGAAACTTGTCTTGACAAGTCTTCTTCGTTCTTATTTTACTGCTGCAGATGGTTTCACAATTGTGGATTATTGTCCCATTCTTCTAGATACTTCCATATACTAGAATTGCCTTTTGAAAATTAATCTTGTCAAGTCACTTCTCTTATGAGAAATTGTGCCCTTTATGTAAATACTATAGTCCATAATTCCTAATTTAATATGAAAGCACTTGACAGTTTCACCCATAGCACCTTTGCCCCAGCCTCCCTTTCTACCTCTCCTTTCCCTTGTCCACACACACTAGTTCCAGCAATCACACTCGTTCTCTAAATGTACTCCATCTTTTCTGATACCTGGGTGCTTTGACAACATAAATCCAAATCCATGCACCTAATGTCCCAATTCAAACACTGCACAATGAAGGGATCCTCTCTGGTCCCTCTGGTCAGAATTCATCACTGTCTCTACACACTGTTTACATCTCTTGTTTGACATCTAAGTGGGACAGAGAGAAAACAGTGACACTTTGTCACATGGCTGCCTCTACTGCTGAACAGCTTACTCCAAAGACCAGGATGATAATATTCCTCTCTGCCCATTCAAGTCTAGTCCAGTGAGTCATACGTAATAGGCATTTTTGATGAATCGAGCATATGTATCCAGGTCTTCTGATGTCAGGACACTGACACCTTTAAAATTTGAGTGTGAATTCACAAAACGAAGTCATACTTCTGTGGCAGGAGAGTTTGTGAGAGCCAGGAACTCACCATGTGTGCAGAACCATCATTTCTTCTCAGATCAGGTAGATATGCAGGGTTCTAGACTATGACTATGCATCTTTGCTCTTTAACCCTAGTTTCCCCATTCTTGAATAAGAATATTTTATTTCACGGACACAGGGATGTGTTTTAAAAAGCAAGCTCTGATCAAGGCAATGAGACATGATTTTGGGGATACCAAAGCCTTCCTGCAGACAAATTCCAAGAATTATTTACCACCAGCATAACAGTGAGCTGAGTGGTCTGACTGGGCTTTAGTTTAGGAGGGCCAGCTCCGGTGGTTAACCTCCCCTGTCTCCCATTCCAGGCTTGTGGATGACAGCTGTCGTATCAATGGTGTATCAGTGGTACAATGGAGCTCACTTATCTTGAAAGAATATCTGCTTTTCTATGTCCCAGAGCACAGAACCTACTCCTCTGTCATCATGGCACTTCTTTTCCTGATTGTTAGCTCCCCAATGACTTACCGTAATGATGTTCACACTGTATTTCTTTTCCAGTTCTTTATTACTGAGTTTGTGGTCATCCTGAAGTCCACAGAGGGAAGAAAAGATTGAATTAGTTCATTCCAAAAGACTGAACCCCTAGTGTGGACTAGTTCATGAATGCTGGGAGTGGTACCGAGAATGGGAAAGTAGTAGAAAAAGGAAGATCCCTTTGTGCAGGGTATTGTTGTGGGGAGGAGAGGGAACCTTCTGTAGGGAAGTCTGATTCTGGTCCACTGGCCAGTGGATTTCATCTCTGAAAGTCTAGACTTGATTTGCCGTTTAACTCATGGTAGCTGACTTTAGTTTTTAAAGAACAAAGCAATGCATTTGACCTTATTGTGATTTCCAGCATGTGTAAATTGTCAGTCCTAGCATACTGGTCCAGGTAGGCATCACCTGAGTACTTCATTCATACCTGAATTCTGGAATTATCTGAGAATGATCTGCAATATTATAGCAGACTCTTTGTATGCTCTGACAACTCCTCACCCTTTTATCCCTCCCTCAGTGAGTGGTCTCTGGTAGAGAGAAGCAGTCTTGTCCTTATTGCAATTCCTGAGGCTTAGGTAGTTCATTGGTTAGAGAAGACCAGCAGGTTAAAAAAAAACATGCCAAACAAACCCAGTTTGGCCTATACCCTTTTATTTTGCTGTAGATTCATTTGTCTAAAGTAGTTTCTCAATCTTGGCATTACTGTCAGTTTGGGCCAATTATTCTTTGTTGTGGGGGCCTCCTTCTACTACATGCCACCTTCTAGCAGTTGCCCTGGAGTTGTGACAACCAAAAATTACTCCAGACATTGCTGAATGTCCCCTGTGGCGGCAAAATCCTCCTCTCCTCTCCTTCTGAGAATCCCTGGGCTAAAGAGCTAGATGCCTCTTCCTGTAGCAGAAAATTCACTGGCAAACCTTACCCCACCTACAAAACCCACAGTCAGTATTCTTTAAGCTCTGGTTGTCTGCAAAAATGATTTATATTGCAATCGATACCAGAACAATGTCTTTTATTAACTACATGCAAAAAAAGTTACATGTTGCATTAATAGATTAGATTTTCCAAATTAAAAAAAAAGTTTTTGATTTCTCTTCAGTCAGATTCTGCTCTCTTCATTCATTATTGTATTGATATCAATTAAACATATTACTGAGGATTTAGTTTTTAAACTGAATGCTAAACAATGATACAAATCAACAGAGCCATTGTTTGCATGGACAGACCTCAGACTTGAAGAGGCCTCTGCAGATCCCTCTCCTCCCCTAGGCCCTGGCTTTGGGGATGAAGTCTGGTGGGTGGGTTCTTAGGATGCACTCTGCTGTCCAGCAATGGAAGAGCACAGGACAGAATCCTGTGACCTGGGCTTGGTAGCTTGAATAAACCAGTCTGTTTATTCAGAAGCCAGGAATATTTTAGTTCTCATCAGGTTTAACTTACTGGAGAAGTTAGGATGAAAGAGCATCCAAGTGCACATCCAAATTGTGAGAACGCTGGAGAACAGAGTGAAAGATATTCCTCTCTCAGCATGAATGTAGGAGAACACTTTGATTAACACTACATAAATTATTTTTCTGTATCTTCATTAAGTTCTCAAAAAGGGAGAGTGTCATTAAACAAAAAGGTATGAGATAGAAAAGGCAAATATGTCCATGTTATAATTAGCAATTTCAGGAAGAGTAGGAATATCTTGAATCCTAAATACTAGAAATGAAAACAAAATATGAATACCTACTTTCTGTATTAAATCTTTCTCCTGATTTATCTCATTTAACTCCCTTCATTCTAAAAGGTAGGCACCGTTTTTAATCCGTATTGTTCCAAACAGGAAATTGAACTTCAGTCAAACTGGGATATAAATTCAGGTCAGTCCAATTTCAGACTGTTCCTAAATGTCTATCAGAAGTCCAGAGGCAAACCTCCAATTTGTAAAGTTTGCTAATTTCTCTCTGGAGTGAATTTCAAGTTATTCCAGGATATCAGTAGGTTAGCCAAATTCCTGAATATGTAACACAAGAGCTCACATCCCCACCTTCTACTCAAACAATCACAGAACTTTAAAGAGTACAATAAACTTCAGGGACAATCTAGCAAAATCTCAAGCTAAGTATTGAAGTTCCCCTTTGGCTTTCCTGAGAAGAAATCTGTCAGCTTCAGTTCAAAGTTGTCTAGTCCAGGCATTCAAAAATGTCAAAGCTCTTCCTTAATAATAATAATACTGTACTTCCATAAAGTACTTTAGCTACAAAAGTCTCAGCCTTTTTTTTCTTGCTTTTTACCTTCAGTGATGCATGCAAATTGTTTTCCCCCCATTTTACATGAATAAAATAGAAGCTAGTGAGGCCAGTAAAGTTAGTCTGCTCCAAGTTACAGGTCCATCTGTGAGATGGGGAACTTCAACTGAGCCTCAGGTCTTCAGAACCTGAACATATTTGCCATTGAAAATATACTTTCTCACATATACTTGGAAACTTAGCAAGATTTAGTGGTCTTAGCTTTCCTCCTGGGAGATTCTGGCTTAAATAGTTTACCTGATCAGCTAAAAACTGGCAAGTGATTACTTCTATCTCAATGAAGTAGCCAGGAAGGAAAAAGGTCAGGGCTGGCCTATGGGACTGGAACAGACTCTTCCCTTTTAGTCCTATGGGGAAATGCCTACAACCAGAAAGAGGGCCTGAGCCCGGGCTAGATAGTATCACTTCAGTGTTTTCTTTTTAAAACAAGGAAACAAATCTCAAAGGGATTTTCAAATCTTTGAGACTGAATTTTCTTTTCTAACAGATAACCGGGTAAGCTCTCCCAAGAAGGGAAGTTCAGCGGAACCCACTGACTTAATGAAATTAACTGACCAGGTCAAGTTCTTTCTTGCTCTCCTCTTTCTGTTGAGTCTTTCTGAGGTTTAAGAAGTTACTCTTCAGGCCCTTGTACTTCTCCTTGCCATCTCCCTTGTCTGTTTTCTCCATGTCTTTCATTCCACTGAGTTCCACAGAGTAAACGTCTACTGTTTTCTGGAAAAGAAGTAGAGGTGCAATATTAGCCTAGTTCTCTGCAGAGGCTTTTCTAGCTTTCTCTTCTTCCCTCCTCGAGGGAGGAAAAGCTCAGAACTGAGGCTCTCTCTCCAGTTTTCAGAGTTGCTCCCAGTACTTTGCTCTTTTCTTCCCGTCCTCGTGGAGGGAAGGATGGTGGGCCCCTCCTGTGGGTGGGAAGGTCCCTTGGCACTTGCACTTTGTTTTCTACAGGACACAGGAGCACTGTCCCGGTGGGAGGTACCCAATGAACTCCTGAACTCGGTGCTGGGCCGGTGGGCTTTGTGGGCCACAGGACATCTACGAATCCCAGTCCCGTGTCACCCTGGGAATCCTGGCGGGCTTGGGACCCGCAGGCCCCTTCCCTGCGCCTTTGAATGTGGGTCTACACGCCAGCCAGTGTGGGAGGGGAGAGAAGTCCGGCTGCGCCCAGAGGGAGCACGGAATTCTCTCTGTAGAGTCAGCCAGGGCGCGTCCTCAGCTGTCTGGGCCACAGGTACCTGGCCCATCGCGCGGCCGTTGGCGCCTCCGGGCTCGAGTGCGAGGTCCGGGCGGAGGTGGTGCTCACAGGAGGGAGCCTGTCGGCTGGTTGTAAAGGCAGCGGTGGTGCTCTTAGACTGGAGTCCGTCAGGCGGCTGCTGTGCTGGCCCACCGAGTACCTTCCTCCGCGGAGCACCAGCCACTGTCCCGAGAGGCGCGGTTCCTTAAATGCCGCAGCCCCGCCCACGGGCCGGTGCGAAGCAACTAAGCCTTTGGACAACGTGGGGGCGGGAAGCCCGCTGGCGCTCACCCAGGGGAGAAACTGGTGGTGAGGCCCCCGCCCAAGAGCCCAAGAGGTGCGGGCCTTGGGTTGGGGACGTGAGAACTCTGTGGGCTGGCATTTCCAGCTGTCTCCCACCTGTCTGCCTCTGGAGAGAGCTTTGGTGAAATCCAAAAGGTTCTTTTCCCCAAACTTTAATTTGCTTACGGGTAAAGGAATTTATGCAAATAGATAAGCAGTCCTAGCAGCAATTACCCTCTAACCTCTGTCTTGGCCACCAAAGGCCACTCTATTCCCTGACAATGAATGTCATAAGCAAGTAGTTATCTTAGTGAATTTGCGAGTAGGGACTAGGAGTGGGGTTCTGATGAATATATGAATTACTTTGCAGCTTCTGGAGAAGAATTTGGAATTCCAGACCAATTTTTGAGGGTTGGAGTGGAGAGGAGAGGTGAGAAGATACAGTGCTAACCTGAGGCTGTGGGAGGTCAGAGGACTTTGGGAACAGACTGCCTGCAAGGCAGAACTGAATCTGTAGGTTGTGCTCCATGAAAAGCTCCCTGCCTTCAAGGGGGTGGAAATCTCCCTCTCCCAGGAAAGCTCCAGAAATAAATCCTACCTCCACCCCCACCTTTCCTCCCTTGCTACCTTTCTTTCCAAAAGGGCAGAATTTGAAGTAGGACTTGCCCCCATCCTTTTCCTTTGAGCAGTTAGGGCAACACCAGTAAATCACTTAACTAAACTAAATCATAAGGGTTAGAAAGACTCCAGGGAACCTCCAGTAACTGACTCACATCACAGAGAGGGGACTTGAAATTTTAGTCTAACTTCAAATAATAATTCTTCCCTGGAGAATATGCCTCAGAGGACAGATTTGGGGAAAGAGATACAAATGGGATATGAAATTCATAGTCCTCTGTTTGCTGGAAATCCCAGAGAAGGGGTTTGTAGACACTGTGGCTGCTATTCGCCACACCTCTTGTGGCCCCTGCTCTGTCTCTTTGACAGATATGGAACAGAAAACAAGGATGCCTTGAGAGATTCTCCTGAACTCAGTTCATGTGACTTGATTAGGAGGATAGGAGAGAAGGACAGAGGGGTGATGAGTGGACTTACGGAAAGTGATGGCAGAGGAGTAAATTGTAACAACTCCCTTTGGAAAAGATTGCTGTCATTTCTTGTGTCAGGCTTTGAAAAGTGTTAGTTTCTACCAAGCTGGACCAAAAAAAAAAAAAAAAAAAAGTCTCCATTGTCAGGTTCCTAGTATCTCTTTGTCTTTTGGAATTTTTGTCTTCTTCCAGGTACCTCTCTCAGTCATGGCTGCTGGGGGTCCCTGTGGCAGTAATGGAAAGTGAGCTCTAAGAGGCAGGACAAATGGGGCCCTGCCTGCAGCTCCATCCCAAATCCAAAGTTCTTCCTTTACTGAGCGTTCCTTCTGCCCAGAGTCCTTGACAGCCTGTCGTTCCTTTGGGAAAATAGCTTCCAGGTATCTGCTGCAGGCACCTGGATACTCCTGTCCTATCAGTCCTGACAGCTGGGTTTTCTTTTTCTAATGCAAGAACCTGACTTAAGCTTTGATTGCAGGGGTATCCCCTTTAGAAGGCATTCCTTTCAGAGGACTATCTCCAATAAACTCATTGCCAGTCACTAGATAAAGTGCTAGGTGGCATCTCCTCTGAGATTCCTTCCTTTTAGAGATCTTGACTGATATTGATTATTGACGAGATTCGGGCCACTGGTTTTCTCTCTCCCTGTACTTTTAGATTCCCACTGTATGTTTCAAATTCACCAGTAAACAATGAGTCCTCAAAACCTAAACCCCAATAAAAGTAGAAATCCAGCCTCACCTGGTGGGTCTCTCTCTACTTGGTGATCTCACTGTGCGGCTCCAAATTGTGTTGTGTAATTTCCAGGTTTTGTAAGTAAGAAATCTTAATATTTTTCAAAGTTTCCTCATCATTATTATTGAAGGCCATCTTGCAATGGTAAGAACCACAAGGGCTGGTCAAACCACAACATTGATTATTGACAGGTTGAAACCTGCAAAAAACAAGTCCATACCTCATAGAATTAGGAATTGAGAAGGACAATCAATGCATTTTGGCCTGAGGAGCATTCACCACCACCACCGCCTCCCCACCTGGTCTGGCCAATGACTCTTGACCACCACCCAATTCTAATGGCCTCTCTGAGCCTGGTCATAAAGGCCAGGTAACATCCTGGGACACACCCCAGTCTGAGTGCTCTAGTAATAACTTCTCCTTGAGGCAGGTTTTTCTGTTTTTCAGAAGAAATCTATTCACGCTTAAGTCTCTTTTAGGACCGTTCTGGCTGACAAATAGTATACATCCTGGACAGATTGTCACACACATTTTAATTAGTTTTATTAATGTGTATGCTCTGTTCTAGACATAGTTGATGTGGGGAGAAATGGCACAGAAAATTGTGTCATCTCTGTCCTGGAGGAAGTGATAATTAACTGAAGGCAAATGCATGAATAAATGTCAAGGACATAAGATAAAAAAGAGTTTAGTACTAAATAGGTAGTTTCTATGTGCTAAAGCTTTTTAAAAAGAGCTTAAAAGAAACATGGGAGGAGGGTCAAGATTTTATTACTTAAAATTAGTCATAAGGATATTTTCTGTCCTTTGCACTCTCAATGAAAGATGGGAAAGAGGCAAGAAGAGGGACGGTGTTAGGGCCCGTATGTCTGAAAGCCTCTGTTCCATAAATTCCTGGGTCAAAGGGACCTGACTAGCAGGCTCTAAGTTTTGAAGGTGAAGATTCAAAGAAGAGAGAAGAGATTCCAGGCCACCAGAGAAGAAGATTCAATTCCTATCGCACATCAAATCAGCCAGGCCACTATACTCACTGGCCTACCTCTCCCTGGATTCCTCCCCCACGCACAGGGCCTGGCCCCACACCTGTGTCCACCTGCCATGCAGGCGATGACTAGGCACCATGGAGTCAGAATGAAAAACAAACAAAACTTCATCCAAGCACACTTCTACACTGCTTCCTCATTTCTTCATTCATAACACACCCAAGATTGACATAGGAGCATTTTGCAAAAAGGATATCTGCTTTCAGGACTCAAGAGGAATACTGTGTAAGTTCTGTTGGGGGCTGTTGGAGGTCAGATCAGAGTGAACAGTGCTGCTTTCAGAAGTAGTGGCCAGTTCTGCTTGCAGGTGCTCAGGTACAGCCCAGGGATATGTTTTCTCCTCCTATGGATAGAGATCCCCAAAATGTTAGGATACTACAGAATGATTCTGTGACTTATTTTGGGCAATAAGATCCTTTTTCAGAAAGTGCCCCCTTTCTTTCAACTGGTGATTGAAAAAAATAAACTGCATTGAAATATTTTTATTTCCTTTTATCTTAAATTGTAAACTGGCTTTTCCCATGTCATTTTCACCTTTGTCATTGAAGTTATGATAGATGTACATATATGACATCCAATATGTAGGACATAAGCAATGTTATTCATACAAATATGCTTGGGTTAATTTTGCAAAAAGAAAATGCTTCTTTTAAAGATTTAAACAAAGCTTTCCCGGTCACCAGCACTCACATACTTCAGAGTTAGGGAGTCCAAAGCAGACACTTCATTGTTTTTATTTCTGAAATCTTTACTGGAAGCTTGTGAGATATGTGTTGCACTATACCACGTCCTTCCTCTTAAAGAACCTTCAACATGGTTAAGGATCCAGGGTCCTGGATCCAATATTAACATAAGAGATACAAAGGCTAAACATGACCATCACTAAGTTGGTGGGCAGGTGACAGGATTCCAGAGGAGCCAAAGAAGGAGTGAGTCTTATGTTTTGGAAAGATAAGCATCTCTTGAAGTGAGTCAAGTCCAAGTGCATATTGAAGCTTTGGTAATCTGACACAAAATGAAATGAGAAGGGTGGTACTCGCTGTGGGATAGGAGAGTTGGGTACTGGCTCCTGCAAAGACACTAGAGGGGGTCAGGGATAAAAATGGAGGTGTTCCCCTCTCAGGGAAAGGAGAGCACTGGTTCTCTAAGAGAGTAGAAGAGGCTCATATCCAAAATATATAAATAGCTCATAAAACTTAACTACAGAAAAGAATCCAACTAAAAATGGACAGAAGGCAGGCTCTGGTGGTATAGTGGTAGTCCAAATACATTCCAAGAGCTCAGATTCACAACCTGGGGTCAATTAGAACAACTAAAAAAGAACAACTAAATAAAATAAATTTAAAAGTGCTTCTTCTTTCTCTCACTTCCTGTCTGCCTGCCTCTGTTCACCTTCATTGTTGCCTGAACTTTTCATTAAAAAAAAAAAATGTCAAAAAATCTTAATAGACACTTCTCCAAAGAGGACATACAGATGACCAACGAGCACCCGAAAAGATGTTCTACCTCTTTTGTTATTAGAAAATGCAAATGAAAGCAACAATAAGATACCATTTCACATCTATGAGAATGGCTATTATTCAAAAATCAAAACATCAAGTGTTGGGGAGAATGTGAAGAAAAGGGTACATTTATACAATGTTGGTGGGAGCATAAAATTGGTAAAACTCATTATAGAAAGCAATATGCAGATGCCCCAAAAAAGTGCAAATGGAAATTCCATATGACCCAGTTATCCACTTCTGTATATTTATCCAATAAACATAAAAACACTAACTGAATGAGATATATGAAACCCTATGTTAATTACAGTCTTATTTACAATTGCTAAGAACTGGAAATGAGCTAAATGCCCATTGAAAGATGAGTGAGTAATGAAGATGTGGTGTGTATACTACTCAGCTTTCAAAAAAGATGAAATCCTGCTGTTTGCAATAATATGGGTGGACACAGAGGGAATTATGGTTAGTGAGATAAACCATAAGGAGAAAGACAGATATTGTATGATTTCTTTCACATGTGGTATATAGAGAAACCAAACAAAGAAATTAAAGTCAAATATATCTATCAAATATCTCAAATATAAAATAAAATTAATGTTTATATGAAGGAAAGGGAAGAGGAAGGTGCCAAATTGGGTAGAGGGGATGAGATGTATGGTGAAAGAAGAACTGGAATGGTGATGATGAACAGAATGATGCACACCTCCCTCAAACTTATATAATGTTAAGATACAATTTTCTTTCAATAAAATTAATTTAAAATAAATAAATAAAAGGGTAGCAAGAGATCCTGCTTCACAAGGTACTATGTAGGGCTGGGCTTTATCCTTTGCCTTGAGGAGTTGTTGAGTTTGATTACAGCATGATGGAAACAACACTTTGGGGAAGATAAGAAGTTCTATAGCAAAACTCCAGAGCCCTAACTCAAGAACTTGCTGAGCTTGTAGCTTTCTCAACATGAGATTTGAACTGAGTTCTCTTGATTCTAGGTTTCTGTCAGTGAACAGGTGATAAATGAAGTGCAATGCTACTTTCAGCATATGTGCATTAACACACCAGTATCCTGAGCATGTATAGTCAATAAGCTATTCCTATTTAAGACATAATTTTTTCTATCAATAGTCTTTGAAATGAACCCAGGGAAAGTACAAATGATAGTCATTCAATTTTAATTAGACGTATGTATGGAGCTCTCCCCTCTTCATGGTGCAATAAATGTATGGTTATCCTGTGTGTTCCGTTGAAGTGAAGCTGTTCCCAGAGCAGTATGGAAGAGGGGAACTATGGAATGGAAGACTATCATAAAGACATACTCCGTCTCATCCAGCATTCTTACTAGAATCTAAGTTAATTAAACATACTTTTTCCAGTGATTATTTAAAAAATTGTATTCATCCCCTTTCTCTCTCAATTCTCATGCCTACTTTGTCCCTTGTGAAATGCCAGGTCTGGTTTAGGGTTCAGGAAGAGAATAACCTCATCCTTTTGGTCAGTATTCTTATAATAAGGCCCAGATAATGGAAACTGCTATTGGTGATCTCTACCTTCTCTGTGATGTCCTTTAAAAATTTTTTTGAAGTGGAAATAATTTATAATGTTTTATAAGTTGCAATATAGGCATACCCTGGTGGCCTAGTGGCCTAGTAGATAAGATAAGTGGATAAGAAATAGTCCAAATAACTCCCAGGGACCCAGGTTTAATACTGAGGGCCAGGTTTAACAACCATGATGAGCAACTAAATAAAAACCAATAAAATGCTTATGCTCCTCTCTCTTCCTTCCTGCCTTCCTGCTTACTCATTCCTTTATTCCTGCCTGCATCCTTCCTTTAGAAAAAAAGTTCCATGTGTAAAGATTTATATATATAGACTACATTATGCTCATCACCAAAAACATAGTTTCTATCTAACCAATTGACCCGTTTTACCCATTTACCCACTCTTTTCCCTCTTCCTGTCTGTAACTGCCGTTTCGTTTTTGTAGTCTAAGAGTTTGTTTTTGTTTTGTTTTGTTTCTTCATTTGTTCCGCTTCTTTACCAGATATTAGTGAAATCATGAGGTGTTTGTCTTTCTATGTCTGACTTTTTTCACTAAGCATAAGCATCCATATTTTTGCAAATGACTGGATTTCATTATATATGGAATATATATCTTTATCTGCTTTAGATAGTTTTCCTACTTTTAGCTATTGTATGGAATGCTTCAAGAAACATAAACATGAATTAGTGATTTTGCTTTTTTTTGATAAATACTCACCAACGGGATAACTGGATCATAAAGAATTTCTATTCTTAATTTTTTGAGCAATCTCCGTAGTGTTTCCAGATTAACTGCACCAATTTTCATTCTCCCCAATATGTATGAGGGTTCATTTTACTTTCATTCTTTTCATCATACCATTATTTGTCCCTTATATGATAGCTATTCTCACAGTTGTGAGTTAATACTCATCATTACTTTGATTAGCATTTCACTAACAATAACAGGTTTGAGAATCCGATGTATTTTAAATCATTGCGATTACACAACTTGAGGTACATTGGTTTAAATCTATAAGCATTGGTTCTGGTTCCAGAATTTCAAAATAACAAAATTTACTCTGTAAGCAATGAGAGAGAGAAAGAGGGAATAGACAGCTTACATTCCTGCTTATCATTCACACTAGGATGCAACTGATATAATTGCTGACACAGAAAGGTGCATAAGAGTGGACAATACCATAACCAGTGAAGAAATCAAAATGTTTCTAGAGACTTTAGGTGTTTTTAAAATGTGACCTGCATAAATAAAAAAATTAATAAAGGAAATGAGAAAATGTTTGCATGGGAGAAAACTAACAGCTGCAAGTTTGCAAATCCTACTGGGATGTTCTGTTAAGAAGCAAGTGGGTAGTAGAATTTCTGAGGTTTTTTTTCCCCTATCAAGCAGGGTCAGATCTGCTTCAAAAAGGCCAGGTTGGGAAGAGTCCACCCTAGCTGCAGGACATTCTCACTGGTTCCATGCAAGAGAAGAAGTGTCCCCTTAGGAAATGCAACCACTGTGCTGTATGAAGCACAGTGGTCAGGGTACTTACGACTAGGTAAACTTATAGCCAAACTTAAAAAAACAGGACAAGCTGCATTAGTTAATCAACCCATACTACAGAGAAGGAGTAACAATGTTCAACTAGAGGGAGGATGAATGAAAAATGTCTTTGTGGGATTAGTAGTGGTCGTATGTCTAGTGACTCACCTGTCACTAGCTTCTAGCTGCTACCTATACCTTGGAGCATACCTATCTAATAACTTGTTAGATGCTTATTAGCCTGATTAGACCATTTTCTTCACCTCAGTCTCTTTCCTCCCTCATAGGGTTGCTAGAGAAAACATATCTCTGGTTAGAGTTGTATTTCAGATAAACAATGAATAGTTTTATAGCATGTCTGAAATATTGTATGGGCCATACTTTATGGTGGCTTAGTGGTCTAGCTCCCCATTGCTCAATCCAAATATTTTCCAAGGTCCCAGGTTCAAGACCTGGGGCAGGTAGAATCAGCAAAGATGAGCAAAAAATATAATACAAATTTTATTATTTTAAATAGAATAAAATGCTTCCTCCTCCTCTCCCTGCCTACCAGCCTGTTTGCCTTTATTCCTTTCTGCACCTTTCCTTTAAAAAATTTTAGTTGAAATTTAAATACAGCTATGTAACTGGATACACACACACACACACACACACACACGCACACGCACACGCACACACACACACATATACATCTGGATACTTCTCTCTATAACTCTGGATACCTACTACTCCCTCCAGGTACCTTGGGAATCATGTCTTCATGGGTGTCAACAGCCACATCTGGGTCTGGGGATATGAACCTAAACTCTACTGGCTTCATTACTAGGACGAACATTTAAAAAAAAAATTGTGGATTTTTCTCTTCCTGCTGTGCCAGTCCCTCCCAAGATCCCACATGAGCTGGGTTTATATTAAAGAGCTCAGTTTGCAGAAATGTAAATATAAGTGGTTGTTGTTGTTTTTTTGTAAATCAAATATCTTTCTCCAGAAAACTGTTACCACTGTGTAGAGGTCATAATCTGGATCTGAGAAGAGTGGGGTAGGAAGGCAATACTGACTCAAATCCAGTGTTCAGCATTAGCGCTAACCAACCAGCAGAGAGAGTCTGACAGACAACCTTATTTTGAGCTCAGGATTCTAAGATGAGCTCATCACCTTCAGGCCATCTGGAACCACTCAAGCACCAAGAATTTAGAGAATGCCCACAGGCTTCACAACTGAGTGTTGAATTCTTCATTTCTGACTGTTCAGAGGACAATTATATAAAAGACAAACCCCAAATAAATGAACAGAAAAGGAAAATTAAAAAATGAAACAACAAAAAACTGATAATCACCACAATGAAACAATGAACTGCAAGGTATATGATAAATTGTGTTTCCCTCCTCCTAGGACTAGATGGAATTGAAAACATCATGTTTGGTCTTTCAAGATTTGCTTCTTTCCCGAAGCATTCTCTCAGCCATAGCCTCTATGCTCAGCCTCCTCCAAACTGCTGATGCATCATAGTCTCAGCCTATATTGCTCCTTTTATTTGTTTGTCTCCCTACTAATGACTATGGCCTTTGATGCCATGTCTGATACTTCTATTGATCTCTCATAGGGATGACCATAGTGATTGGCATGTAGTATATGACTTCATATCTCTTGGATAAATAAATGAATGTCTTTAAAATGCCATTTTAAAGGAAGGTCCCACAACTTCCCTTATTCATTCTTGCTTTTAGTGGTTGACTCTACAATTAGAAAAGTCTTCCTAATAAAATACTGAAAAAACAAATTTTATAAACAGTTTATTTCTAGGTGTGAGGGATCATGATAGAGTAGAAACCCTCCCCCCCACCCAAAAAAAACCCCAAAACAAAAGCGGCTTAATTTTTTGTGAAACATGATATATCAAAGCAGATTTTTTGGGGGAGCTCAATAGAGAGAATAATGTCTTCATAAATAGTGCTGCATTGAGACAGTAGAACTGTGTTCTCCCTCTCTGACTTTCTCATTTGCTAACTGATTTTGTTGGAGCAAGGCGTGGAATATTTCTGTGGACTCAGAGAGTCAGAACTGAGTAGATCAATACTTCCCAAAAGTGACTGATCACAGACTATTGGGAAATTTAAAAAATTCCCTGGATCTTATACCCCAGTAGTCTAGAATCAGTCCCAGCAGTTTGCTTTCATGAAGACCACCCACCACCCACTCAGGTGATTCCTATGAACCAGTGAGTGCAAAATAGTTCCTCAGTCTGCATACAAAGGTTACCAGAGATGTGATGTGAGTGGAAGGGGCTCTAATGGATGGTTATAGTCAAGGACCTGGACTAGATTCTCTTTAAGATTCCTTCTGTCGCTAACACTTCATGGTCTGAGAATATTTACTTGGTTTTACCTTGCCTTTATAAAATGTTTATGTGGTAGTTTTATAGTATTTCATTAAAATGGGTGCTATGTTCTTGTACTTTAAATCTGTGGACTAAAGGGAAAATGTCTCATGTGACATTCTTGTTCACAGACAGAATGGGATGAGTGAATTAGCACAAGCCAGTTACACCACAAGGGAAACAAGTTCAAGTGCACATTCACCAGAAGCAAGCTGGCCATCCTAGCTATGCTGGTTATCCACAAGTGTTATCCACATTTGCATAGAGTTTTACATAAACAGGGGTATAGATTCATTCTGTAAACAGCCTGCTGGATTGTGATGACCCCTACTGTAAGCACATATTAATTTATTTCTACATTTTAAGTGCAAATGATGTGTGTGTTTTCACACTGGGAGAGAGGAACATATTGTAGGGCCATAGTACTTCTAGCTAATTCTGAGCCTAATTCTGTCCAACATTAGGAGCTGCCTAGGCATGTCTGGTTACTGGAAGGACAGAAAAAAGGAAGGATCAGGTGAAAGTGCCTACATGAAGAGAAGTGAGGTCTTCAAAGTTGGTCCAGATTAAATCCATAATCATTGGAAGGACAGAAAATTGTGTTGTCATTCATGACCCAGCTCATGAATGTTGGAAAAAGAGGACTGATGCAAAATCTCAGAAGTCTTTATTGCAGACCTCTGTAATTGCTGAGTTCTGTCACCCGCAGGCTCTGAGCACTGACTGTGGTGATACCTTCAGGAGACTCGGTAGAAACTTCAGGAAGTAGTGAACAATCTTGGTGTCTGGTGAACATGGAGTTGGTGGACTGTGACCAGGCCTGGAGCAGAGAAAGGGCAGGAGGAAGAAGTATTCTGTCCAGGTGTCCTCTGGCTCCCTGAGGACTCTGTAGTATCAGCAGTTCTGCATTAGCAGAGGGAACAGGAGAGAATGCTGATAGAACACTGTCAGTTTCTAATTCTCAGAGACCTCGTCCAGGATGCTAGCACCTATGATATTTTCAGGAACTTTACCATGTCAGTTCAACAAATACCAGGACTTGTTCATTGTTCTCCATGCTTTCATGATGAGTTAGTTGGACTTAATGCTGTTGTTAAGAGTATCAGAGTTGGTTCATCTTCCCTGAGAATGGCATTTTTCCTATGGAAAATAATTAAGGAGTCTAGGTGATAACAAATACTCAAATCTCCAATAGTAAACACCTCTTCTCACAGAATGCCTGGAGAAACTTATCAGCATTTACTTGGTGACTTCCTTCCCTTGCTCTCCCTGTTCACGATAGCCTATGGAAAATTGGCCTGGGTTAGGTTTAGACTAGTAGACTAGAGTCTGGTCTGTACCCTTCAACCTCCACCTATCCCAGGGGCTGGGCCTAACTTTGTTGGTGGAGAGGAACTGTATTCTGTACCATATCAGCTCAATGTCATCAAGCAATGAAAAGCATATCACATGGAAGCAAAAAAAAAAAAAAAAAAAGGGCATTTATTAATTCACTCCATGATACTTTTGATGAAGCTTTCACTTCTTAGACATTGACTAAAATTCTGTGATGGTTAATTTTATCATCAACCTAGAGAGGTCATGACACCCAGTTTTTGGTCAAACACCAATTAGATGTTGCTGTGAAGGTACATTTTTAGATATAATTAACAGTCAAATTTAGTAGAATTGAGTAAAGCAGATTAGCCCACACTATGTAGTTGGGCCTCATCCAATCAACTGAGGGACTTAGAAGAAAACACTGAAGTGCCCTGAGTGGGAAAGATTTCTGCCTTTGGACTTGACCAACAACATCAAATCTTCCCCCAGGTCTCTAGCCTGCCAACCTGCTCTGCAGATTTGGAATGCCACACCCACAATTGCCAAGTCAGTTCCTTAAAATTAATCTCTTTCTATTTGACATACTACTGGATTTGTGTTTCTGGAGGATTCTGAGCTAACTGAAGGTCCTTAAGCTCATCAGTCCAGCAAATCACACAGAGAGCTTCTAGTACATAGAAAAATACTCAGTGTCAAAGAAGTTTACAGTCATTCATCTGAAACCTCAATGAAACCTGTATTATAAACTACATTTCATAAAGGGGTTTATACATTAAAAAAAAAAACTATGGCTGCAATCAACTGTTTAATTTTTTTTTCCTTTTTTTTTTTTAAAGGAAAGTACAGGCAGGAATGAAGGTGAGCAGGCAGGCAGAAAGAGAGAAGTGGAAACATTTATTTATTTTATTTAGTTGTTCATCTTGGTTGTTTCTCCCCACCCTAGGTCTTGAACTGGGGACCTCAGGATGTATGTGAACTGTGCTGGGCGTACTAAACTAGGGCACCAGGGTGTGCCTGTTCCATTTTCATAAACACAATTTTAGAAACAGATTTTCTTGTAGTTTATTCTGAATGAAGCCTTTCCTGAACTTGGCTGTCTGAGTAGCAGTGTTTTGACAGACAGGGAAATATCAGTCCAGATGAAAGAAGCTAGAGCAAAGACCCAGGTTTTGAATTAGTGGGTTGTGCAATGGAATGATTTGAATTCTTAGTCTTCCTATGACCTTTGAAAAGTCAACTTACTTTTATAAATTTTGTTTTCATTATAATATAAACTCTGTTTTCAAACGTGGCATGTAACTTTTTTCCACAAAGTAAAAGGAAATAAGATATTCTGTAACTTTCTGGTGGATTTGATCAGTGTGGACATCAAATCTGTGGCCCACTGGGTCTTCTAGATGCAGAGGTGTGGAAACTGGAAAGTTCCAAACAACTGCCTAAACCCTTGGTTTTCTTGCCTCTTTAGGGTAAGTCACCTAGATTCGGATTATTCCACTATGATTATTGGTATATGAGAAAGGGAAGAAAAGGAACATGATATCATAAGGATTTTATTCATCTTATCAGGGGGCCATGATATCTTAGTCCCACAAAATAGTCATATGAAAAATACATTGAACAATGTTTTATACTGGACTTCTTCTCACCTTTGGAAAGTTGCCATGCTATTAGTGTCCCAAAGGTACTAGGACCCCACCTAAATCTCCACCAGAGGGGAATTTACTGGAAAACCTGCCCTAAATGATTCCTGAATTTATAAGGAAACTGTATTTCAGGATGGAAATAGGCAGCCAATAGTAGACAGGTTGCTGCTGCTTGGGAACGCAAACTATTATGAAGCAACTAGAATCATTAGCTACTGTGCGGTTGTTTGATTTCAATGATCAGCATTTAAATGTCTTTAGTCAAAACATTTCAGCCTGGCATGTTATCTCTGTTAATCCTTGTCATTTATAATAGAAAGCAATGGGGTATTAGTAAGACAGTAATTTTATAGATCACTTTATTAAAAAATTAACTTTTCCATAAGTAACATGCACGCACGCACACACATACACTATGTCTTTGGAATTACCCATGTAAGTATCAGATTGTATTTGATTTTCTGTATTATGTTCTGCTTTTTAGAACTTTTTATATTAATATTCACTCTTGATCAGTGGGTCAAAATAAACTTTAAAAATTATAGCAGAATAAACAACAATAACAAGAGCAGTAAATCTTCACTTGTAAGGACATAATTTCATGGCTTGTGGACAGTTGTCTTTCAAGAATCATTGTGATACATTGGTTTTCTCATCAATAGCTGTCATTTATTAAGTGCTTACTATGTGATAGGTATACAATGAAAGTTATTCTATTTTATTATTTTCTTTTTAAAATTGAGATATAATTGACAGAATTTTTTTACAATGAAAGAAAATTTTAAATTACAAAAATAAGATTGTATTATATAAAGCAGACATGAAAGTCTCTATCTGACCTAACCTTTCCATCCTTGTCCTTAGAAGTCTTCACCTTAACAACTTTCTGGGGAAGAGAGTTTCAACAGGCCACAAGTTTCTGTCACTTGTGAGCACAGAAGCTGTGGCATCTTTGACTTAGGTGAGGGTCATGACCTCTGTATATATATTGTTCACATAGTCTAAATGAAACTTAGAACGTAAAACTTGGGTGTGTGAGAAACAGAACTTACAGTTCTATAACTAAGTTGTTTTTTTTTTTTTTTTTTTTCAAATTCCATTTGCCAGGAGGTGGAAAGTCAGTATTGGTTTAATGTGGGGAAACCCCAAATTTCCCTTGTGTTGGGTTATGAAATGTTATGGGTTATGGGTTATGTATTTGGGGATATACTCCTCTGTTCCTGGAGTTTTTTGTTCTCCTAATGGGATAAAACTGTTTGTCTGCCTTAGGAAGCCCTAAGTCCACACCTTCAGACTCATGAGCTAGAAGGCAGAGGCATTGTGGAGTACAACGATGCAGGTTACAATTGCTCCATTAGACTACTTGGTATGTGAGTCGGTTGGAAGTCTGACCTGCTTAGGAATAATACAACAACTTCCTTTTTGTTCTTCCCTCCAAACTTCTAAGACAGATTCAAGAAAGTTGTAGAGTGGATCTATTGAATTCTCTTCTCATCTCACCATAGAGAATTGGACAGATGATCTTGTTGGGAGAACAACTGAAGAGAGGGTTTGAAAAGTAAACTGTAGAGAAGAACCTGAGAAACAGCCTCCTTAGTGGCTCCTCCTCAAACAATGCACTCAGTCAGAGAGGCCCTGGAGAGGAACTGAGGCTGCTCGGAGATTCACTTCTATTTTATAAAGTCTATCTTTTACAAATAATGGATTTTCTCACTTATTTCCAATTCTAGCATCTTTTGTTTTTATTTTTATTGCATTGAGTTAGCATCCAGTGGAATGGTGAATAGGCGGGTGAAGTAGGCTCTCTTGTCTTGCCTCTCTGACTTTAAATGGAGCACTTCTAATGTTTATAACTAAGCTGGGTATTCTCAGTAAATGCCTTTCATCAGGTGAAGGAATTTTTTTAATTCTACATTTGCCAAAAGCATTAAATCATTTATTCATGTATTTATTCAAATAATTCAACGAGTAGATCCTACTAATAAATAATAGAATTTAATTTTGTTTCTATCTTAAGGAGGTTACAAGCGACTTTTTAGAAAGGTACAAGCAGTAAAGAAGGCAAGCAGAGGCAAAAAACAGAAAAACAGGAAGAAGCACTTATTTATTTTATTTAGTTGTTCATCTTGGTTGCTCCCCCACCACTCCCAGGCCCGGTACGTGAACCAGATCCTTGGAGTGTATATGAACTTCACTGGCTGAGCTGACCCAACTACTACTCCAACAGGGTGTGCCACATTTGTTATTATGAAACTATTTTTAGAATAGTTGCAGATTATAGAGAAATTGACAAGATAGTATAGTACAGAGTTTCATATATAATCCTTCCACACAGATGCACTCTACCCTATTATTAACATATTAGTATGATATCTTGTTATAATTAATAAAATAATATTGGCACATTATTACTCACTAAAGTACATTATTTTAATTTCTTTCCTTTTTACATATTTTGTTTTGTTACTGGATTCCTTCCATAAAATCAAATTCTGTTATTTTGTCGTATCTCCTTCAGTGCTTCCTTACTGTGACTGTTTCTTAGACTTTCTTAGACTGTTCAGGTATTTTGTATAATGTCCCTCAGCTGAGATTTGTCTAGTGTTTTCTTATTATTAGATTAGGGCTACAGGTTTTGGAGAAGAAGACCATAAAGGTGACATGCCGTTATCATCAAATTGTATTAGAGGTACATATTATTAGTATGATTGATCACTGATGATGTTGATCTTGATCACATGGTTGAAATGGTGCTTGTCAGGTTTCTTCACTCTAAAGTTACTCTCCCTGTCCCCATCATCCATGCTGTGCTCTTGGAGAGAATCACTATGTGCAGCCTCCATTTCAAAAGTGGAAAGTTGTGGTTAATTTTCCTGAGGGTAAAGAAGCTACATAAATTATCAGAGATTTGCCTGATTTAACCATTTATTCGCTATTCCTTTGTGTCTTTTGAATTTTTTAATTTAGATTTTTTAATTAATTTTATTGAAGGAACATTGCATGATAACATTCTATAGGTTTTAGGGGTGTATTGTTATAAACCAACATGTATATATAATACATTATCTGGTGTCTCTTTCAGGTAGGATATTTTGGAGTACTGAAACTTTTTTCTATTATTATTATTATTATTATTATTTCTTTTCATTCTTGGCCAATTTTGTTAGGTTATATTTTACTTGGAATTTCATTTAAGTTTCCAGATTTATTGGCATAGAAGTTGCTTATAGTATTTAACATTCTACTGAATATATAGACCATCCTTTTCATTCTAGATTTGCTGATTTGTAGCTTTTTTTTTTCTTTTTTCTGATCAATATTGCTAAGGGTTTGTCTACTTTAATGGTCCTTTTGCAGGACCAAATTAGGGTTGGTTGATTGATGCTTTTTTTTTTATGTATTTTAAAATAAATATTAGCTTCTTTGCATTTGTTCTGCTATCCTTTCCCAATATTATTATATATTTTAAATCTTTCATATTTTCACATGATATATATATAAAATATCATTTCCCTCTGTATTCTACATTAAGTGTTTTTCAGATTTAACAGTGCAGTTCTGTTTGTTAAGTTAGGAATATTTCAAATCATTCTTTGTGTTCTATTGAGCCAATGGTATTAAAAGTGTGCTTTGTTTTATATAATTAGATGGCCTGGTATTAGGTGTGTATTTATTAATGACCATTATCTCTTTGTGATAGATTACCCACTTGACTATAATGTAGTGTTCATCTTGCTTTGTGTTACCATTTTTATTTCATTTGATATTAGTAGTAGCAGTTCCTGTTGATATGTTGCTGTTGTTTGAACTTTTGTTTTCTGTCTCTGTTGCTTCTTTTACCATTTGCTCTTGTCTGTGTCTTTTTTTTTTTTTTAATAAAGGAAAGGTGCAGGCAACAATGAAGGTGAGCATAGGCAGGCAGGAAGGAAGAGAGAGAAAGAAGAAACACTTAATTTAAGTTTAATTTTATTTAGTTGTTGTTTCTGCTGGTCCTGGGATATGAACCCAGGACCATAGGATGTATGTGAACTGCTCCCAGCCCCTACTCCATCAGTACGCACCATTTTTGTTATTCTTCAGGATGGTCTTTGGTGCATAGTCTCTCTTTCTCCACAGCTATATGTGGCTTTAAGATTCATTTTTGTGCCCACCATTTGAATTATCTCTAACTTTACCACTTAGTGATAGTCTTTTATGAGGTGATAATATGTCATACTTATATTACATACAAATTCCATGTTTTTCTTTCCCCCTTTAGTTTTCTTCTCTTGTTGGTTCTGTCTTTTTTTCTGATTGTATTATACTGTTATCACATCGCTATTCTGAGGGTTTGTTTTCATTTTCCCTGTTGTAGAACCCCTTTCAACATTTCTTGAAAGACAGGTTCAGTGATGGAAAAATCCATTAACATTTGTTTATTTTTGTAGACATTTATTTCTCCATAATATTTTAATGAAGATTTTTATAGGGTATTCTTAGTTGGTAGTTTTTGTCTTTTAGTATTTTGAATATGTTTTTCACTTTCACCTAATCTGTAGGATTTCTGCTAAGAAGTTGGATGATAACCTAATGGTGTACTTTTGTAGGTATGTTTCTCTTTTCCCTAGGAACTTTGGGTAATTTTTTTTATTGATGGGTTTTGATGGTTTTACTATGATGTATGTTGGAGCAGGAATTTTGCATTTAGAAATTTGAGTGTTCTATTGACCTCTTGAACTTTCATGGTTACTTTTTGTGACAGATAATGGATGTTCTCTGCTATTACTTCTTAAAATACATTTTCTGCTTCTTTATCTCTCTCCTCTCCTTCCAGGATACCTATTATTCTTATGCTTGTTCTTATCATAGTATCTGATATTTCTCTCATTGTTTCTTCATTTTTTTTCTCAATCTTGTTTCTCTTTTTTCTTCCATAAGAGTCACATCTGTGCTTTTTGTCTTCAATTTCAGAGAAATTTCATTAACAATAGCACTAAAAAAGAGAAAATATCTGGGAATAAATAAACTGCACAAAAGAGGTGAAAAAAACTATACCTTGGAAACTACAAGAATTAAGAAAAGAAATAGAATAAGATGCAAAGAGATGGAAGACTATTTTGTGTTCAAAGGTTGGGAGAATTAATGTAGCCTAAACAGCCATCCTACCAAAGCAATATAGAGATATAATGCAAATTCCATCAAAATTCCAGGGATGTTTTTCAAGGAATTTGACTAAACAAATCCAAACATTTTTTTTAAGGAAAGGTGCAGGTACCAATGAAGGCAAGTAAGCAGACAGGCAGGAGAAAGAGGAGGAAGAAGCAATCTACTTTATTTTTATTTAGTTGTTCGAACTTATTGCTTCCCCCAAGACCCAGTACTCAAATCTTGAGGCATGTGGCTTGCTCCTTTGGAGGTAATTGACCCAACTGCTGTTCCATCATAGCATGTCCAATTCTAAAGTTTTTATGAAACCAGAAAGACTTTGAATAACTTAAACAATCCTCAGAATAAAGAACAGTGAAGGCATTGCACTCTCTGACTTCAAATTATACTATAGAGCAATTGTCATAAAAACAATATGGTGTTGGAAGAAAAGCAGATTTTCAGACCAGTGGAATAAACTTGAGAGCCCAGACATAAAACTGCACTTATATGGGCAGTTATGCTATAACAAAGAGCCAAAGGCTTACAATGAGAAAAGAAAGTCTATTCGACAACTGGTGATGGGGAAAATTGGACAGCTATGTGTAAAAAAATCAAATTAGACAACTTAGCACCAAACATAAAAATTAACTCATAATGGATAAAAAAAAGCATGGAAAAAAGACTCCAAATCATAAAATACATAGAAGAAACATGCCGGAAAATCTCTCCAAGACCTCAATCTCAAGGATGTCTTTGGGCAAGTGACTTCTCCATCCACAGAATCTAAAGTAATGCTAAACAGTTGGGACTATAACAAACTAAAAAGCTTCTACATGGTGAATGAAACCACCACTAAAGCAAAAAATATAACCCACTGAAAGGAGAAAATATTTTCACAACATATCATATAAGAATTTTGCCTCAAATGTAATGAGTTCATACAACTAAACAAAAAGAAAACAAATGACCCACTTAAAAAATGGACAGAAGAGCTGAACAGACACTTTTCTGGAGAAGGCACAAGGATGGCCTACAGACACATGAAAAAATGCTTTGACTGACTCACCATTAGAGAAATGCAAATAAAACCACCAAAAGATATCTTCTCACAAAAGTGAGAAGAGTTGATATCAAAAATACTAGAAACAACAAGTATTGGAGAAGGTGTGGAGAAATGGAACCTGCCTACAACCTCTTTTGGAAACTGTTGATTCTTCAGAAAAAATTTTATCAAAAGATATATTCAATCCAACAATTCTATATCTAGGCATATACCCAGAGAATACAAAAACAATAATCAGGAAAAACATTTGTACCCCTTTGTTAATAGCACAATTTGGAATAGTTAAGACATGGAAACAAGCTAAATGTCCATAAAATAATGACTGTATTAAGAAGCTATAGTGGTTGGTACATCCTGCTGGAGTAGTGGTTAAGTCAATTGCTTTCGAAGGATGCAAACCTCATAACCCTGGGTTTCAGTCCTGGGTTCAGGGGGAGGCAACCGGTGTGAAACAACTAAATGAAAATAAAATAAAAATACTTCTTCCTCCTCTCTCCCCGACTGCCTGCCTACTTGCCTTCATTCCTGTCTTAACTTAAAAAAAAAAGAAGCTATGGTGGTGCACCCCAGTGGAATAGGGGTTTGAGCTGCTTCTTCCCACTAGGAGCACAATCCACATACATCCCAAGACCCGAGTTTGCACTATGGGACTAGGGGACCAAACAAGATGAACAACTAAATAAAATAAATGAAGATGTTTCTTCCTTCTCTTTCTTCCTGCCTGTCTACTTGCCTTCATTCCTGCCTGTATCTTTCTTTTAAAAAACTAAAAAAGAAGAAACTGGTGTATATACTCAATGGAATTCTCTGCAGCTGTTAAAACAGATGAAATTTTGTCCTCTGGAAGAAATCGGGTGGAATTATGAGTATCATATTAAGCAAAGTAAACCAGAAATGAAAAGGTAAGTACAGAATGGCTTTACTCTTATGTAGAAAAAAGGAAACAAAACAAAGAATCAAGACAAACCTCAGCAAAATATACAGGATGCAAGATTATGACTATCAGGGGATGGGAGTGGGGCGAGGAACAAGGATTAACAAGGTGATGGTGGAAGACACTAGAACTCTGGTGGTGGGTGTGCTATGAAATACACACAGACTGAAGTGTGACTTCAATATCATAAATCCATATAGCAATGCAAACAAAAAAATTAAACAATTTAAAAATGTGTGCTTTTAAAAACTTTCTGGAAATCTGTGTTTTTTAAAAATTGATTTTATTGAATGAGTATTGTATTTTAAAATTAACTAAGTTTGAGGTACATATGATAGCACATTTATATATGTATAGAGATCTGTTTTTAAAAGCATATTTATTATTGTGTTCTAATTTAAAGATATTCTTATCAGACATCATGGTTTGTGTAATAGCAAAATTTGGTACTAGGCAGTGACTTCCTATTGACATAAATACATAATCAATATTTAAATGTTTTGTACGCTTGAAAATAATGCATATTCCCAATGTTTGGTGTCAGTTCCTATATACAACTTTACATTAGATCGGAGACTCCTAACTTTTCTCTGTTCTCAGTGCCCCTAGTGTCTCATTAATTAGTGTATAACAAATAGAACACTGGAAGTACCTACTAGTTTATTAGTTAGAAACTAAGGACATTTGTACTTGTGGATGTTGGTTCAACCTAGCAGCAATCTATTATCTTATTGATCTCCAGGGTTGATTCACTGACCTGGCTGGCAAGAAAGGTATCTATTTCCTTATTTTTTAACCTTTGAAGCAGATTAGCTGCTGCTGTCATCCCCATTTCCCATTGCATCTTGATTCTCCCATGGCAACGCTTTGTATATGACATTACCCAAATCCCATCTTCACAAATATATGAAGATATGAAAAGAATATAGTATGATCAAATACTGAAACTGAACTCTCTCGAGTTTATAGCATGCACAGCCAAGGGAAACTTTTTCTTTTGAAACTTTCAGTCTCTTACAGCATCCTCACGACACCTCCTTCAACAACCTGGGTGTCATGGTGTAGACTTTTGGAAGCAAGGGATTAGCTTCATTAATTGTGTTGATAATCATCTATCACTTTATTTATTTTTTGTATATTTAATTTTTTTCAGTTTCTGATTGCAAGGTGCTTGAAATCTCTCACTGTAATTTAGATTTGTCTATTTCTTCTTATATAACATATGCCGGTTTTTGCTTTATGAGTTACAGACTATAATTAGCTATGATGTTTTGTCTTCCTGACAGATTTTTTTTCTTATCGGTAGATAGGATTCTTCTAACTTTATTAATAATATTTTACCTTCTATTCTATTTGGGGGTGTATTAATATTGGGACATGGATTTTTTTTTAAGAGAGGTGCAGGTAGGAATGAAGGTGATTAGGCAGGCAGGAAGAGAGAGGTGAAAGAAGCACCTTATTTTTATTTAGTTGTTCATATTGGTTGTTCCCCCTGGCTCCAAGTCTTGAACCCAGGACCTTGGGATGTATGTTGTATTGCTTCAAGAATGTACTAAACCATTAGGCCACCAGGGCGCACCCAACATGGATTTTCTGTGGTCAGTATTTGCCCTGTATGTCTCTTTGCATTAAATTATTTTCATTTTTTACTGTATCAGGTTGGCTTTTGAGGTTTGTCTCTTGTAAGTAACAGATGGGTTTATAAAACAACACGAACATAACTGCTGGTGTTTATGTGAATTTAGTTCATTTTTATTGGTTTTGCTTATTTCTCTAAACTTCTTGTTTTGGTACTGTACCCCATCCTGGGTCAGCAGAGACTCAGACCTATGGAACTGTGCTGGTAGAGACCCACTTTCTCAGAAATACGCAATGAGAAGGAAGAGGTTGGATTGCAGCATTTTCCCTCAGCCTGTGGATGAGTGGTCATTTTCTGGTTGGAGTTTGGTGGCCTCAAAATCATTCTCTCCACAGTGACTTTGTTCTATTCAGTTGGGAATACAGTGTCTAGGAGTCAGACATATTAGTCCAGGGATTGTTTCATATAGTGAAAGGAGCTCTGGATAAGAACCCAGAAACTGCGTTCCTCTGTTTTTAGTAGCTGTGTGACTTACCATCTTTTCTTGTAGACTAGTACTCACCTCTTTAGTTCATAAGACTGCAATTCAGGTCACCTGAGATGTGAGTGATGAATGCCACATGTTCTGTTAGAAACTTTTACTTAGGGAGCTCCCCAAGGCTGACTTCCCAGTACATGTATCAGCCAGACCTTGGTTTCTCTTTCTGCTTTCCCCACCTCTTTGATGAATGCTGTTCATTTTATGATAAATCTCCTGCAGAACACAGGAGGGCCAGAAATTTGAGGGGCAGCACAAATCTGTCATTCAGCAATGCAGGAATAACTCTGGGAATGAGAGTTAAGAGGGAGGAGAGAGTGGAAGTGATTTATAAGTATCACTGGAACTTACTGTGAGTTCAGTCCATTTGCAGTTTAATTGAGCCACTCTTTTCATGGAGTGTCCAGAATCAACTGTGTTACACATGAACCTCTTGTTCAGTTGAAAGAGAAGGAATTCACATTTTGCACTTTTAGGGCTACTGCATGGCCATCACTGCCACATTTAGACTGGCCATATGTTCTGAGGTCAGAGAAACATGTTGGCTTTGGAGACTCGTGTCCTCGCACACAAATAGACCAACATATTTGCTGAATGCCCACATGGTGTGTTTGGGAGGATACGGCAGGTCTCTATATTTCTCCAGTACTTGTAGTTTCTTCCTTATGGATTTTGAAGATTGTTTGGTTTCTAAGAGGCTCAGTTAAAGCACACACAGCCTTCAACCTTAATTAGTTAGTCAGGTGAGAGGGTTATGTGAGAGTCAATTGCAAGCAGGGCCATGTTAGCAAGAATATGAAGTTTGGTTCATGGGGTACTGATGTGGAGTATGGAAAAGATAAAACTTTGATTATTTCAGAATTTTTTGATGACTGGTCTTGGTCTTAGATTATATTGTGTAAGATACTTCACACGACATCCACACAAAACAGCCTTGAGACACATAGAATGGGAGTGAGTACAGAAGCAGTCTGCTTTAGTGCTCAGATATGTTTGGTTGTCTGCTAGTCATGACGCCTATGCAGGAGGGCTCCTGCTCCTGCTCTGATGTTTGCTTTTGGCAGAGCAAAACTTCGAAAGCCACAGTACTGTCTGTATAGACATGCATAGTGGCAAAATAGGGGTTTCTTCCATAGCAGAGGAAACATGTCTTTGAAGATGTACAGGGTGATGAGCTTGATTGTAGACCCTTCTAAAAACATAACTGTTTCCTTAGATATAGTGCCTACTGATATTTATGATATTGGATGGCGAGTGCCAAAACAAGCTCAACACAATCATCTCAAATATTTATGATTGACATGGTCATTGGAATAATACCTGGTCCAACAGTGGTCCTTATGAGGCTCTGACTGGTAGTGTGAAAGTTTGGATTATGGCAACAAGTCCCCTTGGAAGTGGTTCCTTTTATCCTCTCAATGGCAAAAGAACATCTCCATAAGAGCAAAGATCCTGAACCATTTCCAGTTCCCATTAATCTGTCCTGCATTGCTCTTACTGAAGAAAGCTGTGAAACTGGTTTGATGAGGAAATTCCAGAATAGCTAGCATAATTCCACTCGGAGGTATGTTCATGGAGAAGTGGGTGAAAGGTCTTGTGACACCCATTCAATACAGTCCTTCAACTGGGGAAAGATTGGCTCTTAATGATTTGAATCAGACTCCAAGGAATGGGAAGCTGAAGAATGTCACAAATTTTACCTGGATCTTAAACTTTCTTTTTATTTCTCCTTAATGTATAATTTGTTTGCTTCTATTTTTCTAGTTTAAAATTTTTATTTCATATTTTTTTCTTATATTTTCAGTCTAATTTCTCTCTTTCATTCTCTTCTAGACTGGTGGGAGGATATTTGCTTATTGCATGTGTTCTAAAAGTCACCTGTCTACATCCTGAAACCAACATGTGTTTTAGGCAGGGAAACTGTACTGCGTACTGAAATTCCTGACAGAACATGATAGCTAGAATTTAAATTTGATGATATAACATCCTCCTGGACACTGTGATTTGTTAATATATATTAAACTCTTTCTTTGCTAGACAGCCTATATTTTGAAAGATTTATGGTCATGTTTCCACTGGAAAAAATGAGGAAATAGAAGATTCCATAGTTCACCAATGGCTTCCCAGTGAGGCTGGCTATGAGGCTTTAGAATAGAAATGACTTAACTCTATTAATTTTTTACAGTTGTAGAATGAAAGGGATCCTCTAGGAATCATTTTATTGAGAATAGATGTATTCAGTATATTGATGAAGAAATTTGAAATGTTTGTTGAGCATCTATGTATGTTAGACTTCAACAGATAGTTTACAGTTTACTAGAGAAATCTAAGCAACACTTTAACACTGTATTAATAGGGCAATCTAATAGGAAGGGGTAGTTTCAAAAGCAGATTACTTTAATACAAAAGAAGATTACTTTTTCTTAAAGTTACTAGATGCCATGTGAAGATTGATAAGGACCCCTTCTCTTTAAAGCTATTGCAACCAGAAACTAATCAAGGTACTTCTAACTTGAAGATACAAGTTTGCCTTGGAGACCATCCTCATTCTAGTCAGAGGATAAAGAAGAAACACAGAAGTGAAGGTGTGGGAGATTTGATGGGCCAGGCCCAGATGTAGCCCTTTAACTTCCATTTACATTCACTCGTAAGAATTAGTCACATGGCAACAGATGATAGAAATAGAATAATTGAGTTACAGCTCTGAGCACAGGGAGGCAAAAATCATACATTTTGGCTAGTGATTGGCAGTTTGTGCTGCCTCAGTTAAAGAATAATTGTTTCTCTAGAGAAAAACTGGTTGATTTACTAACTCCAGTAAATCTTGTTTAAAAAAATGAATCCAGGTGTCTGCAATGTACAGTTTTGTTTGTTTTTGGTTTTTGCAATATATATACTTAAAATTGTTTGACTCCCCAGGCCAGGTTACAAAATTCTACACAAGTCACAGAGTAGTGTAAAAAACTAACAACTCTACCAAGTGTCTCAAAAGCACTTACCTTTGTCCACACGAAGCTAGCCTGAGATCTGTGCTCCGGGAGATGAATGAGACAGAAGTGAAGGAGTAAGAGTAAGATACACATGTAGGAGGGAGACCTGTCTACTATCCAGAGATGTAGAAATGAGGTTTTTGCTCGTCTCCACTTGCTGCTCCTCTCCTGTGACTGTGAACAACTCCTGTAAGCTGCCACATGACCCAGTTGGCCCGCTTTCTAAAGTTATCCCTGCTCCAAAATAAAATATTTATTTTCCGTTAACAGAGTATGTCTACTCTCACTGACCTCATCTAAGAGGAAAAACTTATTTGAATTAATTCATAGAGATAACGAGAACTATCACTGAGTTTCTCAGCATACATGCACTTTTAAAGAAGAAAATACGTTAAGTCAAATCCCTCTATTATTGGTAGAATTTTAGACAAAGTAAGCTAGTCAAGAGTCTCAGATAGGTACCCCCTGGCAACCTAGTAGTCTAGTACACCCTGGACTCATTTAACACATATTCCAAGGTCTCTGGTTCTAGACCAAGGGCTGAGGTAGAACAACCAGGATGAACAATAAAATAAATACAATGCTTCTCCCTCCTCTCTTCCTGCCTGTCTACTCACCTTCATTCCTGACTGCATCTTTCCTGTAACAAAAAAAGATTCTCAGGTATTATTGACTTAGATATTTTTATCAGAGTCCCCATGCCAGGCTTGCATGAAAGTCTTTCTCCTGAACAATTTACCCAGGTTGTTTTTGCCTTTAGGAAATCTTGATGCCTCCATTTCTTATAGTTGCAAGTTTATTGCAGAGCTTTATAGCAGAGACAGTAATAGTTTCTAAATATTCTGTGTGCTCCTATGTTTCCTAGTCTCTTTTTGAGTTACTTGGGGGCCATGGCAGTAGTAGGGGCTATGGGGCTGTGAGTGGAGAGTTGTGGGTCATTTCTGGTTAGAGGTGTTTAAAAGGCTGTGTGAGTCTTCAACACATACCCTTCTTTCATCAGGTGGCTACAAAGGAGGACCCTGGAATGGGAGAGGTGCCAGAGGAGGAGAAGCTCTACAGGAAATGATTCTTTTTATCATTTGTGGTAATTTTGATTAAAAAACTATATATAGAAGCACACATGAAGGTTAGATGTTCAGATTCACTATTAATTAAATATATAGCGCTCCACATCCACAACCAAATTATCAAATGTCCTCTAACATTGTCCATTGGACTCTTTCCACCACTTGTTCTCACTCCCTATTCCCTGCCCTTCTGGTAACCTCAGTTCTATTGTCAGTGTTTGTGGGCTGGTTTTTGTCTCATCTGTTATTAGCTTTATTTATATTTGACATATGAGTATTTCTCCTTATGACTTATTTCACTTAGCATAATCCCCTCGAGTTCTATCTATGTTGTCAAAAATGTCAGGACTTCCTCCTTTTGGGGGGATTTACAGTGTGAATATATACCATATTTTCTTTATCCAAGAATATGATTCTGATCCATGGGCAATTGTTATTTGAATTACAATATACTTTATTTTGTCTGTCACTAAGACTGACAGGCTGAACAACTAATGAAGAAAGAAGTCTTCCCAAAAGAGTAGGAATATAGGATAGCCATCTACAGTAGGGCAAACAGAAAAAATGGGAGAAGATAAATGCAACTTTTCGTACAAGGAATGATGTGCAAAAAGGTTTTAAAGGCCAGAAAATCAAATTAGACTAGTATAATGGTAGTATACTATTTGAAGAATGGTACATAACTGGGAGGTAACACTTCAGAGACAGATGGAAAACACATTGTAAAGAACTTCAAATGTCATTGGATACATATAGATTTTGTCCTGAAAGATTTCTATAAATGAAATAATGAAAAATTGGCAACAATGCAGGAGCCTGTGGAGTAGGGCTTCATACAATAAATTTTGATGCAGTCAATCTCTGACACATGGTTGATTAGTTACAAAGATTGAGGTGGCCCTACATGTGTTCGTGAAAAGCTCTATAAGGCATTGTTGAGTAAAATAAGAGTAATTAATACCACTTGGGGAAACAGGTGCATATTCATACTTGGACTAATCCATATTTCTGTGTGTTCCTATGTAAAAAACAGCCAGATAACAGTGATTATATTTAGGAAAGGGCATGGGATTGGCTACAATATTGCCTGCTCTGAAGGTCCATCATAGTTTATGAAACACTTTGAAGGGAATGGAAACTAACCAGTGACTTCTCCACACTTGAATCTGCTTCTCTCACTTTGCCCAGCTCCAGCTGGATTCTAACCATGGTTATCACCTGGGTGAACTAGTATGAACTTGCTTTTCTTCCCATCAATTAAAATGCATTTATGGTAATAGAAAGCAGTAAATAACCATGCAAAGATAGCGGATCTCCTTTTTACCTAAAATTATTAGACACACATCCACTTGAGAGTGATATTTTAAAGTCTTTCTCTATGAGAAAAATGTTAATACCTTTATAGGAGTAAAAAAAGATTGAGTATATCTTTACTTTCAAGAAAAGTAACAATAGAATACATTTATTAAAACCTTAAGAAATTAAAATATGTTAAAAAGACTAAAATTTTAGATGACTTACCAATATGAAATATCTGAATTGTTCAAAAACAGTGTAGGGAAAAATGCCTATAAACTATAATTTTGGTCTCATTTTGTACCACATGCCCAAATTTCAGGCCTTTATTTTAATATCAAATATATGCCCTCTGTATACAAAAATCAAGCAAAAGTTGATTGTTTTTTAAAACTATTGATAGATATCCTAGGATTGTAAGAATGATTCAATATTAAGTATATTCAATGTAATATATTACTTAGCAAATTAAGAGAAAAAAATCATATTGTTTATGAGTAGATATAGAAATGCACTGAATATCCAATTTTTTGCTCATGTAAATGCTCTTTAATTTGTTGAAAGGCCTTTCCTCAAACCTATATCAGACAACATGTTGAATGACAAAATTTTTGAAAAGTCTCAAAAAAATCAGACATATGACACCCTTGCTATTCCACTGGAGGATATAGAAAACAGTGTTTGTACTGTTACATAAAATTATTGACTATAGGGAAAATTCAAGAAAGCCTAGTTATTAACTATAACTTGTAATAAGTAAGTTCAAAAAATTTTCAGAGAGATCATTTATAAATTCAAGAAGAGAAGGATACTGGAAAAATCCCCAAATATTTTGAAATTTTAAATTGAGGAAAATACTTCTAAATAACCTCTGGATAAAATAATCAGGAAAAATTAGAAAATATTTTGAACTGAATAAAAATAGAAGTACAAAATGACACTCATAGGATGCAGCATAAAACTAGCAGAGCAAAATTTGTAGCTCTAAATATATTAAAAAAGGAAAAATCATTTAAAATCCACTATTTAAACTTCTAAATTAAGTTGCTAAAAGAATAAACATAACTTAGATCCAAAGTAAGCCAAGAGGAATAATCAAGACAAATAGAAGTCAATGAAAAATAGAACAGATAAGAAACACACTGCAGAAAGTACAGCATAAAGTTACATCTATGAAAAAAAACTGAATAAAATAAAATTACATACCTCTAGATAAATGGGTCCAGAACAAATATAAAAGAGAGGATATGTACGATTCTAGAGACACTAATGAATGGAGATTAAAATTCAATTATATACAATGAAAAATAAATGTAATGGATAAGTGGATGAAAGATTCAAATTACCAAATTACTAAAGATTTAAAGCAAAGATGAGGAATAACTGATTTGCATCACAGTGCTAAGGAAAACAGTTTGAGAGTATTTTGTGATTTAAGATTATGCTTATTTTAAGCCCTAGCAATTCAGCTTCTAGTTATTTATTCAAGATAAATGAATTATTATTATTATTATATTATTATTATTATTTTATTGCATTTATTCGAGATATATGTTCACACTAAGACTTGTATGTGAATGTCCATGGTAACTTTATTTAAAATAACCCCACACTGGAAACAGTCCAAATGTTTATTGGTGATGAATTTATGTCACATCCATACAATGCAAACAGCAAAAAGAAATTAACTAATGATGTACACAAACTGGAAGGTTTTTAAAAACTTTGTGATAAATGAAGGAATCCAGACAAAAGAGTATATGCTATATTATCCCATTTGTATAAATTTGAGAGGGCAAATGAGATCTATAGAACTAGAAATCAGATCAGTGAGTGCAGTGCTAAGGTTATAGGGAACTATTTGGAGTGAAAAAACATTCCATATCATTACTGAGGCATTAGCTATATAAAAGTATATGTTTGTCAAAATTTATCAATCTGTGTACTTTTATGCATCTTATTTAATGTAAATTGTACTTTAATAAAATTTGTTTAAAAATTAGTAACATTTAAGTGCATAATCAACTAGGAAATACAGTGTAAAAAGATAATAGCAACAAACTATAAAACACCTCAAATTAAATGAAAAAAGTGTGAGATAATATTATGTAATCAATTTAAAAATATTATTGAAAGATATGGAATATTTGCACAGAGAATAGATTGGACTTCACGAGTATAGAATCTAATAGCAACAAGATATAAATTCTACACAAATTGACCTCTAGAGTCAATGCAATTCTAATAAAAATTCCAACAAAAGTTTTGGTGGAATCTCACAAACTGTTTTTCAAATTCTTGTGAAAGGATGCAGCATCCACGAATAGCTAAAAACATATCTGAAAAATGTTAAGAAGGATTTTAACTATTAAATGTAAGAAATAATCATAGAGTTTTAGTATTCAAATTACAGTGGTATGAGTCAAAATTGGCAAGTAGACTAGAGTAGATCAAAAATAAATCAGTAAAATGAAACACTTACGCTCCTACGAGAATATTGTATCAAATAACAGAGGTATAACAAATGATTGAAAGTGATATAGTAAAATAATGAGATTAATTCCACCCTCATATAATATTAAAAAATTGGAAAAGAAAAGAAAATTTGGCTAATCCTGGGATTGCAAAAAATGATATAAGAGAAGAAACACAAAAGAAAGATCAATAAATACACATGAAAGTTAAAAAGTACTAATATCAAACAAGTGAAAATGTTGCACCATATTTAAAGAGACTGCATTAAAATTATATATACATACACATACATATATACACCCCCATGATCATTGCAGTGTTATTCGCAATAGCCAATAGCTAGAAACAATCTAAATGCCCATTGATAGATGAGTGGATAAAGAAGAATGGTGTATATACACATAATGAAATAGTACACAGCTATCAAAAAGGTGGAACCCATCATTCATGACACATCTAGCTTGTTGAAAAGGGCACAATTTTATCTTTATTAACAGCTGCATAGGTGTCTATCTGTTTCCAGGTCTTGTTAATGGTGAATTGTGCTGCTATCAATGTAGGAGTGAATGTTTTTCCTGATTAGTGCTTTTGTATTCTCTGGGTATATGCCTAGAAGAGGGATTGCTGTATCAAATGATAGATGCAATTTTTTTGAGGAATCTCCATAGTGTTTTCCAAGAGGTTGCACTAATTTACATTCCTGTCAACAGCGTAGGAGGATTTCTTTTTTTCCAAATTCTTTCCAAAACTTGTTTTTTAAGTCTCTTTCATATATGTCATTCTTAATGGTGTGAGGTGGTATGTCACTGTGGTTTTTATATATATTATTCTGATGATGAGTGATAAAGATAGAACATTTTTTCATGTGTGGTAGAGACATCTTCCTAGGAAGATGTCTACTGAGCTCCTTTTCCCATTTTTAAGTGAGCCGTTGCTTTTTTATTGTTGGTGTCTATGAGCTCTTTATATATTTTGGAGATTAAATATTTTTCTGATGCATGTTGTAAAAGTATCTTCTGCCATCCAATGGGTTACCTTTTTATTTTAGTGGTGATTTCTTTCACAGTAGATATACCTTTTAGCTTGGTATATATGCCCAATTGTTTAGTTTTATTTTAGTTTCTTGTGCCATAGCTGTTCTTCCCCCAAAGACTTCTTTGAAAGGTTGATGTCATGGAGAGATTTTCCTACATGTTTTTCTATGTATTCTTGGTTTTGGGTCATATATCCATGTGTTTGATGCATTTTGAGTTAATTTTTGTATGAGGTGCTAATGAGTAGTCTGGTTTCATTTCTTTCGCAGTTGGCTGTCTAATATCCTGGAACAGCACCATTTATTGAATAGATTTTCCTTTCTCCATTGTAAGCCTTTTGTTCCTTTGCTATAAATTAATTGCCCATAAGCGTGATTTTATTTCTTGGTTCTTGAGTTTATTTCACTGTGCTGTGTATCTGTTTTTGTTTCAGTACCATAGTGTCTTATTTTATTTTTAGGAAAGGTGCAGGTAGGAATGAAGGCGTGTAGGCAGGTAGGCAGCTGGAGGTAGAATAGGCATTTTATTTTTATTTAGTTGTTCACATTGGTTGTTCCCTGCCAGACCTTAGATACAAATCTGTGTCCTTGGGATGTAGGTGGACTGCGTTCCTTCAGAGACAGCTGGTCTAACCGCTACACCACCAGGGTGTGCCTCTACAGTGTTTTTTTAATTTTTTTTTTATTATTATTGAAGGGATATTGCATTTTGACAATGACTTGTTTTGAGTTTTACACAGTGGTGTTTTTACATTTACAAATAACATAGTAGACTTACTAATATTCCTCCCTATTTTTCTCCCTTCATTTATAGTAAATTCCCTTCATCCCATTTCCCCTACCCCATCACTGTGGTACCCCCTGATTTGCCTTTTTGTCTCTCATCTCTAAGAGTCCTTAGTTGTTTGGAGTAGTGTTCTCCGCACCCTTCTTTATCTCACTCTCTGCCCCCTCCCCATGTTTAGTGTTTAATTTATGACATTTGTTTTCTCTTTATCCATCATATGAGTGCTATCATACAATGTCTGTTCTTCTCCTTCTGGCTTCTCTCACTAAGCATAATTCTCTCCAAGTCCATACATGTTGTTGCAAATGGCAGGGTCTCTTCTTTTTGATGGCTTCATAGTATTCCGTAGTGTATATGTACCACATCTTCTTTATCCATTCATCTGTTGATGGGCATTCAGGTAGTTGCCAGATCTTAGCTACTGTGATGTGTGCTGCAACGAACATGGGGGTGCATATATCTCTTCCGATAAGTGTTTTTGTGTCACTGGGGTAAATTCCTTGTGGAGGGATAGCTGGATCATATGGAATTTATATTCTCAATTCTTTGAGGACTCTCCATACTGCTTTCCAGAATGGTTGTGCCACTTTACATTCCCACCAACGGTGAATTAAAGTTCCCTTTTCTCCATATCCTCTCCAGCACTTATTATTTCCTTTTTTTTTTTTTGGATGATAGTCTTACTGGTTCTTACTTAGCATTAATAGTTCTTACTGGTGTGAGGTGATATCTCATCATTTATTTGATTTTCATTTCCCTGATGACAAGAGACATAGAGTATCTTTTCATGAACCTGTTGACCATTTGTATGTCTTCCTTGGAGAAGTGTCCATTAAGGTCATCAGCCCATTAAGAAAAATTATTGTAGTAATTATTTACACATTAAAATAATTTCCTATGTATAGATTCCCCATTTCTTAGATATATTTCAACACACTGTGCCCTTCACCAAATAACCAAGTGATCTTGCCCATTGTCCAGTAAATCAGCCCATGTTTTATTGGATTGCTTGTATTTTTGTTGCCCATTTTTTTTAGTTCTTTGCATGTCTTAGATATTAACTTCTTATCTGAGGTATGAAAGGCAAATAACTTTGCCCATTCAGTTGGATGGCTTTTTGTTTTTTGCAAGTTTCCTTTGCTGAGTAGAAACTTTTTAGTTTCATGTAATTAAACTTGTTTATTTTGGATTTTATTTGCCTTGCAATGGGAGTTGAGTTGCCAAAGATATCTCTTAGGTTTATGTCTAATAATGTTTTGCTTCCATTCTCTTCTATGTGTTTGATGCTTTCTGGCCTAATGTCTAGGTCTTTATTCCATTTTGAGTGAATTTTTATATATGGTGTTAGGTAATGGCCTATTTTCAACCTTTTGCGTGTGGCTGTCCAGTTCTCCCAGCACCATTTATTAAAGAGGCTGTCCTTGCCCCATTGTAAGTTTTTGGCTCCTTTGTCAAAAATTAGGCATCCATATATATGTAGATTTATTTCTGGACTTTCAATTCTTTTCCATTGATCTGTCTTTCAATTTTTATATCAGTACCATGTTGTTTTAATTATTATTGCTTTGTAGTAGAGTTTGAAGACAGGGAGCATGACTCCTTCATTGCTGTTTTTTTTCTTGAGGATTTTTTTGGTACTCTGGGTTGTTTGCTGTTTCAGATAAATTTCATTGTTTTCTGTTTTATGTCTGTGAAGAATGTACTTGGAATTTTGTTGGAGATAGCATTGAATCTACATATCACCTTGGGCAGTAGGCCATTTTGATTATGTCTATTCTTCCAGTCTGTGACCATGGACTATCTTTCCATTTATTTGTGTCATCTTCTATTTCTTTTATCAATGGCCTACAGTTCTCATAGTATAGATCTTTAACCTCTTTAGTTAGGTTAATTCCAAGGTATTTCATTTTTTTGGTGCAATTGTAAATAGTATTGCTTTCTTCAGTTCTCTTTCTGTATTTTCATTGTTGGCATACAGAAATGCAACAGATTTTTTTAGATTAATTTTGTAGCCTGCCACTTTACTATATTTATTATTTCTAGCAGCTTTTTACTTGATTCTTTGGGGTTCTCTATGTATATTATCCTGTCATCTGTGAGCAGTGATAGTTTCATTTCTTCTTTTTCTGTTGGATGTATTTTATATCATTTTCTTGTCTAATTGCATTGACCAGGATCTCTAGCACTATATTGTATAGTAATGGTGAGAGTGAATACCCTCGTCTTGTGCCTGATCTTAGGGGAAAAGTTTTCAGTTTTCTTTGTTGAGTATAATGTTGAAAGTGGACTTGTCATATATAGCCTTGATTACGTTGAAGTACATTCCTTCTATCCTAATTTTGGAGAGTTTTTAACATAAAAGGGTGTTGAATCTTGTCAAATGTTTTTTCTGCATCTATTGAGATGATCATGTGGTTTCTATCCTTTTTTATTGATATAGTGTATCTCATCTATTGATTTGTGTATGTGGAACCATCCCTGTATCTCTGGAATAAATCCCACTTGATCACGGTATATGATTATTTTGATTTGTTGTTGAATTAGATTTGCTAGTCGTTTCTTGAGAATTTTTGCATTAGTATTCATTAAAGATATCAGTCTATAGTTTTCTTTTTCGGTGCAGTCTTTATCTGGTTTTGGAACAATATAATATTGGCATCATAAAAAGTGTTTGCAAGTTTTCTATCTTCTAATTTTTGGAACAGTTTAAGGAGTATTGGAATTAATTCTTCTTTGAATACTTTGTAGAATTTGTTGGTAAAACCATCTGCTTTTGTTATGGGGAAGGTTTTTCATCACTGTTTCAATTTTCTTGCTTGTGACTGATCTGTTCATGGTTTCCAGTTCTTCTCGATTAAATTTTGGGATATTGTACCTTTCCAGCAATGTGTCCATTTCTTCTAGGTTATTCTGTTTGTTGCCATATCGTTGTATGTAGTATTCTCTTCTAATTATCTGTAGTTCTTTTGTATCTGTTGCAATTATTCCTTTTTCATTTTTGATTCTATTTGTGTTTTCTCTCTCCTCTTTTTGGAAGTCTGACTAGTGGCCTATTTTGTTCATTCTTTCAAAACACCAACTTTCAGATTCATTGACTTTTTTGAAGTCTCTCTGATTTGCATTTGATTGATTTCTGACCTAGTTTTATTATTTCTTTCTTTCTGTTGGATTTAGGCTTCTGTTTTTCTGCTTTTTCTAATTCCTTTAGGTGATGACTTAAGTTTTTTATTTGCGATTCTTCCTGTTTTCTGAAGTAGGATTGTATAACCATACTTTTCCCTCTTATTACTGCTTTTGCTGCATTCCATAGATTCTGATACATTGTTTCTTCATTTTCATTTGATTCCAGATATATTAAAATTTCTTCCTTAATTTCCTCTTTTACTCATTGGTTGCTCGACAACATGCTGCTTAATTTCCCTCTTTTGCAGTTTTTCTCTATTTCTCCTTTTGGTTCATCTCTAGTTTGATGCCATTGTGATCTGAAAAGATGCTAGATATGATTTCAAGCTTTGAAAATTTACTGAGTCTTGTTTTGTGTGCCAACATATGGTCTATCCTTGAGAATGTTCCATGAGCACTTGAGAAGATGTTTGTCTATAGTTTTTGGGTGAAGTACCTTATATATGTCTATTGGGTCCAGCTCTTCTATTTTATCATTTAAAGATCTTGTTTCTTTGTAGATTCTCTGTCTGGATCTCTCTTTTGCTGATAAAGGAATATTGAAGTCCCCTACTATCCTTATTTAGATCCGTTAATATTTGCTTGCTATATTTGGGTGCTCCTTTATTGGATGCATAAATGTTAATAAGTGTTAAATTTTTTGTTGTATTGATCCCTTTATCATTATATAGTATTCATCTTTATCTTTTTTAATTTTCTTTGGTTGAAAGACTACCTTATCTGATATGAGTATAGCTGTTTCCTGCTTTTTTGGATTTGGCATTAGCTTGGAATACCATTTTCCATCCATTCACTTTAAGCCATTGCTTGTCTCTCAACCTAAGATGAGTTTCTTGTAGACAACGTAGAGTTGGGTGATATTTCTTAATCCATTTAGCAACTCCGTACCTTTTGAATGGCGAGTTCAATACATTTACATTTACAGTAGTCATTGACATTTGAGAACTTGCTACTGTCATTTTGATTTTTGTTTTCTGGTTATGTTCATCTATTTATTACTTTGTTATATTTTTGTGAAGTTTTTCTTCTTTGGTTTTGCTAGTAGGGCTTCTTTTAGCATTTCTTCTAGAGGAGGTCTTGTGGTTGCAAACTCTCTTAACTGTTGTTTGTTGAGAAAAACCTAATTTCCCCCTCAAATCTGAAAGAGAATTTTGAAGGATAAAATATTCTTGGCTGGCGTTTTTTGTACTGAAGTATTTTGAAGACATCATTCAATCCTCTTCTAGTCTATAGAGTTTCTGCTGAGAAGTCTGAGGTTAGTCTTATAGGAGTACCTTTATACGTTATCTGCTTTTTACCTTGGCTACCTTTAGAATTCTTTCTTTGTCTTGGATTTTTGATAGTTTTGCAATTATGTGTCTTGGTGTAGTTGTTTTAGGATTTATGTAATTGGGTGCTCTATTTGCTTCCTTGACCTGTATATCTGTTACTTATTCTAGATTTGGGAAGCTTTCAGCCATTATTGCCTTAAAGATGTTCTCTGTTCCTCTCTTTTTCTCTTTGCCTTCTGGGATACCCAGTATTCTAATGTTGCTTTTCCTGATAGTGTCATATAGTTCTCTGAGTGTTCCTTCATTTATTTTATATTTAATTTCTCTTTCTTCTTCTTCTTGGCTCCTTTCTGCATAGTTATCCTCTATATCACAAATCCTTTCCACCATTTGGATTATTCTGGTTCCATAGCTTTTTATATTGTTCTTAGTTTCATGAATTATCTTTTAAATCTTGTGCTCCTGTTGGTTTTTTTTCTGCAGAGCTTCAATCTCTGCCTGTTGGTAATTAATTATTTAAGCTCTTTGTTTCATTTATCTGAATTTTCTTTTAATTCTCTGAATTTCTTTATGATTGCAGACTTTAATTCTTTATCTTTTAGAAAAAAGACACTTCCATATTTTGGACCCTTCAGTCTTCCGTCGTGTGTCTTGCTGTGTCTGGTAGTGATGATGATGCTGGATAGGGGTGGGCGTGGGGTTGGGGAGTAGTGGTCATCTTTGAGCATATGATTTTGCTGCCTGATGATGGTGCGGGGTAGGCTTGTTTTGTTGGTAGAACTCTGGTGGCTGGTGTTATGTGACCTGAGTCTGCTGTCTGTGCTTATGTCCCTTGTATTCACCAAACCATCAGGATCAATCCTTTCTACGGACTGTTCTTCCTGGGTCTTAGCCACTGGATCCCGATTCCCAGGGCGCCCAAGCCCCAAGGTGTGTAGTGGAGGGTGCACAGCACCATATGCTCATGTTCTTTCTGTCTTCAGTTTCTCCTTCTGCGTTTTTTCTAGCCAAGAGTTGCCGGCAGCATTCACCACGGCCCCTCCCCTGTGCAGTTTGACTCAGGCTTGCAGTTCTCTGCTGTGTCCGATTTTATGCCACTAGAAGTTAGGGAGACTGCCTGTGCAATTTCAGCAGGAGAAAGGCAAGGCATCAAGGGAAATGCTGCTGCTTCTAACTGGAATGTGAAGACAAAGACCGCATACTTTTACTGTCACTGGGCTCCTGTTTCAGCGGTTCCCCTTTGTTAACCAAGAGTTGCCTGCAGCATTCACTGCTGCTCTTCTCCTGCACAGTTTGACTCAGGCCTGTGGCTCCCTGCTCTGACTGAGTTCGTGCTCCTAGAGATAAGCTGGGTTGCCCCGCTGCAATCTGCACCAGGAGGAGTGGGACTCAGCAGCGAGAATCCTACTATCTCAAACCCGGAGGAGTGGGTGCTGGAGGTCATTGTGACTGTTTTGCATTCTTTAGGATGTCCGTGCAGCCTGTGTGGCTCCAGCTTGGCTCTGGCAGGGGAAGGACGATCACATCTACACCACAAAACTCTCCTTTATGGGGGCTCCCCTTTGTTGCTATATGCTCCGCTAAACAAACGCACCCTCATCCACCTGTAGAGCTGGCTGTTAATCTTTTGTTCTCCTAGTTGCTCTGGCTGATGCTGAAGCAGGAAAATCCCGTTTTCTGTGTTGGCTCCAAAAAACTGGGTTGTTTTTCCTGTGCAGCGTCTCAGTGTCTGCTCCCCATAGATGCCATCTTTGAATTTCCTCCTTCTCCACAGTGTTTTGACGACAATTATTGTACTATAGTAATATAGTTTGTATTGTAATATAGTTTGAAATCAGGAAATGTAATTCTACTATTCTTTTTTTCTGAGGATAGCTTTGGCATTTGAAGACTTTTGTGGTTTCATACAAACTTCAATATTGTTTGTTCAATTTCCTTGAAAAATATTCCTGGAATTTTGATGGAATTAAATCAAATCTGAATATTGAATTTTAGCTATCTTAATTTTTCCAATTATGAGTATAGTATATTCTTCTACGTCTTTGTGTCTTCTTCTATTTCTTTTATTAATGTCATGCAGTTTTGAATGTAGATGTCTTTTACTTCCTTTGTTAATTTTATTCCCAGATATTGGTTTGTCTTCCACACCCACCCAGCTCCAGGCCTCAAACCTGTGTCCTCGGGCTTTAAAAAGTCTGAATTTTAGACATCTCAGCTGCCTGAGGTTGTGCCCCCAGATTATTTTATTTTTCTACTATTGTGAATGGGATTTCTTTGTTAATTTCTTTTCCCTCTACTTCATTGTTTGCATATACTGTTATTGAATTTTGTGTATTGATTTTATATCCTGCCACTTTGCTGTGTTCAATTATTGCTTCTAGCAGCTTTTTGGTGGAGTCTTTAGTGTCTTTTTGGTATATCATTTTGTATACAAATAATGATCATTTTATTTTTCATTTTTGAATTTGAACTCCTTTGATATACTTTTATTGCATTGTTCATATGGTCAGGACTTTCAGAACTATGTTGAATAGTAATCATTAGAGAGGGCATCCTTGTCTTGTTCTGGATCTTAGGGTAAAGGCTTACAGTTTTTCACCATTGAGGATGTTAGCTGTGGATTTGTTTACGGCTTTTATTATGTTGAGATATAAAACATTTTTTCCACTTTGGTGAGGATTTTTAGCATTAGTGCATGTCAAATCTTATCAAATGCTTTTCTGTATCTATTGATATGATCATTATTTTTTTTATTTTCCCTTTGTTGGTATGGTATATTGCATTGATTGATTTGCCTATTTTGAGCCATTTTTGCATCCCTGGAATAAATCCCATTTGATCATGGTGTATAATTTTTTAAATGTACTGTTGAATTCAGTTTGTCAAGGTTTTCTTGAGGAAATTTGTAACTATATTGATCAGTGATATTGGTTTATAATTTTCTTTTTTGGTGTTGTCCTCTGTTTTTGTTGTTTGGAAGTTTCATCTCTGATTTTGGAAGAGTTTAAGGTAGATGGGAGTTAGTTCTTAAAATGTTTGATAAATTTAACTTGCAAAGCCATTTGGTCTGGGGCTTTTGGTTTTTTCGGAAGACTTCTGAATTCTCCTTCAATATCTGTTTTTGTGATTGGTTTTATTTTACCCTTTCCCCTTTGTTTTCTTCCCAGTCAGTGACTTGATTGGGTAGTTGTGTGTGGTGTAGCAGCAGTGGTCAGTGGGTTCTTCTCTAATTAGGAGCAGGATTCTTAGTGTGCTTCTGGCTGCTTTTGTTGGTTGAGTTGTCTCTTTCATTTGTGTACTGCAGTGTCCTGGGATTGAGCTCTGGTCACTGGAGCTTGGAGCTTGCTGGATCAAGTCTCTGAGCTCAGATTCCTTTTTCTGCCACTTGGGACAAGAACTCTACAGTTACTGCTACATCCCAGCTGTGTTTGTCAGTTCCACAGCACTCTGTGGCAGCATAGAGGTGGTCTTTGGTGCTAAGACAAAAATTTTTTTTTTGCCAGAGACATGTGCGCGCGCGCGCGCACACACACACACACACACACACACACACACACACACACCAACCACTCTGTAAATCAACTTGGACAGACAATGCAGCTCAATACCTATTTCTAGTAGGTTCCATAAATCTAAGATTCTAATTTTTTATTTACCAAATTGAAGCTAAATAAATGTCATTTAGGTCCCCTAAGTCATTTAAAATAGAGAATGAGAATGCTTGGTTTTAAAGGAAGAGTCCAGGTAGGAATGAAGGTGAGTAGCCAGGCAGGCAGAGAGAGGAAGAAGCATTTTGCTTTATTTTCACACAGTTGTTTACAATGGGTGTTTCCCCTCTGAACCCAGGACTTGAACCCAAGGGTATGTGGCCTATGCTCCTTCAGAGGTGATTGACCCAGTTGCTACTGCACCAGGGCATACCTCTTTGCTTTTTAAAGCAGAAGGAAGGAAGGCAGGCAGCAAGCAGGAAGGAAGAGAGAGGAAGTTGAAGCATTTATTTATTTAGCTTTCCATTTTAATTGTTCCTTTTAGTCCTGGGCTGCATACCTGGATCTGTGGGCAGTAAGTGGACTATTCCCCAGGAAAGGCTTAACACTTGAGCTACCAGGGTGCAACTCAAAGAGATTTTTTAGTTTTATTCATTGAAATTTGGAAGTTTTGCTCAATACCTGGACTACTGTTTTAGCTCACTTAGCATCAAGCCAACAGATTCAGCTAAGACCATTCTTGTTTTGAGAAGAGAAGGATGTGCTCAGTAAAACTGCCACTAACTCACCCAATATGCTTCTCAAGTTCTTTAAACACAAGTTAAAAGGAAGTGAGGCTAACATACAGTCTGTTTTTTACTCTTTAGAACTGGATTTTGATCCTCAAAAAAAACTATTTTAAATTACTTTGAAGCTGACAGAAGCATTCTGGTATAGATGTTGAAGGAACAGCCAACACAGATGTAGGACAATGTCAGGGAGATGACAATTTTAATATTAAAGTGTTTATGAACCATAATTAGACTTTCAATGGTCTGAACTTGTGCTCTCTAAACATCTTTTGACCTCACAAGATTATCAATAAAAAATTTTGTCCCCAGATCCCCAATGTATGTATATTAGTTAATTAATGAGGTACAGATACTATACTACTAAGTAAGGCATGCCACAAACATGAATAGAAATTAAATAGAGATAAATAAACTTTAATTTTAAATATTATTAATAATATCTTCATGTATTTATTAGCTAATGTATCAAGGTAATACAGGGTATCATTCATCATTAAAGATATTATATAAAACTGTATTTGAAATGATCTTAAATAATTTGCACTTTTGTCTTTTTTGTTGCTGTTGATTTCTTGGCTGATCTGATTAGAATTACTGTTTTTATCTCATGCTGTAATCTGCAGAAAACTCAAACTGAAAGTAGAATTGCCAACTAGACCATTTTCTCTTTGTTGGCGTTTTCCCTAAATTATTAATTTTATTTATAGTTCAGGATTCTCACTGGAAACTGCCAAAGGCAGCCTCAGAGAGGCAGGACAGTGGACTTCTTGAGGAGGAGGAGAATCCATGGGAGAAGAAAAAGAAGATTAAATTCAAAAGGAAGGAGAGGCTAGACCTTGGGAAATATTCATTCCCTGTAAAAGTCTAAAACAAATATTGAAGTTACTTTTTTTTGAGGATGTAGAAACCAGGTTAGTTAACACAAAGAGCAAGTATTAGCAAACTGCATCAGAGTAAGCTCAAGTCTCTTGGTTGAATTGGAAGGCCTGAAGCATACCTATATACAGTATCTGCTTGACACTGGTAGGAAAATATGGCAAAATGTGCATAACCATTGCCTCAGTGAATTTAAATTCTTGCTGTCTGTGGTGTGCAATGAATGTCTGGAATGAAGTCTGCTCTGCTCATTCACCTAAAGGTGAGTGTGCCAGGAGCAGCCTGAGGGACCAGGCTCACAGCATGAGAGCTGCCAGCTGAGCTCAGTACAGGTGGAGATATTCTGTGAAGATGCTGAGAAAAAGTGTGATCTCAAGCCAGCCCAAGTCACCCTGGATCATTACAGGCAATGACAAGCCTCTCTGTCAGTGACAGATAGTACTAGTGAGCATCCATCCTCCCCTCTGTAGCGTCAATGGATTGTACACAGAGCTAACATTAAAATTATGTAGCAGTACAGAAGGAGTGCAAACTAACCACACTGGGGGACTATTCACCATGCAAGCAGCCAGTGCGAGTGACAGCCTTGGGGGACCCAGTCTTCGATTCTCTACTTTGTTCACCAAAGGCATGTCTTGGCATATATACAGACTGTAAAATGCTCTATTTAGTTCCCAACTACTGTGTAGTAATCTTAAAATTCTCGGAGTTAAAAGCTGGTTTATAAGAGCTCAATAGTTCAAACCCAGGGTGAGTCCACATCCCACACAGACCACAGAGCTCTGCATCCTGGGGCCTGCTCATAGGCACACCCACACCCACTCAAAGTACACAAGTCAACATAAACCACAGAGGCATTTATCAGATGTCCCTCCTCCTCTCCCCACTGTCAGGTCTCTGTCAGCACCTCACCCCTTGATACCATTCACACATAGCTTCCGGGTCCCACCCTGGCTCAGGGCTCAGGAGAGGGAACATTTGCATAGTGTTCCACAGTACTTATTTACACAGTTTGCCCACTTGAAACCACAGCAGAAAATACTCTGTTATTTTTCATTGCTCTCTTCTAAATCTTTATAAAAAATAACTTCAAATCCAAGAAATGGCCAGTGAATAGAAAACAAATTTATGATTTAGCCTATCCAAATTCTGAATTGACCCATATCACTATGCAAAACTCCTACAGGGGAAGATAAGGTATAAAAATGTACTAGGCTGTGGAGCCTTTGGGTCAGTTATTTTATCTTTGTTGAGTGAACAGAATAGATCTAGTGGATTTTCTCATAGGGGATGCAGGCTTCTTGACTCACTGGTTTTAATCTTAAGCAATAGTAATCGCCCATTTTCAGCATTTCTTCCTGCTCTCATGCACACAGTTCTGCCAGTCTCTACATGAGCCCTAATGGCTCAGTCCTCTAGATTGACAGGCGGGACTCAGGTGTGTAAATGAAATGTGCAAGAGTCACTTGGGCTGTGGGCTGAGATTCTGAGACAGAAATGGTGAGATATCTTATGCAATGAAATTCATCTAAAACCCTCTAGGCTTTACTGAGATGTGAAAGAATCTCAAGTAAGTTTCTAGATTCTTTATACTTTTTGGTATATAAATTCTTTCTAGCCTTCAATGATCAAGATGCAGTAATCGGAATAAAATTTACCAAGTTTTATGGAGAAATAGTATCAAATGGGCTTCAGACCACCTGCACAGAGGAACTTTTCACAACCCCAATTTCTTTACTTGTTGAATGGTGGCAATATATTCAGCTTGTAAGAATGTGTTGGCACAGAGTCTGGTAGTAAGCACTTATCAGTGTAACTATTATTGTGACTTTATGGAATAAAATCCTCTATTAAACACATTTTAATACATGTTGTTAAAGAAACATTAGTGATACCATGTACATTGCAAAAGATTTATGTCAAAATGGTAGCAATTACTATATATGTGGAAGCAGTTTTATCAATTTGTGAATTGATTTCAGAAAGTAAAGATTCATCTTAACTAAATCCTTCTATAAATGGAAGTATATCTATGTGTCCTTATTTAAATATAATTAAACAAATTTCTAGAAGACCATTTTGGGAACCAGGATGATTACACATTTATAGTCTTGATTTTTTTTTTTTACTTCTGTTTTAGGATAAAAACTAGATATGCTTTGAAGTATATACTGTTTACTTTTGTTAAATTAACAAAATTAATATTGGAATAACATGTATATAAAATCAGTCTTGAGTGAGAAGAATATTTTTTATTCCTTTTATTGGACTCCTGATTTTTAAGTACAATATCTTCACCATTATAATAAAATGGGGCATTGAAAATATCAAGTAGGCTATTAAAGGCATTACTGGTTATCTGTTACTGTATTATCTGTTTTATGGGTCTTAAAAGAGGATAAAAAATTTCTGCAACACTTGAGTGATTGTACAAAAACTATGTCCAAGACTTCTTATGGCTCTAAAATACTATCTCTGTCTATGTCCTTAAGAAAGAATTGCTTAATAACTGGGGTAAATTTAAGTATAACTTCCAAATAGTTTATTCCAGAAATATGAACCTGTATCATTTTTCAATATAAACCATGTTTCAAATCAAATAGTTGTTCTGGTATTGAGGGAAAATATCATGGAGAAAATTGTGGAGGAGAGAATGTACATACAATCTTGAATATGACAATTGGTCTGTGTTCATGGCTCAAACAGAAGAAATGATTAATGACAAATAGTTGTGCCCAAATGCCCTTTCTGTGGGAAATTACAATGGTTAATTTTGATGACACCGAAGCTTGAGTGAAAAAAAATACACTTTCTTCAAAATGAAATAGTTGGAGCAGTCTGGGGTATGGGGGCAATTCTCTTAAGAATGGGAAGCAGCAACGTTTCTTCCAATCTCTCCCTGCAGACATGTAGGAATACAGACAAGAACAATTATAAAAGGAATATAAGTGAGTATGACAGAGAGGAAAGCTACTTTCCCAATAATAAATATTTAGCGAATGCTAAAGAGAAGGTATCGTTTATTTTTGTTAAACCTTATTGTTGCTCCCTAGTCTCTCCCTTTTCCTTACACTCACCTTAGTCTCCCCTTTAGAGAAAGCCCTCCTTCTAAACCTGTCCTCTCTAGCACCAGCCCTTCAATGAGTCCTCATGTTCCCCCTACTTCCTTTCCTACCTCCCTTTCCCAATCCCTGTCTACCTTTAGCTTCTCTTTACCCAAATGCCCTACTCTTTTCCAGTTCCACTACTCTGAAAGCATGTCCTGCTGATGACAAAAGAAAAATTCATGTTTAGTGTATGGCAGAAGAGAGTCTTCTGACACAATTGACTGAAATCTTAAAGTGTACCAGTTGCTATTTAAGATATGCCTCCTCTTTTCTTCACTTTTTAGTATGCTAAGACCCTTTTGGATTTCTATTTATTTTTAATATTTGGAACTTAAAATGCTTGAATCTGAAGAATTTTAAATTGTTTCTGCCAACATCTCTTTGGCTTTGGCCCCTTTCCTGTTCTCTCCTTCTAAAATGTCCATTAGAGTGATGGACCATCTCCTGACAACTTGCTGGTGTCTAATATCACTTGTATATTTCTGAGCTCTTCATTTCTCTCTGCTGCAGCATTCAGTGTAGTTTCCTCATAGGTACCTTTCAGTTTTATTAAATCTCTATCATCTATCTATCTATCTATACTTATCTATCTCTACATATCTGTCATTTATTCTGTTTATTGAACTCCTAATTAAAATACTATTTTTTTCTTTTTGAAAGTTCTAGTTGATTTTTCAAATCTGCCCCTCCCTTTATTTTTAGATAGAATCTTGTTCTTTTTTCTACTTGATTCATTCTTTTATATTTTTAAATGTTTCTATATATATTTTTTTTTATTTTGTAATTCTGTTATCTCAAATATTTTTGACTCTAATTTGCTGCTCATTTTGTTTACTGAGTTTCACTCACTGTTGGTTGTTTCTGCTTGTGTTTTATCATGTTTAATTATGAGTTTATGTGTAGTAGGGCTTGCTTCCTCCATGAAAGTCCCTTGTGGTGTCTTACAAAAGTCCTTCCAGACCAATTTTGCAACCAATTTGATAACATCATGACTTGGGGACTACTAGAGTAAAGTAAATGCATGCTCCATCTCTTAATGGTTAGAGCATATGTTTTTCCCTGCGAAGTCCATGCTCATGGGTGAGTTTTTTGTAACCTACCTCTGATAAGGTGGGGAGTGAGCTGAGACATGCTGATGAGATACTGGGTTTGTCCAGAAAGAATTTGTGGAGAGAGAGAGTTGGGCAGGAACACACAGCAAGTTTATTAAAAGCAGAAATATAGTTAAGGTTACATTAAGAGAATGCACATGTGTGCATGTGCAGGACCTAAGCTGCTTGCTTCTCACTTAGGTAAGATGGAGAGTTAGGGACTCTGGGCATGTCCAGGTTAACAGGAAAGAAACAGTGTGAGTATCTAGGGGTGTGTCCTAGATGCAGGTTGCTATCCTGAGATCTCATCCTGGAGTCTCTTTCAGGTTTTGCCAGTTAGTTCACTATTCATACATCTACCTCTTGCCCTGTAGCTTGCCCAAGTTAAGCTGTCTCCGCATCACCTCTGCTATGTGAAGAGGGGTTTTGGAACAAAGTATTGTGTGAGGGTTATGTTCTTAACTCTAATTATAGTCACATATTGTTTAATAACTAGGAGATGTTCTGAGAAATGTGTCTTTAGGAGATTTTGACATTGTGCAAATATCAGAGTACTTATACAAATCTAGATTTATCTAGATTTACCTAGGCTGTACACTATTTGGTCTCCCATTGAGGAAAATTTTGTTAAGGGATCATGTCTGCACCCTCCTTGTAAGGCTTCAGTCAGACTTGTGCTCAAGCTCTGAGGAAATTAGGATTTACAGCCACCACTCAACTCAGACTCTCACTTTGCCAGTTTTCAATTTCACCTAGAACTCGGAAATTCCTTTCCCTATCCTTCCCTACACTTCCCACTGTTTAAAGATCAAACTTGCATTAAAAAAGTTACTTTGTTTTAGCAATCCTAAGGATTTTAGGCAATTTAAACAGCCATATTTCCAAAAAAAACAACAACAACCCATCACTGATAGAATTGGATTAATGGTGGTATGCATGGTTGTTTTGCTCATCAGCAGGATGGACAGACAAGCCAAACTGTTGGGATTTAAATCATGTTTTACATCATCTTATTTTATAGATACTGATACAGGAGACAAAAGGACTGAAAGTTGTAACTTTCCAGCCAAGCATGAGAAACAGAACTTTTGCAGTCTGAAGCAAGACCAGAGGCTGTTCAAACTCCCCTCCTGTTTATGAAACTCAAGGACTCCAACCCCACCCCTCCACACTCACCTACATTCCAGCCCATGGACTCCCTACCCCTAAATCAACAGCTCAGCATATGGCCTTATCAGAATTCCACCTCCAACACCCTCTGTGCTAGTCAGCGACTACTCCCTTAAAAGCCCCTCTCATACAGCTTGCCTGGGATGCTCCTTCTATCTCTTCTCAGAAAGGAGCTTTTCTGGCCTGCACATGGAACAGTAAAATCTTGCTTAAGAGCCCAATGGTTCCCTTGTCTCTGCCTCTTACTGCCGAACCAGCTTACATAAATGGTGCAGGGCCTGGGACCAGAAGTAAGATCTTAATAGGGCCCTCGGGTCTCCAAAAAACTTAATCTTGTCCAGGTAGAGAAAACGTGCGAGCCCCTCCGGGCTCGGACTGTTCCTCCAAATTCTCCCATTGCATGCACACAACAGCTGATCTGATTCTGGTGAGTTCTTGCTGGTTCTTCTCTCCTCCATGCTCTCACTCTCTACTGCTTTGCCATGCCAACCCCACAGGGGGCGGTCAGAGACTCCTGTCTCTCACTCTTGACCAAAGCAGTCATGCTCAGGAAATTCCGGGAATGTCCAACCCTTACAACTAATCTTGGGGACGCCCTGGAGGACTCTGAGTGTCTCATACTGTCGTTGCTGAGACTTTATCCAGGGACACCTTGATAAGGGCTCAGCAATGAGGAGAGCGGAATCATTGGACTCATCCTCTTACTCTCTCTCTCTCTCTCTCTCTCTCTCTCTCTCTCTCTCTCTCTCTCTCTCTGTGGTTTGGACAATGGCTCATTTGGTGTTCAATTCTCATTCATCCTCTCTGCCATCACCCCTGAAGAGAGAGAACACATTTTTACTGTGGCTGTATGAAGACAATTCCACTGACTTCCCTTTAGAGTCTGTTGCCATCCCAACCTCCCCCCCACCCCCGCTTCAGGTAGTTATCAGCCAGGTTCCCCAGACCTTCCCAAGTTCTCCCACTATCTTCTCTGCCTCTCTGCAGGCATGCGATGATCTGGTTACAAGGCCATAAAGGAATAAATCAGAGTCAGGACAGGCAGGCAAGGTAAGAATGCCTATTAGCTTCCTCTCACTGGGGCCCTCCACCTTTAGCTCTGACCCCAAAAGAGTCAGCTAATAATTCACCATCACCACCACCAACCCCAGAGCCCCCTCCAGAGCCTTGCCCACTCTGCTGGCAGACTAGTCCCTGGAAAATGCTTTGCCCTCTGAGCACCCCTCAGAGCACTAAGCACCTGAGTATTGGAGACCTTTAAAGACCTCTCCCCTCTCTGCTGTTGACATCAGTCCCATCCACTCTGTACCCCTCCTCTTAACTGCCTTCTGGAAGAAACAGACTTATGCCCAGGCCTTCACTCACTCTTTCCTGGTAATTCCAGCCTGCCCCACTCCTCTTCCGGTGGCGTGCATTCTATTCAAGATAGGAATACCTTTTCTTTCTTTACTGTAACCCCAGAACAAGCCTTCCTCCTAACCCTGGCAACACAGTCTGATCCTGTGCACCCTTTTCTCCAAAAAATCCCAACTCTGTCTACCCCAGGTCTCTTATCTAGGGCTCACTCTATCTCCAGAAAAAAAGGCGATTCCTCTCCAGCCTTATCCCCTCCCCACCACAGAAAAGGAACTTCTCTCTTTCATGAGGCTAGCCAATTTCTTCTGGTGCTGGGTTCCTAAATTTGCCCTCCTCACAAAGCCCCTATACCAAGCTATGAGAGGACAAGACATTGAACCGCCCCTCTCCAGTCCCCTCTCAATCCAGCACTCCTTCCAAGAGGAAAAATCTGCTGTCCTCCAAGCACCAGCCTTAGACCTTCCAGCCCCGGCACACCCGGGACAGCTTTGCACTTGGACTCATGCCCAAAAGGGGGCCCCTCTTCCGATGCCATAGCCTGCCTGTCCAAATCTCTTGATTTCCCCTTTAGAGGATGGCCTCAGTACCTCCTCTTTTTAGCCACTGCAGCTCTCTTAGGGCAGGAAGCCTTATACCTTATCCCTTATGCTCAAATCCAAATCTCCTCACATTCCCCCCCATCTCTTGCTTCTCATCAAGCCATTTCTAATGTCTCTCCCTCCAGATACCTTCTCTACAACCCACAGGTCTCCCTCCAACTTCTCTCAATCCTACAACCCTCCTGTCCCTGCCATCCTCAGATGCCACACTCTGTCATGATTGCCTTGAACTCCTTGCACTCTTTACCAACACCTTCCCCAACATACGAGTCTTATCCCTATCTGGAGAAACTACCCCCCACCCATGCAAGCTCCATGGATCACTGTGGCCCCCAAATGGCACCCTCAATCCCCCCATTCAGTACAATTTGGATAATTTTTGCCACTGCATGGAAATTAGTTAGGAAACTCCTTTAAGCTTGTCTTTATTTCGGCTCTAAACCTAAAGCTCTCTACTTTCTTAAACTGTTTCTTTCCTATCTCTCTTGAATTCTCTGAATTCAGAGCCCATTAACCCCACAGAATAAGTTTTCCCACCCCATTGTCCTCTCAACAACTCTCAACCCTTGCTTCAACCTTTGCTTCTGATCCACCCTTCCCTGACCTTACTCAAGGGTGCAGGCTGCAATACACCACCAGATTTAAAATTGAATTCTGCTATCTTTATTCTTTCAGGGCACCTATTCTTCTCTTAGCCTAGGTAGTCAGAGCAAATTTCGATCTGCACTGTCTGTCTTCATGTTCCCTTTTCTTGACTGATCTCTTTCTCTCAAAATGGAATTCTTCTGGGCACTTTCCCCTCAGGCCCAACTATTTTCAGGGAGTTTGAATATGTGACCTGTATTTATAATCTTTCCTATAATCTCTTTATTATCCTTTACCATTGCATTACCATTGTGGGAAATGGCCCACAGACCCCTCAAAAAATCTTAAGGCAGCCTTTCAGGTCTTTAATAATAGATATAAGGAGCCTCAGTAGCAACATCAAAAAGATCAGTCTAAGGTAGAAGTCCAATAACTGGTCTTTCAACTCCTGGCCACTATCAGAAATCTTGCTACCAGCACCCAGCTGGGCTCAGAGAGTCTCACACGCACCAGGCTCATGTTTCTGAGCCCATGTTTCAAATAAAAGTGAGAGGGACTTTGGGCCTCCTCAGTGACCTAACCCTCAAGTCCTCTTGGGGCCCTGACCTTTGTGGTGTGGACAGAGGAGGGGTTACAAGTCGAACTGCCCCTAGGCTCCCCAAGGTAAGGGGGCATTCCCACCTGAGCCCTCATTGCCAGCAGGCTGAAGGTAGTACCTGCTCAGTAGATGGCCACTGCAACCTCCTTAACCATGATGGAGTCCCAGGTGCCTGGTGATGGCAGGTAAGGTGATCTTTTAACTGATACAAAAGCCACATGTTTGACTCTCAACTTATTGGCCCTATTGGAGACTCCTAAATCTGTACTACGGGGGTAAACGGCACTGCCTCATTCCCTAAAGCCACCCCTCCTATGTTGTTGGAAAGTCTTTACTCTTTCTTCTTCCTCTCTCACGGAGCTACAGCCTGAAAACAACCTCCAGGTCTTCTCTCTGGCATCAAGGCTAGAGTGCTTCTCTAAATCCACTCCCCTCTTCTTTCTCCAAGCTAGGTCTTTTCTTAAAAAAGCTGACTGATTTCTCCTCATCTGCTCTCTTCTCAAATGAAAAATCTATATAACTCAACCCCTTTCACAACCCCTTTATTCCACTCTTTACCATAAAGTTTTTTTCTCTCTCTCTGACTCTAACTTATGGTGGTATCTCTCTACCTTTCCCACCCACTATAAAACCCAAAGGCTGATGCTAGTCTGTTTGTTGCTTTTAAATCTTGAAGTTATACAGCAGCTAAGTCCTACAAGCAGCTAAAGGAGGAAAATAGATCTCTCTCTCTCTCTGGAATAGGAAGCTTTATCAGCTATGTAAACTAGATAAGCTTCAGTTAGGTGCTTGAGAGAGAAAAAAAGGTGAAAGTGATTTGAACATGTTTCTTACTGGGTTTTTGATTTAGTAAGAAAGTATTGTGGAAATTTTGTCTTTAGTGAAGTATGAATTGAAGGCAAATGAATGAACTTGGCATGTAGTATGAATGTTTATGCAAATGAAAATTATTGTGGCATGTAGTAGGAAGATTTGTGCAAGTAAGAAAAAATGTTTATGGAAGAACTGCGGTTACAGCAATTAAGAATGGAATATGTTTCTTTGGAAGGCTTACTGTTATTCGCTGATGTTTTCATGTTCAAATATTTGTGAAAAAAACAAGTTTTCATGCTTTACCAAATTAAGAAAGTACTTTTTTCTCTTTTGTATGAGGACTACTAATGAGCCAGGGGGAAGAGCCATACCCCTCCTCTCAAAGTTACTGCTTTCAGAAATCCATTGCTCTGTACTCCTGCTCTGTACTCATCTTCTCATTCTAACGTTAACCTGGGTTTCTCTATAGTTTCTCCTTATAGGAATATTTTTGCTTTATTATCAATACTATTGCTACTTAAATACTTAATAACTCTTAAAGTCCTTAATGGAAGGAGTAGAGGTCTCAGGTCAGGAACAAACAGGCTCAAAAATTTTAATTGCTGCCTTTGTCGGTATCTCCAACCAGCTTACCTAGGCATCAGTTAAGAAGACTGACATGACCAAACAAACCTGAAGGAAAAGGCTCCAATTACCATTGTGGCAAAGCCAGCCACTTGAGCAAAAACGTGCCCTCAAACCTGGAAACCACATGCGCCATGCCATAGTGCAAAGGAAGGACACAAGAAAAGACTGCTCCCATCTCCAGAGTAAGAAGGGACTACCTTTTCATAGTCCAGCCCATGCATTGAGGAACAGAGATCAAATGATGGGGCCCAAGGAGCAGTCTGACTCCCAACTCTTCATCCCAAAGGTTGAACCTCAGGTAATGCTGATGTTGGAGGTAAAACTTTAATTTTCTCATGTATGAAAGAGCAATTTTGTCCTCACCTACCACTCTAATCCCCAATTTATTTTTCACATCAGGTTTTGAACATAAATGAAAGGTACTCCACCTAGTTTACTCTGATAATCTGTTTCTATTCTCTGTATTTTCTTAACATAAGTAATGCAAGGAGAAATTACTCTAAAAGTCATACCCTGCTTTGTGAATTGCTTTAAGTTTAATGGTAATTTTAAAATGTCTCTAGTTCATGTTTTGAACTGTATATGAATCCAGAAGGAAGTCTTGTGTTCCAGGTATAAAAGCCAGATACTTGTGAATCAATCAAAAATTCCCCTTCAAAGAGTCCCTTTGGATAAGTAAATGTAGTTGGTGTAGATGATTCATTATTACTGTTTTCCTGGTCCTCTGCCTCTGAAAGCTCACCCACACCTGGAGGATCTTTACTCTACCTGTATTTGGAATAGGTCTCACCAATTACCTCAACTCTCCAAGTGTTACTATTACCCTCTTATGTGTTTTCTTCTTATGCTTACTGTTTTCACTATTGTCTTCTCCTTAATAAAATGAAAGTTGTAATTGTACCAGTTATAATCATTTCTAATCTGGAAAACCTTTCTATCCTGCATTTTCTCTGAATGGCATGACAATACCCTTGGAGTCCCCACTCAAACTTTTCCTGAATCAGCCCTTTTTAGGATACCTACTTATATTTAAACTCTGCTTTTCTAACCTGCTACCTGGAATTAATATGTATGTTCTGAAGTTACATGCAATTCTTAAAATCTGATGTGTTTCATAGAAAGCATGTCATTCTGGTTATAATTCTAAAATGTTATGTATCAATTGTCTGTCATCCCCTCCTAGACCGAGTTGATGCCCCTGTTCCCGGTTCCTCCTCCCCCAATCTTTTTCTTCCCAATTTAGAAAGAAAAAGGCAGGAATGTTGGGATCCCCACAGGAGCAAGCCTTAGACCAGGGATCAAAGTTCAGATATCAGGGCAGTGAACTGTCTCTGGTGCCACGTGGCCAAGGAATGTTATCACCTGAATTGATAAGAAACAAAGGAATGGTGCAGGGGGATGGCTCATGTGGAAAGACTTCCCTGCCACCTCTGAAGAGGCCCATGAAGTATCTACAGCACTTGATTCCTCAAAGAAATCATTCCCAAGTTTGGCCTCCCTGCCTCTGTCCAATCCAATTTGTTTTTCAGGTCATTCAAGAGATAGACTCAGCCCTAGACATCAAGTGGCACCTCCACTCCTCCTACCAGCCTCAGTCCTTCATAACCAAATTAACTCTCTAACTTGAGTTGTCTTGCAGAACTGTAGAGGTCTGGATGCACTAGTCTCTTCCTGAGGAAGAATTTGCCTTCTCCTCCAAGAAGAAAGCTGCTTCCATGCAAACCAATCAGGCCAGATAGAGAAAAATCTCTTCAAACTCCTTAACAAAGACACCCAGCTCTGAAAAAACATTCAATTCTCCTCTCCTCTTCTTTCTCTGGTCTTCCTGGACGCTCCCAGTCCTCACTCCATTCTTACCTTTCTTATCCTCCTTCTACTTGGTTTCTGCCTTATACAACATCTAGTTAACTTCATCAGAAGAAGTGCCACAAGTATCATTAATCATAACCTCCTCCTATAGGAAAATAAGATTTCTTTCCCTCAAGGTACCCACTTTGCCCCCCACCCCCTTCAGCATGAAGTAGCAATTTGAGACATCATGGCCTGTTCCACTTCATCTTTTATTAAAAAACAAAGACAGGAGTGATACAGGAGACAAAAGGACTGAAAGTTGTAACTTTCCAGCCAAGCATGAGCAACGGAACATTTTGCAGTCCAGAGGCTGTTCCAACTCCCCCTCCAGTTTACCAAACTCAAGGATTCCAAACCCCACCACTCTGCACTCACCTAACATTCCAGCCCATTGACTCCCTACCCCGAAATCAATAGCTCAGTCAGATGGCCTTATCAGAATTCTACCTCTAGCCTGCTCTGTGCTAGTCAGCGACTACCCCCTTAAAAGCCCTTCTCATACAGCTTCCTCAGATTGCTCCTTCTGTCTCTTCTCAGAAAGGAGCAATTCTGGCCTGCACATGGGACAGTTAAATCTCACTTAAGAGCCCAGTGGTTCCCTTGTCTCTGCCTCTTAATGCTGAACTGGCTTACAGTCCTCAAGATGCCAAGACATAAGCAAACTGTTCAGCAGTGTAAGGCTTTCCTTCCCTCCACTTTGTCATGCCCAGGAGGGAGCAGTAGAGGGCAGGACATGAACTTCTGAACCCTGTATGTGCTATCAGCTGTAGTTCCGTGAATGATCTTGCTGTGAAATCATGGGATGCTTATTTTCTGAACTTCAGTAGTCCCAGATGTAAAACTGAGACAATAATACCTGCCTTGCCTGATGACAATAAGGATGAAATGTGAGAGTGCACAGAAAGTGCTTAGAATACAGTCTGACCACCTCATAACTGCAACAACAAATTTATATATTGCTACTTAACTCCTGTGAGACTAAGAATAGTGATAAAAGCAATCTCAACTCACACATACCTCAGTTTTGAAGTTCAGCTCTCTGACTCTCCTTTTTTTAATCTGTCATCTGAGTCATCAGTGTTAGGCTTCAGATTCAGAGGCTCTGTGCTCATTGGCCATGAGACTGTAACAGATACTCTAAGACTCATTTTTCTTTGTTGCCAAATTGGGATATAAATACATTACTGGGGTGATTGTGCAGGATTAATGTGGAAATGTCCACATAATATGCCCACTAGGTAGGTCCAGGTACAAGGAATGGAGCCTTCTTCAAGCACTTTGTCATGGTCATTGAACACTGGTGGAATGCATGAATCAGGAAGAAGAAATGAAACTCCCCTGAAGGAAGATAGGAAACAGTGGCAAAATCTGTAGGAAGTAACTCCATGTGTGGCTACAAGAAGTCAAAACTGAGTGTTTTAGTGGTAGTAGTTCTGTGTGTGTGTGCGTGTGTGTGTGTGTGTGTGTGTGTGTGTGTGTGTGTGTATCTGGGAGTGGAACACTGTCTTCATCCTTTTTATATTTCCAAAACGCCTAGAATAGATCCTGCACAAGGGATCTTCAGTGAAGCTGAATCCCTGACTCAAGACTTTGGTGGGTGGTGGGGAGGCCCAGAAGAAAACTGAGTCATTCTCGGTGATAATGAAAATGCCTGAGCTCTCTTTCAGCCTTCAGATCTGGCAAAGGGTGTGGAGGCCTTGAAAGCATTTGATTCTCCTCCTACTTTGCATAAAAATCTTGAACTTGACATTTCCATTTCAACAGGAGGGGGAAAACAGAATGATGAGGGATAAAGCAATTCCTCCTCCTCAAGTGGCTCAAGTTTCACTTAAACTATAGATAGAAATATTCTTATAAAGTCAGTATAAATTCACTTGGACATGAATTTGGAACTCTAAAAATTGTTTGCAACTTCAATTGACTGTTCAGTTTCCCCAGATTTTCATGTCTGCATCCATCTACCACCTTTTCAAATGTTTCCATAGCTTACCAGCCTTTCTGTGCTCCCACTCACCCTCCAACGTCTCAGCACTATACTAGTCAATGTGCCTCTGTTTACAGATGGGAGCTGAGGATCAGAGAAGCTAAAGGATTTGCCCAAGGAAGAGGTATCAACATGTAGGGGTACTTGGTTTTAAGGGTGGCTTCAACCCGTTGTCTCAGGTAATTTCCCATTGCTGTGTGGTTTTGTAGTTCTGAGTGCCCAGCCAGGAAATCAGTGGTCTGGCTTTATTAGCTCAGGAATTTGCTTCCTCCATCTGGGCTTATCTATAAAATTAAAGGTTTAATAAACTGAACTCTTCTAGTGTCTTCTAATTTTAGCTTCGCTGGTTCTCCTGATTCCAAGTTTTAGTACACAGATTTTTGCCAGACTATCTCCTGTATCTACCTCATAAACTCTCATGTGAAAGTCTCATGAAGCTGAGCATGATAGAAAGGTAATGCAGGTGAATAATATGTTTAAGAACTGATTTTTGTGCCAGAGTTGTGCTGGCTGCTGTTAGCTCAAGTTCCTGATTTTCATTAGGCCTGATAGTAATTTCCTTTAGATTGATTGCTGATATTTGTAAACCCTTTATTATTTTTTATAATTTGCTGTCTTTCTACTCTATGTCTAGAATGCTCTCTTCCCCACCCCTTCTCTGTCAGATAACTCAAGCATGAATAATTTACTTTGGATTGCACTCCATAAGAATGCCTTGCCATATCAACATTTTGGTAAAGAGCTAGAGAGAAGAAGCTTGGGTAGGAAGTTTGGGTAAAACAGGAACATGGAAATTTTCTTTATAAAATGCTAGAGATGGTATCTGACTTCTCATGAATCTGGACAATTTGGGGGCCATGTAGCTGAATAATTTTGTGGAGAGGGGTTAAGAGACTTTTTGCTTCTTTCTATGACTTTGCAGGAAGCTTTTTGTTGTGTGTGAGTTTTAATGCTTCTTAATTCAGGGTTAGATTTCATGGATGATTCATTCTCTCTAGCAGAATACTGGGTAGAGAAGTATCTAAGATTTTCCCCTTGGTCTGTAAGTGCTTTAAAGTACAATTGGCAATTTAAAACCTCATCCCACATGATTTCCCTGACAAAAATCTTATAAAAATTTTTTAGAGGTTAGACTTTAAGAAAATTACAGGAGGAAATACACCCACAGGGACAATCTCCATGATAGTAGTTTGGACCCTGGAGCCTTTCAAGTTTACATTTTACTGAAAAGCTGAGGAAGCTCTCTGCAGGATTGATGTTTTAGCCCCTGCTTCTAGTTAGACTAAAGTATGTTTAACATTCCTGGCATAATGAATTCAGTTAAATTCACATCAATTCAACAGATTTTTAAAACCTTGCTACTGTAGTTGATAGACCTCAAAGTTTATGGCTTAGCGCAACTGAAGTTTATTTCTCATGTGAAGTTTAGTGGGTGAAGGCAGGTGGTGGAGGAAGGAGGTTGAGTGAGAGGGAGAGAATTTCCTTACACTGGTTCCAGAATCAAGGGAAGTTTGTCTTGTGGTTCACCCTGTGTCAACACCCTGGCAGGGGAAGGAGAAAGAAGAAAGATCTCTGGGGAGGGAGCCATGGGATAGTCCTGTCAGATCACATCTTAGCTAACTGTTCTCATTGACTCCATGTAGGTGAAAGGGACCTGGGAAAGGAGGTTTCTGACTGGACATGTTTCTCAGAAACAGCTCTTCATTCTGAAGGCAAGGGAGGCCTTTGGGTGTGGTCTGTAGCTATATCTGCCACAACACCTACAGTGTGCATAGTGTCCTTCTCCTAGGGGTCTAGAGATGTTGAGGAGACTCATTTACTTTCTTCCCTCTGTACTCTTCCCATTCCCTATGTACCTTTCCCCTTATCCTGTTAGCGTGAGAGCTCCCAAAGATACTGGAGACTCAGTCCAGATTCTTGCATCCTATGTGTAAAATTAGCACACAAGACACAATAGACAAAAGGTTAAATGGGAAATTTATTGAAACAATCAAGAGAAAGTATACTTCTCAAGGCGAGCAGAAACTGACTGAGTTTGAGAGGACACTGATCCCTATTCTAATTGGGGTGCATGTATTTTTTTCTTAATTTTTTTTTAAATTTTAAATTGCAGTAACGTTAATTTTACACATTAAAATAAGCTCGTATTTGTAGTTTCCCCATTCCACAGATAATATGTCATCACACCCAGCACTCTACCAAGTGTTCTTCACATTCGTCCAGTGGACTCTGCCATCAATTGTCCCCCACACCCCATTGCCCCCTATCACATTCCCTATTGATAACCTCAGCTCTAGTGCAAGTGTCCAAATGTTGATTTTGTTTCATCTATTCAGTTGTTTTGTCTATTCACGTTCCACCTATGTGTGAGGTTATCTGGTATCTATATTTCTTCTTTTGACTTACTTCACTTAGCATTATCCCCTCTAGATCCATCCATGTTGATTCAAATGACAGAATTTCATCTCTTCTAAGGGCTGTGTGTGTATTCTACTGTGTATATATACCATACTTTCTTCCATTCATCTGATGTTCAGTGCTTAGATAGTTTCCAGTTCTTAACTATTGTGAATAGGACTGCAGTAAACATGGGGGCACATAGAGCTCTGTAAATGAGTGCTTTTGTATCTTTTGGGTAAATACCCAGATGTGGGATGGCCAGATCACATGGGATTTCCATCTACAACTTTTTGAGGAATTTCCAAATTGTTTTCCATAAGGGTTGTACCAATTTGCACTCTCACCAATAGTGTAAAAGTGTTCCCTATCTCCACAGTCTCACAAAATTTTGTGTTTCAGGACTGGAATACTAGCCAGTCTTTCATGTTTAAGATGTTATCTCATTGTTTTGATTTGCATTTCCTGATAGCCAGTGAGTAGAAGCATCTTTTCATATGCTTGTGGGCCATCTGTATATCCTTTTCAGAAAAATGTCTCTCCGATTCCTCTTTCCATTTTTTTATTGGATTGCCTGTTTTTTTTTTATGTTAGTGTTTTGTGTGTTCTTTGTATATTTTAGATATTAAACCCTTTTCAGAAATATGAAATGCAAGTTATCTTCTCCTAGTTAATAGGTTGTCTTTTTGTTTTGGTGGTATTTTCTTTCACTGTGAAGCCTTTTAGGTTGATATAGTCCCAGTTGTTGGCTTTACTTTTTTGATTTCCTTGATGCTGCAGTTGAATCACCAAAGGTATCTCTAAGTCTGATGTAATGGAATAACTTTCCTATGTTTTCTTCCAAGAGTTTTTAGGTTTCTGGTCTTATGTCCAAGTCTGTAATTCATTTTTTTGTTAATTTTTTTTAATGGAGTTAGAGACTGATCTAGCTTCATTCTTTTGCAAGTGGCTATCAAATTATCCCAGCACCATTTGTTAAAGAGACTTTCCTTTATTGTATGTTTTTGGCTTCTTGGTTGTAGATTAATAGACTATATGTGAGTGGGTCAATTTCTGGTGACTTTCAGTTCTATTCCACTGATATGTGATTCTGTTTTTATTCTAGTACCATACTGTTTTGATCACTATTGCTTTTTAGTATATCTCAATATCTGGGAGTGTAATCCACCAAGATTCATTAATTTTTTCTCAAAATTGCTTTGGCTATTCAGGGAAATTTGCTCTTCTACACAAATTTTAAGATGTTTTGTTATAGTTCCTGGAAATAATCCTTGGGATTTTAATGGGAATTGCATTGACCTGCATATTACTTTAGGTAAAGTGACCATTTTAGTGATGTTGATGCTTCTCAATGGTAAGTAGAGCATGTCTTTCCATCTGTATGTATCCTCCTCTATTTCTTTTAAGAAGGGCTTGTATTTTTCATTGTGCAGGACTTTCACCTACTTTGTTAAATATATTCCAAGGTATTTGATTCTTTTTACTTCTAGTTTAATTGTGTAATTTCCTTGATTTCATTTTCTTCTAGCTTGCTGTTGGCATGTAAAAATGCAATGAATTTTTGTGCATTGATTAGTCTGATACTTTACAGCATTCATTCTAATGGTGTTTGACAAAGTTTTTAGGGTTTTCAATATCTATTATTATGTACTCTATAAATAATGATAGTTTTACTTCCTCCTTTGTAAACTGGATTCCTTTCTTTCTTTTTCTTGCCTAATTGCTCTGGCTAAGATCTCCAATATGATGTAAAATAACAGTGGTGAGAGTGGACAACTTTGTCTTGTTGCTGACCTCAGAGCAAATGCTTTCAATGTGTCACCATTCACTACGAAGTTTACAGTGAGTTTGTTCTATATGACCTTTATTATGTTGAGGTATGTACCTTCTACATCCATTTTATGCAGGGTCGTTACAATAAGTGTGTGCCTGGTCTTGTCAAAAGTTTCTGTGCATCTATTGATATGATCATGTGGTTTTTCTCCTTGCTCTTATTGATATGGTATATTAATCAACAGATTATGTATGTTGAACTATCCTTGCATCCCTGGGATAAATTCAACTTAGCCATAGTGGTTGATATTTTTGATGTATTGTTGTGTTTGTTTTGTTAATATTTTGGTGAGAATTTTTGATCTATGTTTATTACAGATATTAAACTGTGATTTTCTTTCTTGATGACATCTCTATCAGCTTTTGATATCAGTATGATGTTACCACTTGAACGTATTTGGAAGTGTCCCTGTTTTAAATATTTGGAAGGTTTGAGAATAGGTATCAATTTTTTTCTGGAGATTTGGTAAAAATCGTTTGAAAAGCCATCTGATGCTGGGCTTTTTTTTTTTTTTTTTTTTTAGGGAGACTTTTGATTATTTCTTCACTTGTGATTTTTCTTTTCAGGTTCTCCAGGTCTTCCAGGTTCAGTCTTGGTAAACTGTATTTTTCTAAAAATCTGTCCATACCGTCAAGGTTGTCCACTTTGTTGGCATAGAACTGTTCATACTAGTTCCTTATATTTTGAATTTCTGTGGTATCTGTTATAACTTCTTTCCTTTCCTTTCTGATTCTGATTCTGACAGTTTCTCTCCTTCAAAATTTTTTAGTTTATTGTTTGTCATTTTTTAATATTTTTTTCAAAGAACCAACTTTTGGTTTCATTGAAATTCTGCATTGTCTTTTTGTTTTTGATTTCATTTATTTCTGCTTGAATTTTGATTATTTCCTTTCTTCTGCTGATTTTTGGCTTTAGTTGTTTTTCTTTCTCTAGTTGTTTTAAATGTAGACTGTTAATTTGCAATTTTTCTTGTTTCTTGAGGCGGTCCTGAACTGCAACGAATTTTCCTCTTAGTGCTGCTTTTGCTGCATCCCATATTCTGGTAGCTTGTGTATTCACATTCTCATTTGTCTCTAAGTATTTTTTTAAGTTCCTCTTTGATTTCCTCATTTACCCAAGAGTCATTCAGAAATATATTGTTCAGTTTTCAATTAATTTTGGGTCATCCATCTTTCTTTTTGTGGTTGATTTCTAGTTCTAAACTATTGTGTTCAGAGACAATGCTTGGTGTGATATCAATATTTGTAAATTTGTGGTCATGTTTTGTGTCCCAACATATGATCTATCCTTGAGAATGTTCCATGAACACTTGGGGAGAAAATTTACTCAGTTGTCATTGCATTAAGTGTTTGGTCTATGTCTATTAGCCCTAACTATTCCAAATGGTAATTTAAAGCTGCTGTTTCCCTGTTAATTTTCTGCCTTGTTCATCTGTCCATTGTTGTAGGTGGGGATGTCGAAGTCTCCCACTATTATTGTGTTGCTGATGATTTCTCTTGTCAGTTCTAATAATACTTGCTTAAAATATTTTGATGCTCCTTTACTTGGTGCACATATATTAATAAGTGTTATTTCTTCTTGGTGGATTGATCCCTTAATCATTACATAATGTCCGTCTCTCTTTTGTTATGCTTTTTAGTTGGAAGTCTGTGTATCCAATAAAAATACAGCTGTTTCTGCCTTTATTTTTGGTTACCATTTGACTGTAAGATTGTCTTGCAACCACTGACTTTTCATCTTTGTATATCTTTTGAGAGTAGGTGAGCTTCCTGAATGCAGCAGAAGATTGGATTATGCTATTTAATCCATTTGGCCAGTCTGTGTCATTTGGTGAGTTCATTCCATTAATGTTTAGGGTGATTATTGATATGTAGCTGTTTATTGCCATTTTGTAATTTGTCTTCTCTGTGTTGTTCCAGATAGTACCTTTGTTCTCATTTTCACCTTGGGTAGATTGGGTATACTTATGTTTTGATTGATTTCCCTTTTTGTTTACTTCTTTGCCATTCCCCTGAAGGTGTATTTAGTTGTTACCTTGAAGATGGCATTAAGAATTACATGCTTTTTCTATTTTTATTTGAAAAAAGATTAGTCTTATACTCATTCTAACCATTAACTTCTGTTTCTTCTTACCTCTCTTTATATTTGCTTTGTAACTGTTTCTAAGTGAGGAATCTTCATATTTTACATGGAACCCTTCAGAATTTTATGTAGAGATGATTTCGTGGTGATGGATTCATTTAACTTTTGCTTATCAGAAAATCTTTTTATTATTCCTTCAGTTCTGAATGATATTCATGCAGGGTATAATATCCTAGGTTATAAATCCTTTTCTTCCTATGCTTTGAATATATCATGCTATTTCCTTCTGGCCTTAGTTTCAGTTGAGAAATTTGCTGGCAATCTTATATGGACTTCTTTTTATGTCACTTGTTTTTCTCTCGTTGCTTTTATGATTTTTTATTTAACTTGTATTTTTGACATTTTGATGACAGTATGTCTAGGTTAGGTCTGTTTGAGTTTGTTTTATTAGGAGCTCTTTGCATTTCCTGAGTTGGAGACTTGCTTTGTTCCTCAAGTTAGGTAAATTCTCAGTTACTATCTCTTCAAATACAATTTCTTCCCCTTTTTCTCTCTTATATTGCTGCTACCTCTGTGATTTGACTATTGTTCCTTTTGATATTATCCCATAGATCTTGAATACTGTCTTCATCTTCACATTCTTTTATCTCTTTGCTGGTTTGCTTGAGTGCATTTCTTTGCCCTGTATTCTAGTTTGCTAATTCTATTAGTGGCTTCATCCATCCTATTCTTGAGTCCCTCTATTGAGTACTTCAATTCAGCTATCGTATTCTTCATTTCTTTGAAATATTGCTTTCTCTCTCTCTCTGTTTTGTTATTTTTTTTCTGAGTCTATTGTTTTCTTGATTTTCATGAATATGTTTATCATTGCTGCCTCAGGTAGTTTGCATACATCTGTTCTATTCAGATTTTTCCCCTGGGTTTTTAATTGTATCCAACATTTCATGTATGTTTCTCTGGGTTTTTGCTCTGTTTGGCACTCTGTTTATGCTTCTGTGTATTAGGTTTCCCTGCAGTGGTGACCTTGTATAGTGTATCAACTTTCACCAAGTAAGCGTGGAGCCTGGTTTGAACACTGGAATTTCTTGAATTTTTTGGGTGTCACCACTGGTTGGATTTGTTGACATTCTTGTGGACTGCTGTTGGAGCACAAGAGTTCAGCCTCTGGGATTAAAGTTTGTGTGGATGATGCCTAGCCTTCTCCCCAGCATCCCTGTTCTGAACCATAACAACTGACTGTTGGCCACAATTAAGCTGCAGTTTTGCCTCCACCCATAAAGTGGCACTAATGGGTAGTTTAGGTGTTTTATCCCTTTAGGATAGTCTCTTCTTCCTTTAAACCCGAGTGTGGGATTTCTGGTGGGTGGGCTCTATAGCTCCAGCATAATATGATGGGTGAAAATGGGTTTGGAGGAACTCTCCTACCTGCTGTCCAGTTATGGCAGTGTCCAGTGGTTTTTCTTTCCAGGCCTTCTGTTTAAACCATTGGGGCACTGGTCCTCCTTATGCCCTGCACCAAGACCCTCTCCCCTGGCTCCATGTCCTGATCCCACTAAGAAGGCTCTCTACTTCTGCAATTCCTGAGAGGCCTGGTTCTTCCCATGATTCCACTCCCTCCACCATGAAATGAATCCTGAATCTGTTTTGTAGCTCTGGATTATATGTTTTCACCTGCCTTTTGTGGTCACAACCACTGCTGCATCTCTACAGCCTCTTTGTCTGCTTTTCTCTAGTGTTTGCTTCTGGAGAATAGGGGAATTCCTAATTTGTGGGAAAGATGTGGATCTCTCCCCTACCAGGTTGCCATCTTGACTGGAATTCCTGCACAAATATATGAGGGGTTGTCCACGTCCCCTCCTTTTCTCTGCTCCAGGGAATTTCTGGGTAGAGATTTCCAGGAAAAGGCTGTCATAGAGGAGACAAAATAAAACAAAAAACTGAAAGTTGTCACTTTCTAGCCAAGCATGAGAAACAAAGTTTTGCAGTCTGAAGCAAGACGAGAGGGTTTTCAAGCCCCCACCTGTTTACCGAACTCAAGGACTCCATCTCCACCCCTCTGCACTTGCCTAACATTCTAATCCATTGACTCCCTACCCCTATATCAACAGCTCAGCCAGATGGCCTTATTGGAATTTTACCTCTAGCCCCCACCATGCTAGCCAGAGACTGCCCCCTTAAAAAAGCTCTCTCTCAGAGCTTCCCTTGGATTTCTTTTTTCTGTCTTTTCTCAGAAAGGAGCTTTCCAGGCCTGTTAAGAGTCCATCGGGCTCCCTTGTCTCTACCTCTTAGTGCCAAATCGGCTTACAATGTGTTCTCTCACATGAGCATGCTCACTATAATCAGTCTGTGATAATTAGTTTAATTCATGGGTCCATATACAAATTAAGTCTATTATAATAAAATAGAGGCGACTCTGGTTGGTCAGGCTTGTTAGTGTTTCTGTACAGCCAACTGGTTTGAGCTAACTCAGCCGAGCTGCCTTCCTAACTATACTTTTGACCATAAGGCAACAACAGGAATATATGTGTTGCTCTCCCACAGTTTTGTCTGACCATTGCAAGGTCTTCTCTGCCAAGGTATTTACCCTGTCTCCATTTTAGCCGCTTCCTAACCTAACCTACCTAACAATCCAACTGTCCTCTTCATTCCTTTTCCCTTCCAGCACACACCCATCTCTGCCCTTTCTCTTCCACTTTTGCATGGAAAAATCTCCACTATAGGGACCTTTCATATGGAAGCTAGTCTGAAAATACATGTTGAAAGCAAACCAATATATACATCACTCCCCCAAACTGGACTGGGACCCTAAAGCATATTGGTTCAGACCCAGCTCTATTTTTCCAAGATGCAGTTTTAATTAGTCATTGCTTTGTCTAAAAATCCGAAGGGGCTTCCTGCTGTTGTACCCAAGATACAGTATGCACATTTTGCTTTAGATCCTTGTAATAGGGTCCCAGTTCTCCTCTCTAAGTTTATCCCTTTCTCCTTGTTCTTTATGGGCAATAAATCCTATGGGTGTTTTATTCTGGCTCTGCCAATATTCTTGAAGGATCTAAGTCCCTGCTTCTCACTACTTAGGGTTTTGCTAATCAGAATATAGGTATTTTACAACATTGTACCTTATACTGCACGTTTTCCAAGTTTCCTTACTTCGGAAAAGCTAATGCAACATAGGGAGCATTGTCTTCTTGCAGGGATGCACTCTGGCTATAAAGATAAGTCATACAATTCTAACGTAGAAATTTCCTGACAGGAGAGCTGATGATGATATGTTTCCTTTTCAGTATCTTTTCTCATGGAATGCCATGAACTTTTTTCAGCCCAGAGCTGGGGACTCTTGTTCTTCATGTCCCCAGAATGCCAGTGACTGATACAGATTTACTGGTTACTTATTTAAAATTAAAAATAGCTGCTACCAAAGTTTATATGTATACTGATGAGAAGTTTCATTTACTGTGTATTAGTTAACAGCTCAGTGTCATAGATGTTATCGTCACTATTTTTATAGGTAGAAAACTGGGGTTTCCTAGAGATTAGGAGGTTAAAAACAATTAGTGGGAGAAACATGGCTCTAAATTCCAATCTTCTGACTTCCAAACCTATGCTCTTTTTCATTATTCTATTTATTGAATTGATTTTCTATATAAAAAAAAAATCACTGATGTATCAACACTGGAATCAAGTGGGGGCTAAGAGATTGATGGAAGAGTTATTTGATAGATGCAGATTGTAATTCTGAATCTGTAATTGACTTAATTGAAGCTAATTCTGGAGTACCAATCCTCCCTGTCCCAACACCCACCTAAGCAGATCAAATCAAATCTGCAGATTTTGTGCTTCTGGGGTAAAATCTTTTGCTAGAAACTTCTTTTTTTAAAGCTATATTCCAAAGACAAGGAGAAACCACATTTGGAGTTCATCTGTCTACAAAGCACTGGACTTGTGTTTCTTTCAGTTTCTTATTTTCTACCTAAGTTTGCATGAATACTGAGAATGTGAGGGGAAAAAGCCTACCAGCCCTTCTAGTAGTCATGTAGTAAAGCCATAAAAACAGCCTGTGACCTGAGCTTGTTGGAATGTTGCCAGCAGACAAAGAACTTCCCATGCTTGAAACCTCCTCCCCTAATTTACATCCCTCTCTTCCCATGCTTGCTCTAACCTATGTAAGTGTGCTCTAACCAGAAGTTTGTGCTCAGCCTTTGCGGAGGAAGGACCCCTGCTGAGGCAATGTGTAATAAATCTGCCTAACATACTTCCAAAAGAGTGCCCACTTGGTTTATCCCGGAGAGCCATAACAAGAACTCTAAACCTCTCTGGAAATTCAAGTGCTCTCATGGCTCTGGTTTATGGGCTAGCACCAGGGTTTGGGTGAGGATAGGAACTGAGAATATTGTAACAGCAGCAGGAAATACAGCCCTGTCATCCAGGCAGCAATTCTTGATGTTGCAATCTGGAAGGCCACCTGGCCCTATCTTCCTCAGCCTCTGCGAGGGTCCACAAAAGAGAGATGACCAGTCTTTGAATAGTGTTCTACAATTTACACAGTGCTTCTATCTAAGCATTCTATCTTTTCAATAACCCAGTGAGGTGGGGTTTCCTGTCACCCTTTTACATCTGAACAGTAGAAAGTGCAGATATTAAATAACTCACCAAATTTCTCCCATAAAGTAGTAGAATGCATTTATGTAGACATAGAAAACTTTAGGTAGGAATAGCATGAAATATTATTTGAATACAATTTTCAAATTAAAAACAAAGAGATTAATGAAGTCATGTGTCAATAATGGTTACAGCTTCATGCATGTTTTTGGATGCCTGCATGTTTATTTGTGTGATTTACTTAAAACTGTGAAAATGCATTGTTACCAACTAAACAAATGCTTTTACCCAAGAGCATTTTTGGTTTTCAGCTCCCAGAAGAATGGAGTTTGCTGCCTTTCTAGTCCTTTCCCTGTCTGGTGGGACTCAGCCGATGTGACCCCAAGCTAAGCAGGTATGAGTAAGAGCTAACTATTCAGGGAGAGACCATGGAAGAGTTTTAATTCTAATGCTGCCTCCTGAGAATGGAAATTTTCTTGGGCTTTTCTGACTTCTGCTAGTGCCTGGAAACTTAGCTTAGTTTTTCCCTCCCCCTCCCCCTCCCCACTACTGTTGAACTGTGCAGGAGAGACCAGGGAGGTTTCACTAGCTCCATTCATGGAAGCTCCCTTTCCTTCTTGTTCAGTTTATAGGTTACTAAAAGATATTTTGGAAGAATTTGCAAATATCCTAAACCTTCTGACCTGTTGTAGAGGGATCAGAGGTTGGGCAAACAAATAGCTTTCTTTTTTACTCCTCCTAAATAAATGGAGGAGTGGATATTTCCAGACAGATAGATTTAGCTTGCTGATAGAAAATAGATGCAGGATGATTGAGGCCAACTCCAGGTTTCATGTATTTCAGATTTCTCCTTATAGATAGACCAAGCATTGTACTGTGAGGGCAGAACTGACTCCATGACAGGCTCTAGACAAGCTAGATAACGCTGTAGGCCTAAGTTTTCACTTTTCCTGAAACAGGAGACAAGATTTCTCAGAAATGGAAACCGAAACTAAGAATGGGAGGGCCTCGGATCTTTGCTATGTGACACGCCCACGGGGCCAACCGCTCGGCACGCCTATGTAACAAAATCCTATAAAAGCCTGTTAAAAAGTAAACCCGAGGTCCTTGACCAAATCCACTGTGTTGGATGAGGCTCGGGCCCCAGCATGCTGGAAATAAAGTCCCTTTTGCTTTTGCATTGTTGACTGGTGTGCGTGTGCATTTCTGGGAGGACGAATGCTGACCCTAATAGTACACTTTTGGTATAAGTACTTTCGAGGTTCCTTTGGGAAATGGGTTTCATGTGACCTTGGGCTTGGTCAGGAGCTCATGGAGCTAATCATCCTAGTTTGGTTTCAGTTCCTGGTACAAGGAATTTTCTTTCCAGCAATGGTGAAAAGGAACATGCATGCCTGGACCCTTACTCTAGGGGGAAGTTTGCTAGGCTTTTGTCCCGACATATCTCCTAATAGAATTTTGTAAAAATTAGTCCTGCACATTTAGGTTGCATGTGAATGTTTTCATTTTTAGTTTTAAAGAATTGAAATATATCAATCTTCTTATATCTTCTTGAGGAACATTATATAGTATATATATACATATACAACATATATAATGAAATTATTTTTTCATAAATTTTTAAGTGCTAAAAATTTCCTCTGATGTATCATTAGAACTATTTATAGTAGGGTCAACTAAGAGCACAGACCTTAGGCAACACAACAGCCACACCTCAATCTCCCATTTTTCTCTTTATGTTCCCCATACAAGTAATCTGAAGCTCTGATTTTCTGAAGGAGTTAATATTTATGAAGATGTTGGGGATAAGTAGTAGTTCAGCATTTAACTTTCAAAATCAACATGGGACAAGACAGACATGGAGGATGGGGATCTGCTGAAAAGATGGAACCACAAAAGGGCATGGAATTCCTTTTGTCACCAGAGGCTTTTAGAACTAACCTGAGAAATTTCGCAGAATATCCCTCTTCCTATCTCTTAACTGGAACCACCTATAGAAATGACCTTTGACATTTAAAATCACTCCCTTCTTATTAATAATCCTTCCTCAGGCTAAAGGAGGGGTATAAATTCAGTAATCTCATAGCAATCAGGGCAGTCTTCCCTGCCCTGGAGACTCTATCTTCTGCTTTTGCTTTCTTTCTCCTCCATCTTCTTGAATTGTAGAAGAAAACAAATGTGCCCCCAGTTTCTAGCTGCCGTGGGCCAGCTGTGAAGATCATCAAGCTATCAGACGCTTTGCAGTCTGGACTGGCTGCAAGCTACTGGCCAGATTAAAGGACTTTTTTTTTTATCTGAGAATGGAGTCTTATGTGCATATTGCAGATATATGTTTAGTAAACTGAATCCTGTGTGTTGCCCATGTGAGGAATTCACAAATGAGTAACGGGTTCCTATTCTAATTTACACCACCTCCTCTCCCTCAGTCCTTCTGATCCTATAAAAATGTACCCCCAATTTACCTGGTTGCTCAGATTATGGAAAATATTCCCTGAGCCCACGCATAATAAAGCTGCCCTCACTGCCTCTAAAAGAGCACACGCTTGGCTTTGTAGGTAGAGACAGAACTATAACATTGATTCCCTGATGGGGAAACTCCAAACATGTTGGGTTTTGGGAACTACAGCTTTGGGAACCATCTCAAGGCCAGTGGACTGCAAGAAGACTCAAGGGGAGGCGTGCCCTGCCACAGTTTTGGCAACCCCACGGTTGGCTACCTCGCCGGGCTCTCAGAAGGAAGTAAAGGCACAACAGCCGCTGGATTGGGTAACATCCCGGGATCTAAGACCCAGTTTAGGCCTGCCCTACCGGGCAGAAGGAGTCTGATCAACTCTCATGAGATTACAGGTGGATTACCGGGATCTCTCGGTCAGGGAAGTCCAGGGAGGGAATGTTATAATTTCTGTGTGACTGGTGTGTGAATGATTTGTTTGTCCCACGGCGTGAGCCACAGGATTTGAGTGGGCCATCCCCTGCGGTTCTGTTGCCATCCTAAAGCATAACAGTGACTCACAACTCCCCACATCCAAGGCAACCCCACCTGAGGCTCCATCCTCCTGCTCACTGGCAGATATTGGGAACCTGAGGTGGTGGCTGAAATGGAGGCCTGGTCTTTCCCCACCCCACCTGGGACCCCTCCCACCCCTGCCTCAACGAGGTGGTTACAACGGTGGAGGTGGGGACAGCACAGGTGTCTGGCTCTGCCTTGGGTTTTCCCGGTCCCCGCCCTGGTGATAAAAGCAGGCAGTGGCCCTGAGGCTGCAATTCTGCACAGGGCAGTGGCGCTTTAATGGTACTTGGCTGAAAATTAAAAATTGCCCAAGTTAAGCTTCTGTGAGTCCGATTCTGTTTTAGGACAGTGTAAGCCACCAAGTAGTACACAAGTTTTTGTATATGCCATACTGTCCAGTACCTCTGATAAGCAGAAATCCCTTGGCTAAAATTAAAAAAACAAAAACAAAACTACCACCCAGATCAATTTTCATGTAGATTCTTGGTTAAGAATTGCCCAAATGCTGCCCTTAGGTGTGCAGTTCATTCAGTCAGAAAGTATTATGGTAGGAGGGAGGCTAATTACAGATTAGAGAAGCTCACTTTGTTAGCTGCAGCTTTCCAGGCAAAATGGCTGCACGAAGGTGGAATGGGATGGAGACTGCGAAGACGGAAGATAGGTGGCCCTGGCTCAGGAAAGACCAATGTGCTTACTACAAAGAGTTTGGTCACTGGAAGAACGAGTGCCCGTGAAAGAGGACTATTTCATACACCAGCTTGGGTGAGACCTGCTAGCCAAAACTCAGGGCTCAGATTTCATTCAGTTGAAAGAGAACAGCCACCCTGTATCTCAAACCATAGAGCTTATTCTAACCACATCCGGAGAAGAGGAATGAAGATCCCACCGAGATTGGCAAAAGAAGTCCTCTGGTTATAGTTGAATTAAAGCCAGGAGCCCAGCCCCAATACCTGTGCCAATATCCTATCCCCTAAGAAGGTAGGCTAGCGTTATGTATTTAGTTGAAAAGCCTCTGCTGGCCTCGGATAACTGATCCACCATCGTCCAGGCCTGCAGGCCTGCCCCGTGCCTGCACCCATCTGTCAGCACATCCCACCATGTGTTGGGACCAACATCCAGTGCGGAGAGCCACTCTTCCCAGGAGATAAAGTTCATCTGGAAAGGGGGCCGTCCCCTTGCTTGCGCATCACGCAATGCACATTCGTGGGGAACCTGGTGCCAAACCATTCCCAGAAGACCTGCTTCTGGGTCAGGTTTTTCTGTGTATCAGAGCAGCTCCCTTGCTGAGATGTTTGCATTTAAATGGACTGACCCAATTACAGGATGGTCAACGCAAATGACCTGGCTGAAACTACTACAGTTGGTTTCCAGTAGAGGTCACAATTCTGCATTAAAGGGAATCAGGCTGCAAAATAACAGCAGAAGGCAAAGCTGGAGAATCAGCCTACCTCCTGGCCTCAGTCCAAAGACCAACACAACCTCAATATGCCCCATGGGAAGAAGAAGTGGCCAAATCAGAAGGGGCCATCAAAATACCAAGGGAATGGTGGCAGCTTTGAGATGGCAGAATACATGTTCCACACGCCCTTGAAATCCAGCTTGTCACAGATCATCATCAGCTAACTCATCTTGGGAAGACACCTCTGAAAGCAGTTTTACATCAGTAAGCTCTCTGCCCTCTGCAGAACAATCACAGAATGGTGCATCACGTGCTAAAAATGATGCCATCACTGTCCCACGTCCACCTGCAGGGGTGCAGCTTTGGGGACATTTAGGTAAGACTTCATTGAGCTGCCCCGGGCTCAAGGGTACCAGTACCTCCTAGCCTTGATCTGCACCCATTCAAACTGGACAGAGGCAGTCCCTACCAAAACCAAAAAGAGTAGGAAAGTTGAAAAAGTCCTTAGAGAAATAATTCCCAGGTATGGCATATCCTTAACCATCGATAGTGACAATGGGCCAGCGTTTGTAGCTGATCTAATCCAGACAGTTGCAAAGGAACTAGGGGTGACTTGGAGACTACATACTGCCTACAGGCCACACAATTCAGGGAAAGTTGAGTGAATGAACTGCACCCCCAAGGGTACTTTGGGAAAACTTGCTCAAGAAACAGGTCATACTTGGGTGGACCTCCTGCCCTTAGCTCTTCTCCGAGTAACATGCACCCCAGGAAAGCATGGGTTCTCTCCGTTTGAGATTCTGTACGGAAGGCCCCCACTGATCCTGGGTAACATCTCCAGGATCCTTCCACAACTGGTAAATAAGCATCTATGGGAACAACTCCAGGCATTAGGCACCACCCTTCAGGCTATAAACAAATATATACTAGAGCGAGCCCCAGTCTCATTAGGAACCCCAGTTCACCTGTATAAACCTGGGGATCAGGTTTGGGTCAAAGACTAGAAGGAACCACTGAGACCTCAATGGACAGGTCCATATACTGCTGTTCTTGTTACTCTAACTACTCTTAAAGTTTCAGGTATAGCTCCTTGGGTACACTACTCATGAGTGAAAATAGTTCATCAGAGCAGTAAATCACTCAGCTAGGTTGGAGGCCTCGCTGACCAGAGCTCCACCTGGACTATCCAGAAACTGTCTCCCACCTGTCTCAAGCTGACCCGCGACCCGCCACAGACTAGAGGATCTGATGATTTACCAGGAGACTCCACGTTTATCTCTGTTTATTGCTCTTTTCCTACTCTGGGTTTTTCTTCTTCCAGTTGCCCTTATTAGTCAGTCCTGTGGACCTCTTCCATGGGATTGCTGCCTGTCAGCATATATAGATAATTGGCAAGGCCAGCCTTCCTTGAATTCCACTCTGGAATATTGCTCTAGCTTTGTTGCATCTCTTAAACCATGAAACTGGTATACACTCTGCAGTGTTGATTCACCCACTATTTGCAGCCCCAATAGCAGATCAGCATACACCTAACTGCTTCTTGCAGCTAGCCCAGGTTATAACAACTACTTTTAATTTATTCAGTTATTGGGTATGTGGTGGGCCAGGGCCAGAAACAAACCTGGCCCTGGGTCGCTACCCCACTTCGCCTTGAGTGGATTCTGAGTAACCGCTCCGAAGTCCATCATGGGACAGGTTGGTGGAACCCAGAGACAAGTCATAATTGGCCATTGGTAGAAACCCCCCCTGGAATATATTGTCTAAAACAGACCCCTGCAAGGTCAGGAATCCTTCTTGGTCATAGTCATTGCAATTGGACATACATCAGGAAGGCAGTTCCCCTTGACTGTGCACCTGCAAAAGGAAAATGGGACAAATCCAGCATCCTGATTAGTGGCATTCAGACCCCATTCTAGATGACAGATCCTAAAGATAAGAAAACTTTTTGTAGTGAGATAGTCAGGAGAGAACCCTCTTATAAGACCAATGCGCAAATGTTTTTTCTTGAAACAGTATTACCCTGTAAATGGTGCAGTGAGACAGGCCTCAGCCCTTGTGTATTTTACCAATGGCCTTGTAGCAACTCTGATGGTGAGGATAGTCCTGGATTCGCTTGGTATCAGAGTCTAACCCACCAGTATAAGAACTGTATTTGGCATCCTAGCTCTAACCTATGGAACTGTTTATATGGCACCTACAGGGCTTCACCAATCCTGGGATCACCCCTGGGAAACCTAGATGACTTCTGTCACCAAGTTTGAGACTCTATGACTGGGAGCAGATCTTCGAAACCACTACTTGTTCAATGAAGGGTCACTGTTGGATCTATGGTGAAATGGCATATACCTGCTTACCCCAGGGTTGGACAGACACTAGTTATATTGGCATAATTAGGCCTCAGTTCTTCCACTTAGGAGACTCTATAGGGGAAACAGGAATTAGTTTATGATGAGTTATACAGACCAAAACGAAGTATAGATACTGGTCTTATTTTGACTGGTGATGCAATGGATGGCACAATGAATGGCTTCCTGAAAGAATAATTCAAGTCTATGGTCCTGCCACTTGGGCACAAGATGGCAGTTGGGGTTACTGAACTCCCATCTATCTCCTGAATCGATTGATAAGATTACAAGCAGTAGTAGAGATAATTACTAATCAAACAGCTACTGCACTAGACTTATTAGCATAGGAGGGAGGAATTTGCACTAAGTTCAATTTAACAAACTGCTGCTTACAAATAGATGATAATGTAAAGATAGTTAAGGATATTGCCAGAGGTATGCAGAAAATAGCCCATGTCCCAGTCCAGAAATGGGAATCCCTCTTAGACTCTAAATGGCTCTCTTGGTTCTCCTGGGCCAGAGGATTCAAAACTTTGTTAGAAATTATGGGACTCATTTTGGGAGTTTGTCTATTGTTTCCTTGTCTTCCGCCTGTCATAATAGGTTTGATTCGGTATACAATAAACACAGTTATTCAACAGGTCACAACGAAGTATGTCTTGCTGGCCCAGCAGTATAAATCCGTACCCTCCAGATGATGAACAAGAATGTTAACTGTATTCTGTTCTATATTCAGATGGTACAAGATGTCACGCCCCCACTATAGCCCCATTCAGCAGGAAAATAGTGAGATGAAGTCTGCATCCCAATTCCCCATCTACAGATCCATCAAAGCTGACTATCATCAGTTTGAGGAATAAGAAAGGGGGAATATAGAAGAAAAGAACTGCACCCCCAGTTTCTAGCTGCTGTGGGCCAGCCGTGAAGGCCACTAAGCTATCAGGCGCCTTGCAGTCTGGGCTGGCTGGAAGCTACTAGTCAGATAAAAGAACTTTTTGTTATTGCCTGAGAATGAAGTCTTATGTGCATACTGCAAATATGTGTTTAGTAAACTGTGTGTTGCCCATGTGAAGAATTCACAAATGACTAACTTGGGTCCTGTTTCTAACTCCTATTCTAATTTACACCTCCCCTCTCCCTCACTCCTTCTGACTCTATAAAAATGTACCCCCAATTTACTTGGTTGCTCAGATTATGGAAAATATTCCCTGAGCCCACATGTAATAAAGCTGCCTTCGCTACTTCTAAAAGAGCACAAGCTTGGCTTTGTCAGTAGAGAGAGAGCTGTAACAGAATAAACTTCAAAAACTACACTATAACACTCAAAAATGCTTTCTCAAACCCTTTGTTACTGAACACAAAGCACCTGATCAAGATGTCAGGGGCACACAGCATGGATCACAATATACTCAGCATTTAATAAAAACTAAGCAACATTTTTGTGCTGTTTGAGTATGATGGAAATGTTAAGGTCCATTCTCCAAGGAGGGGTTCTTCTGTGTCTGGGAGGCTGTTGGGTTGCTAATGCCCTTGGTGTGAAGTACATGACAATCAAAATAAAAGGCTATTTTAAGAGTGAACACTTAAACGAAGTTCTCGCTATATGTCAAAGTTCTTCTAAGGACTTTGTATATAGTTTACTCATTTAATCTTTAAAACAATACCAAGGTATATATTACTATTATCTCTACTTGATAGAAAACAGGAAATGAAACTTTTTACCAAAAGTTTCTACATGCTGGTCAGTGTACTAAGAAAATAACTCATTTAATCCTGATATGACCTAGTGACTTGTGTATGATTATCCTTTTACAGATGAGGAAATAGACTTGGAGAGGTCAAGTAACAAGTCCAAATTGAACATCCCTTAGGTGTGGAATTGTTTGCTTTTCAAAGGAAAGAGACAGGTAGGAATGAAGGTGTAAGGTTTTTCTGGGCTCCGCGAGGAGACAAGCTCAATCAGACAAAAAATGTCGAATAGCCAGGGCTTTATTGGGGTTTGCACACCCGGGTGAAACTCCCAAGTCCGCAGAGGGCCGGGAAGTCACGCGCCCGAACAAAGGGGTACCGGCTCTTTAAGCAGAGGAATTTCGCAGGCTTCCCATATGGCGATTGGGATTGGCCCTGTGAATCCAGGTGTGGGGGTTGCATCCCTTATTCTGACGTCATCCACCTTTTTCCCGGGCTTGGCTGCCGTTTTCCCGGGCATGGCCGCTGCTGCTTTTGTCCCTGGGCCAGCCTAACAGAAGGCAAGTAAGCAGGAAGAGAGAGGAGGAAGAAACATTTTTATTTATTTTTCATATTGTCTGTTCCCTCTGGACGTGAAGCTAGGTCCTTGGAATGCATGTGAACTGTGCTTTTTGGGAGATGGCAGACCTAACTGCTACATCACCAGTCACTGCTGGAACATAGTTTGAGGCGAGATCTGTATCCTGTTGAGGATGTTAGACCTCAGCAAATCGACATGAATGACAAATGTTCATAGATCTCTTGTGCAAACCTTGGGAGGAGAAGGTGATAGTAAATAGGATTCAAGTGTCACCTAAGCATCATTCCCAGGTTTCTCTTGTCTCTCCTTGGTGGTGTAGTCTACCTTTCATAATGGAGCTAGGATTCATTCTCTACTGTCTCAGAACCTACTCAAAGTGAAAATGCTAATCCAAAAATTTTCTCATTTATGGAAGGTCAGCCACATATTAAAAGCTTTATTCACAGTGTTTCTAATTCTAGCAGCAACACTGCAAAGCAAGTGCTTAAATAATCCTTGTTTTATTGATAGGGAAACGAAGGCACAGAGGTTAAACATACGTTCATTTCACTCAGCCAGGAGGTGGCAGAGTCAGTAGGAAGTTGGTTGCCCCAATTTGGGCTGCATTGCTTCCCTGTGGAAGAGGGATTGCAGTCCTGGGACCCTGCATCAGTCCCAGTCTCATCTCTATGTGAAATGCAAATGCCTCATGTATTTTTCCATTGACCAGCTTGGAATATACATATCTTTCAAATAACTGACCCCTCATGTCTCTGTAGCAGGTGATCACCCTTAGGGGAAAGTTGCATGTAGGGACTGCAATCGTTGAAGTCCTCCACACTCCGCCCCTCTCTCAAGGGAAACACTTTGCAGGGATTAAGCAGGTGGTGGAAGGGATATCTTTTCCTCAGTTTTCTGAACTTCCCATGTTGTAGCAGTTCTGAAGAAATTGGAGGCAGTCATTGACATGTCAGTGCTAAGAGTGCTATTGTTGTCAACACTGGAAGGAAGGAATGCGGGGTGGGGTGGGGCAGGGCAATGACCCAAGACATACTGAATTCTGCTTCTGCGCAGTCCCTCGCAGGGACCTACAAGGCAGGGGAGTGGGAGTACCACCAAACCCGGAAATGCTGAGGTGTTTTCCCCAAAGACACTGCCCACTTGGAGGAAATGACAAGTCCTTTTTACAAAAGCAGCTGAGGCCCAGAACTTCCCCCAAGGACTGGGTGGGGATCCTGCACAAGCTGAGCTCCAGTGTCTTGGCTAACATGACCCCAGTCACACATAAATCTCTTTTAAGTAAGGGAATCTTACTGCCAACAAAATCTTTGGAGGAAGCAGTATATGAAGTAGGAAAAAAAGATGAGCTTTTAGTAGTAATAAATATTGTATAGGTGAAAATTCATTAAATTAACTTATTATAAAGTTGACAATGAGAAGAATAAGAATTTTCTAACAAACATTTTAGATGGAAGGTGTGAATGGTATTTATTGACATAAATGCACACCAACACCCCACCTTATTAGGTTATTTGATGAGAAAAATCTGGATTCATACAGGTCTCCTGTTATAAATTCCTACTTTTTAAATGGCCCACTTTTCAGTTTCAGAATATTTTAAAATTAGAGGAAGTAGGAGATTTATTTTAGAGTCTATATTAAAGCACACTTATTTAGCACTTAAAGTGAAAACTTTGATGATTTCTAATGACTCCTGTGCTAGCAGTTACATTTTGGAGTGTGTTTTATTCATTTTCAGTTTTAGAAAAAGTTAAGAAATTATATTTAGAAAGTCACAGCCAAGACATGGAAACAACCTAAATTCCCATCAACAGATGAATGGATAATGAAGCTATGGTACATATACTCAATATACTATTTTAAAAAACGTGAAATTGTGTCCTGTGCAACAATCTGGATGGAAGTCGAGGGGATCATGTTAATAAAATAAATGTGGAATATAATGAAATGAAACAAATGAATATACAAATTCCAACAAAATTAATGGAACACAGAACTATGGTATGGGGGTGGGAAGTGTGAGGGAGAGGGAAGTAAAGAGGGAGCAAGGTGCTAGTGAAGGACCCTGGAACTCTGGCTCTGGGTGTGGTGTGAATACCCTTAAATGGACGTAGCACTGTGAATAAAATAAATAATAAACATTACAACTGAAAAAAAGTAAAGAAATAAACCAAAAGTGAGGTGACTTATGGGGAAAACAATTCATCCAATTTCATGTGCACAGCTTGTACTGGATTTGGGTATCTAGTGGCAGGAACAAACAAATTCATGACCCCTTGACCCTCTCAAACCTGTGTACCCTTAGCCCATATAATTCTTCCACTTAATGACCTTAAAATAATACTCACTTTCCTTTACCAAGGCCTGTTATTTGGACTCTAAGTGAAATCCACATCCTGGCAACTCTTCTGGAGATTGATAGAAACAAATGCTCTAGTACTTAGAATAAGAAGCTACATTTTAACAAGATCCCTGGCATTCTGCACAGTGGAGTTTGAGATAAGCTGAGGCTACCTCCTGGCTGACGTCCTCTGCACAGGAGATGGAACATCATAAAATTGGAACAACTGCATCCCCTCTGGGCTCATTCCTTTGAAAGAAGTGTCTGAACTTGCTAAATGTCTGGCTGCTCTGCTAGTTGATTTAGGACCCATAAGAAGTGGTCCTGGGCTCAGGTCTGGGTGAACATGCCTCCTACGCCATGTTTCTTTCCAGGCTGATCTATTAGCTCTTGGGACTGACTCCTCACATGGACACATAACTGCCAAGGGCCCCCTGGTCTCTCATTCAGTTGACTTCTGGGAGTTGGTTCACTCTGATAGGTGTATGAACAGACATACATATTTGGGTTGTGTTTTGATGTTTGACAGCACTGAGATTGGGATTTCTAGGTCACTTGGTATCAGCAGGGTCAATCCTAGAGGCCACTAGGAAATAGTTTGGATATAAAGGGAGCTGCCTGGTGGCCCAAGGGACAGTGAGGAGACAATGTTGTTGGTCCTTTTCTTCTTTCAACCTGGAGCAGGTAGCAATCTTCTGTCTGGGCTCAAAGACTCAATGCTACTAAAATGGCCAGGGATCACTGACCTTTGCAGAAAACGGTGATGAACCTTTGTGAAAATGTTATATTAGATGGAAAAAAAAATTAGCATATCTCTTTTCACCCCATGCCCTAGTAAGGAGACTGGTGCCCATGGAAGCTTATCCTTCTTTCTCAGGGGCCTGGACCTCTAAATTATAGATTCTCCCTTGTAGAAGAGACTTGGGAGACTCACACTTCCAATGAGCATGGCACTCCGAGCAGGGGGTGGGGAAATTTCAAGAGACCACCCTCCTGAAGTGTTTGAGGAAGGTCAGGGGTGAGGGCGCCAACAGATCCAACAAACAGAAGGGAGAAGCCTGATCCTCTAGGTCCTGTGTGACCATTTGCTTGGGACTCTTTGTGTTCCCTGTATGGAGTACAGCTTCAAGGATGGGCCTGCACATATTTTATCACATTGACAAGATACTGGAGTCCAGGTGTGACTTAATCTGGTCACTCTAAGGGTCAATACCTCCACCCAATACTGTCTACCAGAAGGGGCTGGACACAGTTTTGTGACCTGGCCTGGCAGCCTCTGTCATGGCCTGGCTCTGAACCAAACAGCAGTAGCTAGAGCCTTAGGAGTCAGGGATTACTAGGACTGTAGGACATTATCCCTACTTCATCCTGTGAGCACCGCTTCTTCTTCTTTTTTAATTTAAATTTTTATTTAGATGTTCACAATGGTTGTTTCTCCATGGACCTGGGACTAGTGAGTTCCTCTTCTACATTGATTCTGTCCTGACTCCTTTTAGCCTATACCTTGCATGTTGTTCTCTCCCATCTCTCACTCTTTCCTAACTAGCCTAAAATGTTCTCCCTTCTCCTTGTCCCCATTCATGTTTCATACCCTGGAAATTCTCAGTCCCTCCTTGAAATTGTCCCAAGAGCTTTAGCCCCAGATCTCAGTCTTAGGGTCAGTTACATCGATGAAGCATTTCTGTGTCATCTGTACACTGTGCCAAGTACACTGCGTATACACACACACACACACACACATTCATGTGCATATGAAACACTTTTGACTTAAGGAAATTATAGTCTAAAAGAAAGAAAAAAACATGGTTTAGATGACTGGAGTAGAAATCAATCAATTGGTAAAAATAAGACAACATGAAGATTTAAAGGAGGTAGTAGCAGGAAAAGGATTAGGAAGAGCTTCCTTGAGTGAGTGATCTCTAGGTAAGTCTCAGAGAATGAAGAGAGTTTCATCTAGAGTGAGTGACAGAATAGAGGGAGGAAGTGAAGAAGTTGTTTGAGCAAGGGCACAGAGGTAGAAAGCACAGGCTGTCCCAGGGAAGCAGTCTTTCAGTACTGGAGGTACCACACAGGCCTCTCTGTTCTCCAGGAGGGCACTCAAGCCAGGAAGGGAGCTCAGACTCCTGCAGCTTACCATGAGAATCCAAAAAAGATAGAAGACAAGGTGTGGAAGTGTGTGCTGTGACTGCTCCTAAGTTCTTTCAGTCCCTATCCAAAGTGCCTCTTATACCTGAAGCCAGGTGGAGCTTTTGTGAAAAATTTGGCCTAGACCACAATACCCAAAGGCCTGCTCTCTGAGAGGGTGGAGGGGCAGACTCAGTGATAAGGACACATATTGATTTTCTCAACCTGTGTGACTTTATTTTGCCTTAACCCAAGCATCACAGGCAGAAAGTGACACATCAGACTCCAGGCTAGTCAGAATAGGTTTTAAAACCAAGCACACACTTCCAGCCCTGGGCCTCTCAGACACCCACTTGTTGAGAGCAGGGCTGAACAGATCATCCTGTCTTTCAGGGAGAAGGCGCTCCTATAGATGCCAGCACAGCATCCGGTGTGATTCAGGGTTTCCCCAGGCTGGGCTGACTCCCTCCTCCACCTGCCACTTGCAGGAGCAGGGACACCTCCCACTCTAGATCTTCAATCCTCTGATCCAGGTGGGCTCTCCTCACCTCCAGCACCAGGGGCTGGTTACTCTTCAGGACACAGGTTCCTGGAGTGTTTCCATCTGGGTCACCTGCCTCAACTGGGTTAGGGTTCTCTTTCTGCCACATACAAGGGAAGATGTCAGGAATCATCTGTAAAAGACACACATAAAAAGGGGAAATCAGACACCTAAGAGTTTTGAGCTCAGTCTGTATTAAGCTACTGGGTGGCTTGGCAAATTTTTTATCTTTCCGATAGTCTTAGGGATCAACACTTAACACAACACTTGGAAAAACGCCAACAAGTTAACTCCCTGGACTGACCTCATGATTAACTAATAATGACACAGTGTCCTCTGAGTTTATGGTGCCACTTGATGCACAATAACTAATTATATCATTATACAATCATCATGTTTAATAATTTGGAACAATTATTGAATAATTAAATCTTGCCACATTTTATAGCCCCTCAGTTCATCCTGTTTATTTCCTTCCTTAATATCAGGGTGATTTATATGTCTCTTTAAGCATGAAGTTACTTTATCTTTTCCAGAGATTGCTATCATCTGAGTCCTCAGTACAACCAATGAGAGGTCCCCACACCTGGTCCCTCCACAGTGGAATTGATGTCACAACTGTTGGTCTGAGGTAGAGGGTGAATGCTTAGAGAGGAACAGATCCTCAGTTTAGTATGACTTCTATGAAAGAGTCTAGGGAAGAAACAGACACATTGAGAGAGAGCAAGATGGGAGGTTGGCATCTACATTTGGGTTTCATGAGGAAGGCCTTCTTTGGTGATTCAAGGCTCCTTAAGACATAATTCCTGCATACCTACTGGGATTGCATCTCTGCATCTCTTGGCTGTTACACAGGCCCTGGCATGCTTTGCACATAAGATAAATTTCCCTCAGTCATTTGCAAGAACGGATGACCTTTCTTGTCATTTTTGTCTTGAGAAAGGCTGATTTGACCAAGAAGAAATTTTCCAGGCCTCCCATAATTAAGGCCAGGCCACACAATGTGGAACTCAGTGTTGAGAGAGTATTATAGCTTCTTCCACCTCACTTTGCAACCCTCCTTGGGTCTCCACTTTAGGATCATTTGTGGCAGGTGGGCTCTCCCTGATGGTGAGGAGGGGATTTCTTAGTGACTTGGAGTATACCTGCAAAGATGCCTGCTCTTGAAAGTATGTAAGAGGAGATGCCTACCCACACCCTCACCATGCAAAGCAATGCCCATCTTTAGAACTCAATCAGCTGGCCATGAGGATGAGACCAGAGAGGTACTGGGTTGGAGTAAAAGTTAAAGGAATATCCCAAAACTCAGGTTAAGAGAAATGGTATTTAAAAAAAATCACAAACTAAAGTCACAGACTTTCTATTCCAGTAAATATAAGTTCAGTGCAGATACAATGGAATGATCACTTCTGTCTCTTTCACTTTTTCCATCCAAACTTCCCTATGTCTACACCTTCTGAAACCTGAGTTGGAGCAATCCAGATGAATCTCATGAGAAATTGCTTCCAGATGATAGGCTATTAATTAGGCTGCATCTAGAATAGCTACTTTAAAAATTAATTTAATTAGCATGCCCTGGTGGAGTAGAGGTTGGGAGCAGTTCACATACATCCCAATGTCCAGTGGGTCAGTGGAAATAGTCAAGATGAACAACTAAATTAAATAAATAAATAATCTTCCTCTGCTTACCTTCATTTCTGCCTGAACTTTTCCTTTAAAAAAAAAATGTTATTGCAATAACACTGCATCATAGCATTATATAGGTCTAATGTGTATATCATTGTAAACCAACATCTGTATACAATGCATTACATTCATCACCTCCAGTTCAGTTTTTTCTTATCATAGAACAGTTTTTTCTCCCTTTTTATGCCCTTCCTCAGTCTGTCTGGGCCATCATTTACTTAGAGAACTAAAAGGCTAAACTTAGAACCAGTGGTCTTCCTGTGTTAGCCTGCCATTGCAAAGCCAAACAGTTGAAACTAGTCCTTGGTTGGTGAGCTCTCTGGGCAGAACTGGTTGTTCTAGTCTGAACCTCTCAAATGAGAAGGGACTGTAATTTAGTGAGCCCCATACCTAGAGTCACGGTTGTCTGTGGACACCTCAGGAGCCAAGATGGTGCTCTGTTGCACTTACCACAATCATGTCACCTTCACATGGGGGTGGTTGACCTGGCTTATCTTCTTTCTGAAGCTCTAAAACTTGAGCCGTGAGCTGGAAAAATTCCTTATTCAATTGATCCAAAGTGTCTTCCACCTTCCATATCTTTCTCTAGAACAAGGGACATATATTCTTCATTGCTTTTTCTTTTATTCTAATTTCATTAAAAATCCATTAAGTTCCTGCTCCAAGACAGGCATATGAAGTTGAAATCAGGTCTGTTCTCAAAGAGTTCAGAACCTATAGACAAGTAAACTCAGACCCACAATCCAGCATAGTAAAGGCTATTGTGGAGGGATACATAGGGATCACAGGAGTGAAACAGAACACCTAACTCAGGCAGATTTGATCTAGGAGAATTTTTAGGAAAAGAGATATCTCACTTGAATCTTAAAAGGAATTAGCTGACTGCACACTCAAAGAAGGGTATGGTAGGTGTAAAAACAGAGATATGAGAGAGCAAGGGGACATCCATTCATCTGCAAGTCCATTTATCCATTTATCCATCTGCTCATAAGTAAAGAAAGATTTATTAGGTGCCTGTGTGTGTTGCCTATGATCAGTTCAGGGACTCTACTGGTGAATTTCCATGGATTTACAGTCTACCAAGAATGGCTATTAGAACAAGTGATAAGTGTTATACAAGGGGATGTTGAGATTTTGTAGGAAACAGTCAAAGTTTAGTTTGGTGCGATCATGGAATTTGTTCAGAAAAGTGGAAGGAGATGAAGGTTTTGTGAGAGCTGGGGACAGTAGGTAACAGAGGGCTTTGTGTGCAAGTCGTGCTTACAATGGCAGACTTTCTGATTAATAGAACTCAATTCGTTGACAGTGTCAGCATTCCCAGATGAAAAACGGCTTATTTCAGATTGTCTTGCAGGTAGAAATGACTAAGTTGATAAAGTTTTGGTTAATGAGATGTAAAAGAAAGTTGTTAGAAGGATGAATTCTGGAGTAGCTCTTTAATGTGAGTGCTGGATTGTTTCATCTGTGCATCTTTCCTTTCTGCTTTTCCAGCTGCTATCTTTTGACTGCACATGACCATGAAGATGAAAATCATGCATTAATAGCCATGAAGCAGAAAGATAGAAGGATCCTATAGTTCATAGGGCAGTGTGGATGTTGATGGATTTACTTTTAAGCATGTTAAATTGAAGTTATCTGTGGAGCATCCCAAGAGTCTATAAAATGTCTGCTTGCATAGTGAACTTAGCTATCATGGAACTTACCTCTTGCTCCACACATAAAATGTTAGATAAAATACAAATACAACTGAAGAGCCATATGTGGATAGGAACTTTCTGACACCAGAAATGAAGAGATAAATCAGGAGCAGGAGGAAATAAAAGCCATGTTGCACACAGTTACTCTTCTTTGGAAGTTGAGGCATGACTGTCCATTGGGCAGGCATTGAGACCATGAAGATAGTAGTGGTTGAGAGGACCTATCTGGGGCTTCCAGAGTAAGGTCTGGGCCCTCAACTGAAGAAATGATTGTTCCGTCTTAAAACTTGGTTAAAAACCTGCATTCAGTCTGAGCACATGGCTGTGTATCTGAGTAGGCTTCTGCTTAGGGTCGAGGTGGAGCAGAACTGATGTGAAAAATTATCATAGGTTGTGAATCACAATTTTGGAGGCCAGAACTCTTCCCAGGTGAGAGATGTGGAAACTTCCCCACAAAGAGGGTTGAAGCAGCAAACCCCATAATGTATGATTTGAAACACCACTATTGCTCCAATGGGAGTCTTATACAGAGGACCTTATTGAAGAAGACTCAGCAAAAACAAAAAACATGGAAGAAAGCCCAGTAATGTGAGAGTCACAGAGACAGTGGAAATACATCCAAGACATTGAGACAGCAGTGAAATCTGAGCTTGGCTGTCATGTAAACATGTTTAAAGTGTGAAGAAAGACAAAAGAAGGAATAAAATTCATTAAGACAAGGACATGATCATTATGGAGAAAAAGAGGAATATAGAAATGAAAAAATATCAAGAGAATAGCAATATGATTGATGGGTGACATATAGACTTAATTGTAGTCAATTTGCAGAAACTTGTGAGGAAATCACCTGGAATGCAGCACTGAGGGGTAAATGGATAGGAAACATAAGAAGTGAGGAAATACAGAGGTAGAAATTTTAAGTGTTGTCTAGCATTATCCATTAATATTTGGTGCTGTTTTTCTGGTTCCCTTTTACAGGTGTGCATGTGCGTGTGAGTGTGCATGTGTGTGTTTGGGTGTCTCACTGGATACTGATGCCCCCTGCTGGACCATCAGTCCCTCAAGCTGGGGGAAATGACTGTAGATGCAGGTTGAAAGGGACATAGTCTCCTTTGTTGATCTCATTTGTGTTTCTGAATGAAGTCAGGTAGCAGGATAAAGAAGGAAAAACACACATTTTTGATGTGGACAGATGGAATTCGAGACTCTCTTAGGCAAAGTCACCTTTTTTTGTGAAGGTTCAACTTCCACATCTGAAGAGCAAATGGGGAGAAGAGGGTCTGTTTTGGGGTCTGTTGTGATGCTTGTATGGGATGTTCAATGTGAAGGGAATGGACAAACTCTTAGGAGTTCTTAATCAACAGCACCTTTTCTTTCTGTTCTCCTTGGGTATTACTGTGATTCCCGTGTATTTGGTGGAAAGAAGATAAATTCATGGGTGCGATTGATAAGATAGTTATCTCCATTACAATACCAATGCTTGCTTGTCGTGAGACTTCACTGCATTCTGTACTGTCACAGCCTGTTATTCACCTCCATAGAAAGGGAAGGGAAAAATTTTTCTTCCCAGAGAAATGATTCCCCAGTCTGTTCTGACCCTGGGGTGTATGCGGAAATAATGCCAGTGAAGTCTGTGGCACTTCTATGCCTTTGTTAGTCGTGTGATTGTTTTAAGTGAATAGGTAAAATCAGGGATTTCCGAGGCTACCTATTAACAAAAATTTACATTTCATAGCTTTCTTTTGCATTTCTATTCCCTTCACATTAGATCTTACCTAATATCACAAAAAAATAATAAAGGAACATTGCTTACAACATTCTATAGACCTAAGGCATGTATCTTTGTAAATAAACATCTGTATATAATACATTAAATTTACTACCAACAGTCTAATTCTGTCATTCGCCACATACTTGATGCCTTTTGATGAATAAATAATGAAAACAAAATTATGCTGTAACAAAAATTCTCGCAACTTCTGTTTTCTTTTAAAAAAGTAACCCTGGTTTAGTGTAGAATATTAGTACACAGAACATTTAAATGTATGAAGACCGTAATATCACCATAAACCACTAGGTAGAGTGTACCAAGGGCCCAGTTCTTCACTCCTCTCTGTGCTGTGCCCTTGTCATGCCCTTTTTCAGTGCTCTTCCATGGTTAGGGAACTTTTTCTCACTCCTTGATGATGGGTTCTGCCTCTCACTAGCTCTGACCATGGGAATGGGCAGGAGACACCTTGTGCCAGCCCTGAGCCTGGATCTGAATAGGCTCTTTGTGAGTCTACCACTGTCATGACACAGACATGACCAGGTTAGCCTAATTCCTGGGTCAGGATGAGAGACCAGGGCCATGAAGGGCTTTACCACAGAGCCCAGGGTGGCCCGCTCTAGAGCTGTGCCTTGCTGAGACCCCAAACAGCCCAGACCACATTAGCTGGACCCAGACGCAGTATCCATCAATGCTTATTGCATTTTGATGCTGAGGTTTTGTGTTGCTTGTCCTGTGGCCAAAGCTAATGGATGTATCCAGTAACCAGTCTTAGATTTTGGGTCTTCTCATTTCAGTTTCTCTCTGTCCCTTTCCCTAACCTGGTCTCCCTTCTGCTTGTAGTTCTCCTCTTTCTCTGTTGTTCCCTTCTCTATATGAAGTACATAGACTCATAGATGAAATCAAGACATATGTGCGATTCATCATTTACTTAATGATGTAAAAATCACCTCTTTAATTCTCACAACAACTCAATACAGCACGTTTTCAAGCACTGTCATTTCATTCAATGTTAGTTTCTAATAACATTGATAAAAAATGAATTCTTGATGGGGACCACTGTCTGTGGTATCTACACATTTTCCCCACATCTGCGTGGATTTTCTCTGGGACTCTGATGTCCCCCCATATTCCAAAGATGTGCCTGCAGATTCACTGGCATGTCTCAGTTGTACCACTCTGAGTGTGGATGACTTTGAGTCATCTAGAAAGGAGGGGTCCTATCATGGGTGGGGTCCTGCATTGTGTCCTAAGCTGAAGGGAGAGGCTCTGGCCACTAGCAACCCTGAACTCGAATAAGTGGGTTAAAAATGAATGAATGAAGACAAATAATTATTTAACATTGGAAGAGCTTTGAGTCTTCATTTACAAGTTTAGTGATGCTTTGTGACCAAAATCTGTCTTAGGGATATAACTCCTGTTTGTTTCACTTAGCCTACAGAAAATTGTTTTATTCTACATCATCTCGCTTAAGCTTCAGTTTCTAATAACCTGCTGACAAGGTGAAGTGAAGACTTACCATACTTTTGTTAAATATTTTAGGTAGATGAAAAAGGATATCTAGTTAAAACTTTCTGATTCTTGAACATCTTCCATGTAATTTTACTGGTTTGTATTTTCTTTCTTTTAGGAGTCTTTACACATTTTTATTTTTCTAATAAAGAAAAATAGCTACTAATGGAAAATCTTTGACTTAGTGGATCCTGTTTTACATTACTATGTGATCATAGCTATTGTTGCTTTCCTTTGGAATGCCTTCCATTGTTTTAAAGATTCTTTTGAACTTTCAGACTCCAGCCTCTTACCCTTGTGAATAATGAAAACATCAAAGAAATTTGTTGACTGAATGAAAGATTTTCTTGACCAGTAGTTTATGATGCTAATTTCATTCTCCAAAAAATGCCCCTCCCGATCATTTTTCCTTCACCCTGTGTTCAATTTCTGTCTTCTAGAGTTGCTTACTGTTCACACATACAAGTAGATAGATGACAGTATGGAACCCTCAGGAGGTCATGAGGTTGGAGAGGTGGTGGCCCCAAATCATCCCCGATGTGAAGGGGCCCGGTCAGCAGCCAGGCTCCTACCTGTATCTCAGAAAAGGTCCCAGGCCAATATTGGACCCTGCTGATTCCAGAGCTTGGACCTTCAGCAGCATCTCCTCTGGCATCACTCTGGCAGGGCCACTGGGGTCCTGGGTCTTGCTGCGGACTGGAAAGAGGAGGAATGAGAGGTTTCCTCTTATCTCGCCTCAACCAGAATAAAAATATTTTGGCTCCTGAGGTGTCTATGATTAGAGTAGGAGGAAATATTAATGTGACAGGAAACTGACAAGCCCAACAATTTCCTAGAGCTGGAAAACAAACCAAGAACCTTCTATGTCCAGTGGGCCAGTGACTTCTTAGTAACAAATAGCAGAATTTTCTGCCACAAAGTGTGCCACCAGGGCCTACTGATAATTTTGAACTGAAGGCAACTGAGAAAAAGTAAATAGGAAAAAAAGCTCTCTGCTCTCTCCCTACTTGCCCCACAGCAGCACATAAATGTTAAAGGTTTCTCCCTTCCTTCTCCACCAGAAAGGACAGAAGTTAATCACCACAGATAATTCCTGACTCCTCTGAGCCCAGAGACGTTACCATAGGAATACTATATAAAAGCCTTCATAAAACTAGCCTTCATCTAACATTTATTCCCTTATACATTATTATCTTCTCACAATTTACCACTCTAGAAGCTCAAAGTTCTTTTCTTTAGTTTGTCACGTGTCTAAAAATATTCTTTTGTAAAGGTGCTAGATAAGCCCAAATTATAACTGTCTCTCTGAGATTTACTCATCACCTAGAGCTTGTTGGTGTGTGTACTGTGTACACTATTAATGCACTTGTGTTATTTCCCCTTGTTTATTTTTTTTAATTCATGTTTATTTATAGGGACCCAGTCAGAGAGCCTAATGTGGATAGATAAAAAGGATATGTTTCCTTTTTCTACAATACAGTATCTGCTCCCTGTCCTTACCCTTTAGGTCTGGAAAGGAAGAGATATTGCCCCAGTATATTATATTCATTCCAAGGAACTGCACCAAACTTATGTGATTGCATGTACCTGCTTACGCCCTTTTACCTTGTCCCCTGTGACACTCTCATCAAGTATTTCATCTAGAATGTGCTATCTGATTCCTGCTGGAACCCTGGTCAATACATTGCTATAGTTTTCACCATCCCATTGAGCAACTCAATTCTAGATCTTGGCTTCTGCACCTTGAGTTGAGAAGACAAAACTGTTTCTGGGACTCATGAGTCATACCTGATCTTCTTACCTCCATGTCATTGTCATCTCTGTTTCCCTATTGGAGCACCCTTCCCCAGCACCTTTGCTGGTTAGGACCCTCTTCTTAAAGTCTATCTCAAATGATAGAATCACCACAAAAATATTTCTGGATCCTTGAAGACATCATTAAATTTCTGGAACCTTTAATTGCAATCACTCATTTTTCCTGACTTCTTCAGCCTTATGTTAAAGAGAACAACAAATATCTGTTGGGTGAGTTTATTTTTAGGTCAGAGCTCATAGAGCTGGTTGGGAAGTGTTTGCTCAAGATCTGCAATGCAGAGGGCAGTGTCCCATGCAGAACCCAGGGCTCCAGCTTCCTCACTTGCCTTTCTTTTATTTGATCTCTCTGTCTAAATTTCTTGATCTTCTAGGGGCCTCAAATCCCAAGAACTTATCAGGAGAGTCTGGATTCTTCTCCCCTTGTATGGAGACTTTGTCTGTGTTAGCTTTCTAATGTCCTTAAATAAATAAATAAACAAACAAACAAATAAATAAATGGGAGAGATAATTCTGGAAAGGACCTCCATAGCTTTGGTGGAGGGATTAGAGGGGAGCTTGGTGCAAATAAGCACTGCAGGATGGGCTTTGAGAATCAGACCTCCTAGTCTGAAACTTCAGCTCCATCACTCAGCTTCTCTGAGGCTTGTTTTCTTGTCTTTAAGATGGAGCTATAAATAGTATGTACTTCATAAGTTTGCTGAGAGGATTAGATATCAGATTAAGTGTTTTTCTCAGTATCAGTAAATACAGTCAACAATTGTTAATAAAAGTGGATGGAAAATAGACTATGCAACTAAACATGTAGAGAGAAATAAAATTAACATGAGCTAACAAATTCATCTTCACATTTTGGTCAACCTGGAGGAAGAACAAAGAGATCACATAATTAAATCTCACAGAGATGTTATATCAGAAGAATGAGAATTAGAAGGAGGTGGGCTAGTAATACGAAGTCTGGGGTCAACCAGAGTGAATATAGCCTTGTTCCCATTGCCAGGAACAACCCTAATAAATAACATGAGTTCTGATGACTTACATCGGTGAACTCCTTGGCAAGACAGTGAATGATAATGGGGAATTACTGCCGGGAGGGAACACTGAAACCTTCTATCTAGGTTTCAGTGGGAATAAGGCTTTAAATCATGTTCTGATTATGAAAAATAAAAATCTCAGTGTTAGAAAGCAAATGGTCACATTCTGAGAGTAAAAACTTTGATGGCAAAGCCAGAACCCACCTTGCACTTTGTGACTTCTCATCCGAGGGTGGAGTCTGGGGTTTCAGGATCACATCATTTGCCAGTTGAGGGTCTTGTTGACAGCCAGACAGAGGTTGTTCACTAATCTGACCAGAAACCTAGGAGGAAAAGACAGAGTTCTGCACTCAGAAAAGAATCTTGATGGACAAAGGCAGCATTGCTGCATCAATATGGACATATACACAGATCTAAATTTGGAATTCCGTGTCTCTATGATCCTCTCACTGATTGCCTGCTGTTCCTGGGGTTTCCAAGAGCCTTTCCTGTAGCAGTTAAAATCCAATGTGTGTTGTGGCCTCCCTTTTCTATGTCTTCAGACTTTTCAGGGACAATTCTGCCACCATGGATTTTGCCCATTGTTCTGTGGGTACAACAGGTGGGACTCCTTAACAGAGACCCCTTGAATTCTACTGTTTGACATGTTGCTGTAAGAGTAAGATCCAAGAATTGTGTGTCCCTCCTGAGCCCTATGTGGCGGGTAGATCAGCTAGCTGACTAGGGAGGTTGTCTTGAACAAACATCTTGGAGGAGATAAGGAGTTGAAACTAAGTTTCACATGTGAACACAGGCAATGCATCCTGAGTTTCTGACCATAAGGCAGAGCCGCCTGTGGAGCATAAATATCAAGTGTGCAGGAGTAGGTGTGCATGTGTTGTGCTTACATAAGTGAGTAGTATATGCATGGATATATACATGTGTGTAACTGCATACCCATGTGTGGTGCATGCATGATATATACATATACGTGTGTGTGTTCCTGCGTGTGCGCAATGAGTCTCCATGGGTTTTGGGTGACAGTGAAGCTGTTCTACATATACAGGCAGGGGTGCTCAGTTGCCCTTGGGAGATATTTACCTTCTTGCTGGGCCCCGCAAGTTGCCCTTGTGCATGAGAAAGTGCAGATACCAGGGCTGTGATCACTCTTTGAAGCTCTGGCTGAAAGTCCAAGGGAGAGACACAGATGGTGTCACCTGGGGAAAGAGTACAGAGGAGATGAGCTTTAGACATACACATCTCATCCTTTAGGTTTGTCACTCCAGTGTCCTAAATAGATGTGGTGTTTTGTACATGGATGATTTTATTTTTATACCTACTGTCTTCCCTTCCCATACATCTCTTCCTTTCTTCCTTCCTTCCTTCTTCCCTTCCTCCTTTTTCTTTCTTTCAAAAGGTGCAGGCAGGAATGAAGACAAGCAGGCAGCAAGAGAGAGGAGCACTTTATTTTTAGTTAGTCATTCATCTTGGCTGTTCCCCCCTCCCCACCTCCACCCAACCTCTGGACCCAGGAAGCAAGCCTGTGTCCCTGGGATGTATGTGAACTGGGCTTGGCCAAAGCTGGCAGAAATAACTGCTACTCTACCAGGGCACAGCCTGTTTCTTTTTTTAAAACTGAGAAATATTTAAAGATCTACCCACTTTTTATTTAAACAACTCATCTGTGACTTATGATGTCTTTAACACTTCTAAGTACCACCCATAATCCTCCACTGTCAGGCATATACCCAGTACAGTCTCACTCAGGGCCTCACATGGGACTCTCTGTGATATCCATTCAGGGTGCGTTTTCTCTGGATAATTTCTACAAAAGTTTATTAATTGGTTTTCTTTTAATTTGGAAAAGCTTAATCATATATTTTTTGTTGGAAAATAATGTCTCACATAAAGAAAAAATGGAAGCTGTCTGCCTTCAATTAGCAATAATAATTGATGGTATCATCTTCATTAAGTCTTCTACACCCAGCTCTTGCAGTGCTCATGGAGAACATCTTCAGGACGGAGAACTTTGAAGCTAAATGTCAGATAAATTTTAGAGGAAAATGGCTTTTTTTGTCCCTCTTTTCATGATCACTTGGCCAGTCACCTAGCCCAGAAGTGTATAGATGAGATGCTTAAGAAGGGAGCATGTTTTGGAGAGAAGGTCAAGGAAGGTTCTTGACATCATTACTTGGTCTCAGGGTTCCATTACCCATATATACACTTACGCACACAAACATTCATATACCACACACTCACATACACCCTCACACACCCACCCACACACACCAAACACACACATACATACACATATACACTACATACATGCAAACACACCACACACAGCACTTCCACACACATACATGCCAGGGTTTTCTGGCATTTGTCTGATGTGCTCCAGGACTGCTCTCCCCCAGGGCTGTGATCTAAAAGGAAAATAAGGACAGATGACCCCCTTATTCTAGGACTCAATCATGAAAAAACAAAAAACAGGACAAGTTTCTGAACCTCAGTCCTAAATACATTCTTTAGGTGACCTTCCCCATTCTGGAGAGTGAACCACACTGAGGAACAAAAAAGGGGACCCCAGATTGCCTGTCCAATCTGTCTCCCCAAAAGGGCCAGGAGCTCACTAGGAAGGACTATGTCTGGGCTCTTGGAACTGGAGCCTGATGGCTCAGTGGCAGGCCATCGTTTAGTGAGGCATGCCCCAGCTAGATGTGATACAGGATATGTGGTAGAAATCAAGCTCTAGCTTGGCTCTGTGTCTCTCTCTATGTAACCTTGGCAAAAGGTCCTTTGGCCTTTTGAAATGGCAGTTTTTTTATACATATGATGGGAATAATGAAGACATTACTCACAGGTTTCCTGTGATGAGTGAATGGGTTAAATGCTGTAGGACTTGCACCAGTGTATACAATGGTGCCCAGGGGTTGAGGAGGACATAGCACTTCCTAGAGCCTAGGGAGCTGTGTTCAAGAAGTGGGTTGAGCTCCCTGCATAGTCAGAAGGCAATGTGTACTTATCTCCCAGGGGAGTCACTTTGTACCTTGTCCCTGCTGATGCTGACAAAACTATGCCCTGGCTGATGTCCCCCTGCTGTATGTCTACTTGGGTCACCATCTAAAGAATCTTCTGGCAAATGTTTAAAATGCTGAGTTAAGCAGGGAGGGCAGAGCTTATTCTTTAGCTTATGATAAACAGATGGATAGACTGCCATCTGATGGAATGCCACCATATTATGGGATGGATAATTTAATTCTTTTCTACCCAAATTAAAATAGAGGCATAACAAAGTTTTTTTCTCAAAATAATTCCATGAAAACTGAAGAGAATGATTTCCTGGGCAAAGAGTCCCTGCCTTCCTTGGAAATCACTTGTTCCCTCTAAAGTAGGGTTATGCTCGATCCTCTTCAAAGATGCCTTGAATAACTCAGGAGATAACTTGTATGTGGAGCACTGTAGAAATGATCTGAGAATTCATCTAATTATTTTTCATGACTGACCTAATGTCCTAAAGCGATCACATACATTCTACAAGCAAAACTTGAAAGTGGCAATGTTGAACCAGAGCAAGAAGATCCTTTCTTCCCTGACCTGAGTTTTTTCGTCTGTTAGGACGCAGGTACAAATTCTCTGAACCTCTCCAAAGGCTCTCATTAGTTATATGGATGCGAGAGTCCCAGGTATTATGAAAAGGGGCTGCAGGGGTGACTGGACTGACCAGTGGAATTCTGTTTTAGGGGGAGTTTCTAGGGACAGATCCTACTACTAGGGTTCCTTATAGGTAGAGGCTTTCAAATTTCTTAAAAACAATGCACAATAAGACCTTCAATTTTCATACATTCCTGTATGTATGTATATATGTATATGTATGTGTATATGTATATATGAAGAGTTTTCATGAAGCAAACTATGTTCATACATGTATTCTGATAGTTTCAATTGCATTCTTTTTGAGTTAATCTTTTTAAAAAAGGACAGTTCACCTACTGAACTTATTTTTAAAAGTCACAGTCTTCAATGTGACTTGCTGCTCCAGAATATAGAAAGCCACTTGATGTCAAGATCAGGATTCAGACATGTATTGTTCATGTCAAAGACCTTGCATTTTTCTGCCTGGGGTTTGGGACTTCACAGAGTAGATTTGGAGCTGGAAGTGTTTGGGGAGCCCAGGATTGCTTGTTTCCATAAGGGTACACCTCCTCCAGTGCCCATAGACCCTAATCAGGAGGCTGGAACACTCTCTTTGACTCATACAACCATAGCCAGCAGAGCTGTGCGTGAGCCTGGCTGGTAAGAGCTGCTAGAGGAGAGGACAGGATGGACTCAATAATTAAATAGCCCTATGTCCTGGAGTTCCCCAGCCTGAGGGGACTGTGACAGTCTTGGAGAGAGCAGCCTAGTTGCTCCCTTCCCTCTCCAGGATGGCCTTTACTGGACCAGGGTGGATGAGGGCACAGGAAAACAAGAGGCAACAGACCTTGATCCTACAGCAGGAAGGCAGGGTCACTCACTGTAGCTGGTAGAGTTATGCTTTGTTCTATGAACAGAACATAGGGACCAATAAAAGTAACTGGGAGACTGTATACCTAGAGGTGTCATCCACTGAGTGCACTCTTTAATCTATGAGTATAACTGTGAGCTAGAGTGCATGGAGGGCAGTGTTCCTCTATAGCCCAGCTCCATCCTGCCACTGACCCTGTCTGAAGACTCAGAGCCCAGGTGAGGGCTTTACATCATGGAAAAGGATTAGGCTCCTCTGTGTGGCAAGTGCATGTCAGAGTATTGTCTGCTGTGTGAGGGGTTTCATGGGGTCCACAAAAGAACACAAAGAGATCCACCTACAGAAGTTGAGGTTGCCCAGCTATGATGGGGTCAAATGGACTTTAGCTTTCTATTTATAGACTCTTCTGTACTGATGGACTTTTATAAGAAGCATATTTAGTAAAACCAAAGAATGGCATAAACTGGGGAACCTAGTTCAACAGCCTAGATGTCCTCATCACTATGTATCCTGTATGAGGCCAACCCTAATACCTGGCTGCCATGGCCAGCAGGAGAAGTGGGAGACACCTTACTCTGTCATCTGTCTGAGCCTCTCCTCTCCCTTGGGCAGTCACACCCCTCCATGAACACAGGTCGACGTTACCCATAGGGTTGTTGAGCATCACATGAGATGATGAATGTAAGAGGACACCTAGGAGCTATACAAAGTTAATGCCATTTCTTTCCCTCTTCCATCACACATAGGCCCTGCCTCTCACCTTGAGGACACTGCCAGTATTCCCTTGGAGATCCTGTGGTGTGGCCACCCCATGTTTCTTCACCAATGTTTGTCCTGGCCATGGCTTGGGCTCCTGTCTCTGGATTTCCACCCCTGGCCAGAGTTTGCCACTCAGAGGTGCTGAGGTCCAGAAGAAAGTCCTGGAAGAAGCAAGTCTGGTCACAATCTCAAGTTATGTGTATCTTTCTTGGCTCAGGTAATGCCCAGAGAGGGATGAGTTCCTGGGGTGGTAAGAATGAGATTAACTTGGTTCTCTGGGAACTGCACCTGACCTTGAGCTCCCAGAGCTGCTGGTTGGCACTCCTATAGAAGGCCAGTGCATCATTCCTGTACTTGCTTAGCTGGGCCGCCACATGCAAACTCTGGTCCTCAAGCTTATCGTAGAGTGTGCGGACACTGAAGTCCTCTAGGATCTTTGAAGGAAGTAGCTCCCCTGTAGGAAGAGTACTTGGAGTGAGCAGGAGACAAGAGCAGGGCCCTGGGCCATAAGAGAGGAAGGGTGGAAGAGGGAGGTAGGCTGGGGAAGTAAAGAGGTCTCAGCAGTTTCCCTCATTTATATCTGGACTGTACAGGCAGGATTGGATCAGAAGCCTGCTGCATGCTCAGGGCAGAGGGGTTAACACTGGAGAAGAAAAGTGGATTAAACTTGCAGGGGAGTAGAGAAAGCTTCAGATGCAAGAGGCAGCAATGGCTACAGAGAGAGCCTCATCTGTGGGTGTGACTTACAAGGGACCCAGCTTCTGTCTTTCCAGAGCCTGGCAGTCATATCAAAATTTGTTTGTACTCCTAAAATCTGTTAGTCACCTGAGGAGGTTGTTTGCTGGGTCCTCCTCCTCCAGGCTGTCTCTGACTCTAGTGTCTCTGCCTTAATCATTCCATTGTCCTGATGTTCTTATAACTGTTCCGTGCTTCTGAGAAGCAATGCTTGTCCCTCTGTCCCCATTGCCTTGGGGACTCCCAGGGATAATGCTGTCTAGCACTGTGCCAACAGATAGAAAATGCTTGAGGTACCTGTCTGGCTAAGATGTCTTCTCTAGCCATCAATGTGACCCAACTTCGGGAGACAGGGAACTTGGTACCAGCACTTCCTCCTTTGGAGCTTCTGTCTGTCCAGTCTCTGGGTCTGGGAGAATTCCTCTCATATCCTACAAAAATGTCCCTTGACTGAGGGTATTAAACCCCTTTATCTCCTTCTCTCCCAAATCAACTCTGTTATTCTAAGGCATGTGTGGGGAGTGGGGGGAGCGGGGGAGTTGTGTAGCTTGACAACACCTTTCCCCTTTGTATCTGGGTCTTGAGGAAAGAAGAAATAAAGGTGGTGTGGCCCATGCTGGCCTGCTCAAGCACCTATAGGAGCAGGAGCACCCATTGCCAACTCCTATGCTGCCCTTTCAGGTCTAGTGGTGCATTCAGGGAGGAGGAGAGGCTTTATTCACTCTGGCAGAGTGACCGGGGTAGTTCTTCTGAGCAATAAGCATGACGCTGATCACGCAGAGCTGGCTTTGTTTTTTGTTCCTCTTGGTGACGGGGCTTGGTCTGTTCCCTTAGTTGCTAGTCAGTAAGGCAGGAAAGGCATGGGAGGACAGTTTCTCAGAGCATAGAATTAACATTCAAACACTTCCTCTCCTAGGCCCCTCACACTTCCACAGTGAATGGGCACTTTACCCTCTCCAAAGGACTAGTACTGTCACCAAAAGAATGCTGTGTCAGTGTTCCAGACAAGGCCTGCTGGCTCATTGCCTCTGTGGGGACTCCCAGCATGAGCCTCAACCTTCAGCCCTGAGGCCGAAAGGAGGTTGCATTTGAGGGTTAAAGTGTTGGGTCAATCCTTGACCCAACGCACAGCCACCCAGCACAGTGCACTTGCTGGTCACTACAAGAAGTGATGTGAGGTGGGATGGGTAGACTTAGCCTGGACTCAGTCAGTTCTCTCTTTCTTACTGTCCAGAACCATCATCACGAAAGGGACTACCAGCCTCTAAGCCACACGCAAAGGCATAGTGAGAGAGAGCATGGAGGCAGGCTTGCCCTGGATGTGGTGTGTGTGTGTGTGTGTGTGTGTGGTGTGTGTATGTGTGTGTGTGTGTGTAGAAGGCAATTAAGAGAATAGAACTGCCTATTGACCAGGTAACTGAGGGCCTCTCAGGCCCCTCCTCTTGTCTGTTGTAGTCTTGTCCCTTGGAATGTGCGTTCCCAGAAGCTATTCTGATGATATAGAAATATGTTACTGAGATTACCTGAACTGCTTATGCAACTGAATAAAATTAAAGCCTCTATACAAACTTTCACAATTTGGTGAGGTTGGAAGGAGCTGTTGTAGAAAACTGCTTGTCTTGTGGCCACCCTAAACAAAACCTCTTAAGTAACTTCGCTTGGTTATTAAAACTGGAGTGTTTGCCTTTTCCTCATCTCAATCTGCCCTCTCTGGGGTAAGGGGCAGGGGGTTGGTTAGCTTCAGATTCCAATCTGAGAAGGTCCAGAGATTGCAATTCAATAGTGTGTGTATTGTGTGGTGTGAGTTTGTACAGGTGGGCTGGAGAGTGGCAGAGAGGAGGAGACTAACAGCATATTAATGTGATACCTGTGCCCCGGGAGATGACATTTTCCATGGAATCAGCTCCAAGATCGTCATAAAAGAGAAGCCTGGAAAGAAGCACAGCTTTAGTTCATAGACACTGGGCAGACACAGACACAGGGCAACATCAGCTCTGACGGATCCAGAGTACCAGTGAAGATTATCAGAAGGCAACTCAGGAAGGCATTCTTTTCTGAGTTCACCAGGCCCACCCTAGGTTTATGAGTGGCATGCAGGCAGGGACAGGGCGGGAAGTGGCCAGGCCCCTAGGCTGGGGCAGAGACAGGGGCAGGAAAGGTGTGAAGTGTGGAAGTGATGGGTGTAGGGACACATACTCAGTGGGCATGGGAGGTTCCCTGAGGTTCCTCCTCCACTGAGGCCTCCACACCCTAACAGGGCAGGCTTGGGCCAATGAGGGTCTCAGCATAAGGCCCAGTCCGATCAGCAGTGCAGTCCCCAAGCCAACAGCCAGCAGCACTCCTAAAAAGTTGGTGGAGAGGGGCACATCATGACCACTCAGAACCTCCCCAGGCTATGTGCACCCTGGAGAGTATCATCTGTACTTGTCTCAAGGGCCCTGATTTCTGGGTACAGCTGCCTTTGGGCTTTAACTCCTCATAGTTCTCTGCAGAATAACTCTTATTCCTGCTTCTTCAACTTCACATTGTCAGAAGTCTGACTTGACATTCTCCATCTTGTCCCCTTTTGTTTGAGAAACACTCCTAGGACCTGCTGAGTGATACTTCTAGCGGGTCTGGTTGCCAGGCCTGTGTCTCTGATAGGTTTACTGACCACCCAGTGCCCAGGTGGTTTTGTGCCTTCACTATCCTCTCGTCCACCTGGGCAGGGGACCATGATAATCTCACTGTCTGGGACTCACCCCAGGGAGCTCAGTGCAGATTGCTATCAGTGAAGACAAGAAGGAAAGAAGAGGGGAGAATGCGCACAGAAGGTTAGAATAGGCATAGGTGTGATCTTTCTACTTCATTCAGTTCTCTAGGGGAGAGTTCCACTCCCAGGGGCTGCTCCCAAGAGTGAGGGCTTAGAGGTGGAGGAAAAGGGAGAATGAAATAAATTCATTTTTCTTTGCCTGGCAAATGTAGCCCCAGTTCCAGGACAAATCTGTCCTTATGTCCATCTGTGCTCTTTGATATATTAGTGCCCAGCATCCCAGGCGGGGCTGGGCATATGCCTGGGGGCCTGCTGTGCAACTTTCCTCCTCAGTCCCCACATCCTGCCCCTTTGGTCTGACGTTAGTACCTGTGATCACGGCCCAGTCTGGGCCTAGGTCTGGCAGCTTGTGCCCGAGGATGCCATGCCTAGTGAGCTGATATGGGGAAGATGGCTGTATGGGGGATAGGTCAGGATCACAGACCAACCCCTTCTTCTTCACCAGAACCACAACAAGGCTCCCAGGTAGCCCATTATCTTGAAACACATATGTGCCTGGCTCTAGAAACTGGTGTGCAAACCTGCGAGGTAGGGCAAAGGGCCAGAATATTAGGGAAAGTAAGTTTTGATGGGCTACTCAAACCTGAGTCTGGGCAGCCTTGAGCCATGGCAGGGCCTCTCCTCATGTGCAGGAATACTGCTGTCTGGGAGACTGCCATGCCCTGAGTTCCTCCATTTGCACAACCAAGAGGCCTCACTACTCACATAGTCTGCCACCTCCCATCCTCCCCTGTGTCCTCCCATGGAAGGAGGATACCATGACCCACAGGAGAACTGAAACTCCTCTAAGCTCTCAGGCACCCTACTGAATTTACCTGGAGATGTTGAGATGAGTCTCCCTCACTAGGTGGCTGAGTCTTCTGAAGGCTCCAAAGTCCCACAGGGGGTCAGTATTGAATAGATGCTGTTTCTGATACACGGGGTAATGACTAGATGAGCGATCTGGAGAATGAACAAGGGCCAGGCTGAGTTCCAGAGGCCTTTACTCTAGGAAGTCTGCATCTAAGGCCTCAGGAGAGTGAGCAGAAATAAGGCATGATTCCAATGAAATTGCATGCTTTATCTTTTTATGTGTGTAATGGAGCAGTTATTAATCTTGGTGTCAGGAAAAGACCTCTTCAGTTTACAGGAACAAAGGAGAAGGTTGAGCAGAGGCCACTGGCCCTGTTGCCTCTTGGTAGGTGGAAGATACCCTGGCACAAGTTGTACATGTATTTCTGGTGGCTACACCTTACACCCCAACAGTCATTCCCCAAGATAGGATGTTGATAACCCTCCCTCACAGAGAGGAGAAGGGGCATGCAGCTGCATTCATTTCACAGATATAAAAATAAGGCTTGGAGAAAGTCGAGGGTCCCCAGTTCCTGGTGGGAGAACTTGGCCTGGAAACCAAGTACAAATGTCCAACTTTGATTTCATTTTCTGGGATTCCTTTCCATTTTTGATTCTCTTTGCCCTGAGTTCTTAAAGATGGCTATCATCTTGTCTTTCTTGTGTCTATAGATCTGCAGAACTCTGTAGCTTATCCCTGTCTCATTCAGTCCAGCCACTGGACATCCTGGGCAATCCATGTGAGCAAATAGGTGGGCAGAATGCCTAAACAACCATATAGTACCCTGGGGAAAAGCCAGGCAGGAAAACAGAGATTAAGGTCTACTGAGGGTTGGACCATCAAACCATTGCCCAGTGTATGGAAGGTGGATATTGAGCCTATGAAAATGAAAACGGGAGGGTCATCATCTCCTGTTGGCTAAGGATGTCTTGTGGAGGAGGATTCAGGCTTATTCTTCAAGGATTCCAGGTGTGGTTGTCTAGGGATAAAGGCTTCAACCAGTTACAAGTAAGACGATCCTTAAAACCCAAGTATTCCAAGATGAAGGGAACTGCCTAGTGAGGTTTAGAAATTTGACTCTGGGAGGGCTGCACAAACAGCAGACCTGCAGGAGGACTGGAGCCCAGGTTAGAGGTCATCTTGCTGAGTCTCCACTTATCCCAAGACACAGAAGTCTGATACCCCTGAGGAGATGGGGATGCTGGAGCTGAAGCATCTGCTCATAGATATGGAATTAAGGCCACAGAGAAGTGACAAATTAGGTCAAAATCAGGAGGAAAGCCCAGGCCTATGACTTGCTACTATGGAGATGTGATCTATATGTGAGATCATAGACAGATGGATAGGAAGAAATGAGTAGGAAATAGATGAGTAGGGAAGGGATGAGGGGATGAGGGTAGGAGCGAGTGTCCTAGAGGTGGTACTCACTGTGAAGAAGAATATGAAGCTGGAAGAGAATTACATCCCCTTCTACAAAGCAGACTACTGGGTTTGGAATTTGGGAATGGATTCTGGGGTCCAGGGGGACAGGTAGCTCCAGCGTTGCAGTGTGTTGATGACTTTTCTGTGGAGAGTTGGACATAGGAGGTCCTGGGGGAGTTTGGGGAAAGAAGACAGAAGGTCCAAAACCTGTCTAGGGAGGCACACATACTTCCCTTTTGGTCTATGCCTTAGTAGAAGTCCCAATCCTCTGAGACCCTTGCTTCCTCAAGCACTGTCTTCCTACATGGCTTTCATTGATTCCTGACAGACTCTCACTTCCTGAACATCCGAGACAGAGCTGAGAGGTTTCTAAGGGGCTGTAGGTAGACCCCAGCTCCCCCAGAAATTCCCTTTCCTAGAAGAATGCAGCCAAACCATCACTCCTCCCACCCCCTGGGAAAGCCTGGTCTGGTGCTCCTTCTTTACTTACCAAGGGAGAAATAACTTAGCATATCCACTCTGGAGATGATAAATCCAAAGGTTCCATGCAGGCCAGACTGGACCAGATGGACCCTAGTGTGTCCTTGGAAGAACTGGTCTGGCCCCAGAGTGCTTGTTACTTCCTAGAACATGCAATCTAGCATCATTATGTACTGCAGAGGGAAGCAGGGACAGTGGGCTAGCAGAAAAGGACAAACAGAAACCCAGAGTGAGCCCTCTAACACAGTCTCTGGCAATGCTGGGGCTTTGTGATGCACACCATCAGTCTCACTCAGGACAGTTTTCCTCAGTGGAACTTGCCCTGGCCCCTCATTTTCAGAAAACACCTTTGACTAAACTCAGCCTCCTAACCTGGGTCATTTGTCCCATTTTCTTTTTACTTGCAAATGTACTACTTTTGGCACAATGAAGAAACATCTGTCTAGTTTTGTGGACAGATGAGCATCTATGCCCTTTTAATAGCTCTTTCTGGGACTAGTAAATCACATAGCCTTTTCTGGTAGACAGACATCTAGGGTGAGTGGGATTAGTGCCCAGGCTCTGAAAATTGCCAGTCCACACCATGATGGCCAAGAGATGGCTCTGCCCTTATGGCTAGAGGAATGGGCTGGGACTCAGAGGCTCAGACTTAGTTCTGGCAGGGCTGATACCATTTCTGAGACTATGGTGAGTAGATTCCAGTACCACGATCTCACTTCACACGTCCATAAAGTGGAGCTTATGCTTTCTAATGTACTTTCTGGCTTTCAGACTGGATAGTTAAGATGGATATAAAAAATATCACTTTATCTCCTTTGTAGCCTTTCCTCCTACCTACAGAGTGGGCATTTATATAAACAGCAATAGACAAGTTAAGGAAGACTGGTTATCAGTGGGTTTTCCTGTCTACCAGCTGGCTTCTTTAGACTTGATATCTGGGTGGTTCTGTCTCTCTGTCCCCAGTGGCCAAAGACTACTCTCCCATCCTGGCCCTTCCGGAGCTGAGCTCACACTCTGTACACTGTTCCCTGTCTTGTCCTTCATGATGAGGATCAGCGTCTTGCTGGGACTCCAAGTCAGAGAGAGGTGGGGGGCCCTGGTCAGACAATGGACATCACAGAGCTCTTCTGCTGAGACGTACTCCTGGCACCAGCAGCTGCAGGAAAGGAGAGAATGGGAGGTCTGATTTAGAGGGCACAGAGCAGTGGCCTGTTCCCTGATGCCTCTCAGCTAGTGCAGACCCCTCTAGAAGTCTGTGATTTGCCTATGCTTCCTAAGTAGCACTTTTAATGGAAATTCATGAATAACTCATTATAATACACTCTGTTTTCCCTGCTTGCGTGTCAGTCTTGGCATTTCTCAGAATGGGAGCAATGTCTGTACAATGCATGGTCTAGTTGATGAGTTCAGCAATTTTACTTCAGGTGTCCTGTTGAGCCGAGCATGAGGAGAGAGAACTGTTTAACCTCGAATACTCTTGCTGATGCATAGGACCACCATCACCCCCTGCCTTCACCCCACACCTCTTCTACTCTGCCTGTTGGAAGGAACTCCATCCATCCGTAGGTCAGCTGGAGGACTAGAACTTGAGACAAAATTTGCTTGGCAACTAGTCACGGTCAGCTCTTTGCAGTTGCCTCAAGAGCCTGGGTGTGGACCTCACTCTTCCTTGCTGTTAGCATAACTTAGACCCTGGCTGATGTTGCCCTGGATCCCTCTGGGGAATGCTGACATGGCCTATTCTTGAAGGTTCTTGCACTGGTTTAATCTCCCATCAAGTCTGAGTCCTCCAAATGGGCCCTCTGGGGAGGATCAGACCATGTCGACAGATGATGAATTCATTCCGTTTTCATCACTCACATTCCAAGGTCAGCACTGAGCTTGCCACCAACTGGGTAACAGAAAGCAGAGCAATTGTGCTTCTGGGGGGATACACACTTGCGGGTGGCAGCTAGGCGAATAAATCCAGGTAAGCAGCGATCCACCACCTGCAGGCAAATGGGAGGAGATGGTGGCCCTGTTACCCCAGCAGACCCAGGTGAGTGTTAAGGAAGGCAATCAATTGAAGGTGGCTGCCTATTACCCTCAAGCAGAACTGGGGAAACATGGGTTGGGCTGCCTTTCTCTTCAGTCTCTCTGTGCTCTGTATGGAGTAGGGTGTGAGGGTTAATGTCACATCATACCTGGGATGCTTCTGCAGTTGTGAACTCTCAATAACTCAGAATATTCTAGAGACAGAGGCAGAGCCAGGTTCTTCTGAGAGATCATTTAGTTAGTTCTCTAAGGCTATAGGCTTTGAGAGTAGAAGAAAACTGACAAAAGTAATAAAAGATAAGTTTTTTGCCTTGGGGAGATGGTTGGAAATCTATCTGGGGAGATTGGACCCAGGTTCACATACAACAGCTTACATTGTTTATTGGGAAATTATTAAGGATCAGGAGTGAAGGCTGGGGCAAGTCGAAGAGGGCTTCCTGGAAAAGGTGATGGTTAGGCTGGTTTTGAAGTAGGATTGTGAGGGCAGGATTCTGCAGAGCAAAGGCATTCCAGAGGCCAGAATAACCAGAATGGGTCCGAGGAACAGTTTCAATTAGTGAAGTTAGAACAGAGGGGTCTGTAGAAGTATCATCCAATGAGGCTGAACTGGCTGGGTGGCTTCTCTCATGTCACCTGGACCACACTGTCTCCCTCCTGAAAGTACAGCTTCAGGATGGAGGGAAGCTGAGGAGTCACAGTCTCCTCCCTGGGTTCATGTCACAGAAGATACATACTCACCTAACAACCCAATTATTTAAGCCAATAGTAGCCAGACTTTTGATTAGGCATCCCAAGAATATAAAATTTTATAAGAAATTATTATAATATGTACTGTACTGTGTATTAAAATATATTAAATGCAAATAAAATTCTAACAAGAAAGAAAAATGAATATATATGATATTGGTATTTTTTTCTTGCACCCCAGTGGCTTGTTTTGTACATATCCATTTTGGGATGGATATTCAGAGCTTTCCTATTCACTGACCAAGGTAGTAGGGTGACTGGTGAGGGAGTTTGTTAATATAGGGACTCAGATGGAATCCATATGATAAATCACAAATCTGATTGAAGAGCTGATCTCTATGTGACCCTGATCACATGTCATATTTGAGCCCTGCCTTAACTAGCTGAGTTATGTTACCTCTCTGCATTTCACTTTCTTCAGGTGGAAAGGAAGCAGGTTTGATCTTCACTGCCTAAGAGTCAGGAAAGAGCCTGGGTTGTGTCCTGACAGAAGTTACAGAGATGAAGAAGGTAGGGGGATTTGGTGCTCTGTGTTATGGGTGTGAAAAATGGGGAGTCCATATTCTATACACATGTGGGCTCTGACCTTGGCTCAAGAAAGGATTCAGGAAACTAGGGTCGCTGAAGGACAGATGACCAGACTACTCTAGAGAACTGATCCTTGTCCAACCAGGGGCATTCAACTGAGTTCAAACTAGAGTTAGGCCTGGGAGCTACATTGATGAGTGCTTTCAAACTTTAGGGAACATCAGAATCATTTAGAGAGAATGTGAAGACACAGATTGCTAGGTGCCCCCCTGGAGTTTGTGACCCAGTGTGACTGGGTTACGTCTTGAGGAATTGCATTTCTAACACATTTCCCAGGGATGGCGATGCTATTAGTCCCAAGACAATACTTTGATAACCAGTAGGCTGATGAAGGCAGGATTCAGAGCCAGTGCAGACAAGCAGAACTACTGGAACTAGAAATTAGGGCCTAGTGACTGCAGATTTGAGAGGGTGCTAGACCATCGACAAGGTCTAGAAATTGTCCCATCTGATGACCTCTCTTGCTGACTTTTGCTCTATCAAGGAACAGGGTCTTCAGACAGGTAGAACTGTCTGATGTGGGGAGCATAGGAGAAGGGGGAGGAGGATGGGGAAAGCACCTTGGTACTCCTTAGACTTTTAGACAGAGCACCTGTGGACCTGGCAAGCTGACCTTATAGCCTCATCTGTCATCTTGATCTGTCACTCAAATGTGGGATTAGAATTGATGGATAATTGGAGATTTGGACTCAAAGGGGAAACTGCTGAATAGGTAGAGCTTTCTGAATGGAGTCTGGTGGAAAGACTGAGATGACGGTGGATAACACAGACACATTTCTGTACCACAAGACTTGTTAGATGAAGTGACTCTCTCTAAAGATGTGGTTGCCTTTCGAAAAGAAATATGCTTCAAAATTTCCAGAACTGACCACAAAGGGAGGTCCTCTGGATCTTGTTGCTACCAGGGCTGCATGCCTAGGGAGGATATTGTGCCTTCTGATGAAACTGGGTGTGGCATTCCTGTGTCTACAGCTCATAGTTTAGCATTTTCAGAGAAGGAAGTGCTTTTTGCTGCCCTCAGAACAACCCTCTCAGGTACCACAAAATGCTCCTCAACTGAAACAAGAATGGCACATAGCAGAGAGGAGGTAGAGCCACTGGATCACTCTATGATCATTGATAATGCTGAGGTTCTAGGACAAAAAAAAAAAAGTGTGCTGGTCATTATATGAGTTCTATGAGGTCTTGTTTATATAGGAGGCAAAACACCCGTCACAGAGGCCTGAACAACAGTCAACAAAAGTTCCTGGCATGCAGAGGGACTCTACAGATGTTAATGTTCACTCCTCACACAACTCAAATATTTCTTTCTCAGAGACTGCAGGACATTACCTGCAGATGGCAGTCTTCACCACTGTTGTTTTCATCACTTTCCAGGCCTCTCCCGTCATTAGACTCATAGCCTGCCTGGCAGATGCAAGAACTATCCGACTTCTGGAAGACTCTATTCAGGCCCCGACATGTGCAGTAAGAGGAACCTGGGTATAGAGAAGTCTTTTAACCTGTAGCCTGTAGTAACAGACATTCAAGAGTGAACCAGAGACAAAAGTAAACTATATGTCCCTGTCGACAGTAAATTTGTGATCCAAGTGGGAGATCAGACACCTACATTATCAAAGAACAGATCTTTCAAATATTTTCAGGATTGAATAAGATATTCTAGTTATTGATTCATAACCTTGATTTTGCATTAGATTCATCTGAGAATATTTAATAAAAAACACTGATGTACAATTTCCTTTAGACCACTTAAATAAAAATCTGGGGCAAGTCTAGGGAATCTACCTTTTTAAGTCCCTGGAGTACTTTAATTTGCAGCCTGACTGAGAACAATATCCCTGAAAGCACCTGACACCTATGGAAGGCATTATTTTTATTCATGATAACACAAAGACATAATTGTTATTCCCAAAGGACTGTTACAAGCCTCCATCTCTTGGCAACGGGACTGAAGACCTCTTGAGAAGCTTGGACAATGGTCTAGATTGGATAGGAAAACTGAAAGTCAAGGATTCTCAGCTGAGGAAAAAGTAAAGGGTTAGTGGAGAAAGTAAAATTTTACTTGACAAACAGGAGTCTGTGTGAATTTATCCTCAGGGAGAGGTAGAGATTAGGACCTTGTAGTAATCTAGGGAGTCACTGCCATTCTAGCTTCTTTGCCACTGTTAGGATTGGTGCCTGCTCATGGAAAATTAAAACAAACAAACCCATGCATTTAGAAATAAATTGGCTCCCACCACCACTACCAAGAAGCTTCTTGTGTCATCCATCCCTGATGTGGAGAGTGAGCTGAAGCCTGGAGAGCTGCAGTGAGGGATATGCCTTATACTCCAACACTGAATGCAAGAAGCTGCCTGCAGCCTCTGTACTTGATTCAGAGAACACACTGAGGAAGCCTATGGACAATGTCGCTGCAACAAGGGAGTTGTGGTGAAGAGACAAGCTGATCCCACCACAAATAACAAGAAGCAGCCCACAGTTTCTGTCTCTGTGCCAATAGAGTACATGCAGGAGGGGGTACAACTGCCACACTGCTTACAATCGCCCACAGGCTCCCACCATAGCCACTGCCTTGGAAATAAAAGAAAGAGAGAGAGAAAAATAAATGAGTGCCAAACATAGGGCAAAGAGAAGTCATGCCAAAATCCAAATCCCTAGAAAACAAAACACAAGTGGCTCAAAGAGAAGATGCCAGGAGTTGCCAGAGAAGAAAAACTAATGACAGTGAATAGGTCAATCTAAAAGATAAAGAATTTACAATGATAGTCTTTTTTTTGTTTTTTTTTTTGAGGAAAGATGTAGACATTCCTATGAAGGTGAGCAGGAAAAGAAAGGAGGAGAAAGCATTTTCATTTTATTTTTATTTAGTTATTCACACTGGTTGTTTTTTCGGCCCTGAAACTTGAACCCAGGGGAATGTGGCTTGCTCTTTCGGAGGCAATTGACTTAACTGCTGCTCCACCAGGGCATGCCATATAATAATAGTAAAAAAAAAAAACCAAACCTGAACAATCTGCAAGAGATATTTAACTAAGACAAAGGCAAATCCAAGACATCAAAAATGAAATGATAGATCAAAGGACTATTTGACCAAGACATAGAGGTCCGAGAAAAAAATTTCAAGTAGAACTTAAATAAATAAAATAAAGTGAAAAAATTGAGGACAAGCATAGAAATCTCCATAAACAGGTTCAATCTTGCAGAGGAATGAATTTCTGAAGTTGAAAACAAGAAAACAGAGGAGAGCCACATGGAAGAGTAGAGAGAAACAAGATTGAAGAAAAATGAAGAAACCTTGTGAGAAACATATACAAGAGAAGAACAAACATAAGGATGTTAGGTATCCTAGAATGAGATGAGAGAGAGAGAGAGAGAGAGAGAGAGAGAGAGAGAGAGAGAGAGAGAGAGAGAGAGAGAGAGGCAGAAACCTCATATAAAGAACTAATAACAATAAAAATGCCTCATCTGCCACAAACAGTATGCTAGTCTATAGAGATTTAAGAACTTCCATATAAAATAACACATCCAACAACTAAATGCCAAAAAACACTTTCTAAGACACATGGTATTAAAACTAACAAAGGCAAATGATAGAAGCAAATCCAAATAAACCGCCCCCCCCCCCAAACCTACTAAAGACTGCTAGAGAAAAAAACAAAACACCGTAATCTACAAAGGTACACCATAAGGGTATCATCAGATTTCTTAGCAGAAATCCTACAGGCCAAGAGAGAGTGGAATGACGTATTCAAAGGACAGAAAGATAAAACTACCAGTCAAGAATATCCTGCAAAATTATTCAGTTATGAGGGATAAATAAAGATCTTCCATGGTAAATAACAGTTAGCGGATTTTTCCATCACTAAGCTAACTCAATTCAACAGCATTTGAAAGAATTATACATCATGGCCAAGTGAGATTTATTGTAGAGAGTTATTGTTTAGAGGGAAGTTTTAGTTTTGTGAGACAAAAAGAATTCTGGAGATAGTTGATAGCAATGGCTGTACAACAATGAAAACAGTCATAATTTTAATAAGTAAGTAAATATAAACAATTTTTAAATAAAAAAGAACTGATGATTGGTAAAGGGGATCAGCAAGGAGCTGGAATGAGTTATGCTTCTAGCTCTTCTCTTGATCCCAGCAGAGAGATTCTCTGTGCTGAGATAAAGAGATAGGGTGGGAAGAGATAAGGAATGGGATAGAAGAACTGGGCATGCTTCCCCTGCTGTCATGAAGATCCTGCAGCACCATGGGAAAGTTCTGAATAATCTCAGAGCAGAGACTGGCTCCTCCATAGACCTAGCCCTCTAGAGCAAGTTGTGCCATCTCTCTACGAGCTGGTTTCCTCACATTCACTTGTTAGTCATTGCATAGACTCTCACTTTATCCACCCCTCAAACACCTGCCTCCACTACACAGGGACAGCAGGAATTACAGGGGCATCCAACTCGCTCATAGGTTTTGTAAAGCAACTATGCTCAGTTAAAGTGTGTATTTTCTGAAACTTGACACTGGTGACCTCCAAAGCTGCAGGGAGAGTTGGAGTCTGTCTGGAGACAAGGTCAATGAACCATTTGGGGTCAAGCTTGCTTTGTGAGACTCACCAGGTGGAGAGAAGGCATAGCTTCCACAGGGGAGGCAACCAGTCTGACCTGGCCAGGCTCCAAAGGCATCTGCTGGGCAGGGCAGGCATTCTCCAGGCACCTCTGCCTGACTGCTGTTTCTAAAGGTGCCTATGATAATTCTCTGTCCCTGGAGAGAGAAAAGGAAGGGAAATTCTGAGTCCAGGATTCCTGCTGGGGTTGAAAAATGGCAGAGTCCGGGGAAATAATGTTTGTTGGGAAAGATGGGGCATAGGAGGGGAGACAGCAAAGCAAATACAGGGAGTAATCTAGATTGTAGGGAAGACAGTGGAGGCCTTGTACCCTGTTGTGTACCTCCCCTCTTCCCAAGTAGTCCCTCTGACCTCCTGGCTACCACTAAATATGCTCCTAACTCTCTCTGCAGACACAGGGCAGTATATCAGGCATTGTTGACACATAGGTCAGTGGCTATTTGTTTTTGAAAACAGCTGGGCTTACCGACTCTGATATGCTAATTTCCATGATTTTGTGCACAGTCTGTGCTTTACAGGCCTTTTAAACCTAACATCAAGACAGATATAGAATCTACCTGCTCTGAGTTCTTCTTCATCCGTGTTCTCCCTGCACTCCCTGGCCTAATACTGCACTTACCAAGGACTCCAAAGTTTCTTTTGTATTTCCCCCTGCCATCCTCCTCACTGAGATTTGCCCACAGCTTCTGATCTGAGGACTGGGGCACCCCTCTTCTGGTCTCACCCAGGCTTCAAACTCACCCCGGTGACAGATGAATCCAGGGGGGCAGAGCTGGCAAGGCAGGGCACCCAGGGTCTGGTTGTGGTAGGTGCCCACTTCACAGAGGTGACAGCAAGTCTCTTTGGAGATCCTGAGGCCACTTCCATTCAGCTGTGAAGCCTCCAGGACATGAGTGTGTATGGGCACTGCCCAGGGGGCAGTAATAGGGAAACATACAACTGCAGAGATACAGGCCCCCAGACCCCAGTTTCATGTTGATGGGGTTTCTGTGTGCTGTTGTTTTTCATCTCATTCCTGAGCCTGGGACCTTAGCTTGAATGGGGAGGAGAAGCTCTGACATATCTCAGACAGTGGGCCCTAGTGTAGCCTGTCTCTTATGGAAATTGAACAGGCCTAGATGCCCTCCTGGAGGGGGCTGAGTTGTGCCTGAAGGGCAGACTTTTCAGTAGTGCCAGGCTTGTACCTTCTGCCCACCTTACCTTACACAAAAGGATATGTGGAATGTGGATATGTGGGGAAGACAGCTCTGGGACTGCCAGTCCTGGACACAGGATTGGGGTTGCCAGATGGAATATACAATGACCAATCATTTTGGAATTTCACACAAACAATGAGTAATTGACAATAGATAAACATTGAGCATAAGTATATCCCAAATATTGCCTGGGTTATGTTTATACTGGAAATTTCTTATGTACCCAAAATTCAAATGCAATTGGGTATCCTGTACTTTATTTGTGAAATCTAGCCACCTCACACAGGATAACCCTGGAAACTGATGAAGGGCATTTAAGTGCAATCTGCTTTCTCCTCAGCAGAGGCAGGTACTCGAGAATGCCCTAGCTGGAAAGCCCAAGTAGAGGGCCACTCAGTACTTGGCTCTGAACCTGGCTTTTTGACCTGAATCCTTTGGGAAACTGAAGGGATTGGCTCCTATCTGGAAAGTCCTGAGGGAGACCAGAAAGGGGAGGTACTCACAGCTGACCAGGGCCGTCATAGGTAGAGGAGCCTGCAGGGCAAACATAGCCCTCAGGACAGAGTAGGGGAACTCCAGTCTGGGGCCCACAGTAGGAGCCAGCCTGGCATGTGACATCAGTCACAGCACCTGAGGGAGACAGAAGCATGCCAAGTCCCTTTAGTCTTGGGAAAATAGGTGGTATAGACCCAACCAAAGACTGAGCAGGCCTTGAGGAGGAGGGGTAGGTTTGCTGAAGTAGCAGGCAACCTTGCTCCACAAGGACTTTTTATGAGCACCTGGCCTCAGGGGTGCAGGTGTGAGAGACATGAGGGGTGGGGACTGGTGCTGGGAAAGAGGGAAGGTCTGGTCATTCTCACCTAAAGGGCACTCAGACCCAGTTCTGCAGGGGATTGCAAACACATTTGCGTGGTCCTTTAGCTTGGTGGTGGGGCAGTAGTAACCAGGAGGACAGAGCTCACAGTCTTTCTGTGATGATGCCCCTGGATCTGTCTGAAAGGTACCAGGTGGGCACAGAAAGGCACCCTGGTCACCTGGACACCAGTGACCAGGAGGACACAAGTGGTCTTCGAAGGAAGAGAGACCTGGGGGCAAAAGCAGCAGACACTCTTGATATAAAGTACTCAATAAAATGGGCAAAGAATATCTTAATGTAATAAAAGCCAAATATCATAAACCACAGCTGATATTATACTCAACAATGAAAAACAGAAAGTTTAAAATCAGGAACAAGACTAAGTTCCCCACTCTCACTGTTTCTATTTAATTTAGTATTATAGGGTTTAGGTAGAATAGTTAGACAATAAGAAATAAACGGAAACCAGATTGGAGAAGTAAAACTGTCACTATGTACAGATGACATGATACTATACATAGAAAACCCTAAAGACTCCATTATAAAACTATCACAAACAATACATTAGTACAATAAAATAGTAGGTACAAAATCAATAAATAGAAATCTATTGCATTTCTATATGTAAACATTGAGCTGGAAGAAAAAAATGAGAAAATGATCAGTTCACAATTGCATTGAAAATAATGAAATACTTAGGAGCACATTTAACAAAAGAGCTATATATATAATGAACTATAGACAAGTAAAACTCTAAGACATTGTTAAGATAAATTGAAGAAGACAAAGAGATGAAAAGATAGTCTGTGTTCATAATTGGGGAGAAGTAATATTGTTAAAATGCAATCTTACTTGCACCAATATACAGAGTTGATGCAGTCCCTATTAATATTACAATGATATTTTTTTAAATATGGAAGCACAAAAGACTGAATAGCAAAGGCAATCTTGAGAAAAAAGAAAAAAAAATAGACATGCTACCTGATTCAAATGATATGACAAACCAATAGTAATACAAACTGTATGGTACTAGCATAAAATTGGAGCAGTGGAATAGAATTGAGAGTTCAGAAATAAACCCACATATACATAGACAGTTAATTTGTGACAAAGGAGCCATGACCATTCAACGGAGAAAGGAAAATCTCTTCAACAAATGGTGCTGAGAAAACCGAACACCTGCATGTAAAATAATGAAATTGGATCATTCTCCACACACAAAAACTCAAAATGAATTAAAGACTTCAGTGTAAGACTTGAAATGACAAAATACATAAATCAAAACATAGGTGATACTTTTCATGACATCAGCTTTAGAGACTTCTTTGGGCACTTGTCCCCAATGGCAAGGGACACAAAGCAAAAATAAACAAATAGTACAATATCAAACTAAAAAACTCCACAAAGAAAATATCTGCAGAACAAAAAGACAGCCTACTTAATTGGAGAAAATACATGCACATTATACATCTGACAAGGGGTTAATATTTAAAATATATAAAGAATTCATAGACTTTAACAACAAAAATATCCCTATCAAAAAATGGGCAGAAGCTCTAAATAGACACTTTTCCAAAGAGGACACAGAGATGGCCAACAGACACACAAAAAATTGCTTCTTTGATTTACATATTAGAGAAATGCAAATGAAAACCAATGTGGGATATTACGTCACAGCTGTGAGACGTATTGGTGAAGGTGTGGAGAAAAAGGAACACTTGTACCTTCTTTGTGGGAAGGTAAATTGGTACATCATTTGGAGAACAGTATAGAGTTTCCTTAAAAATCTAAAAATATGGAACTACCATATGATCCAGTAATCCCATTTCTGAGTGTCTAGCTAAAGAATATAAACTCTTTAACTCAAAGAGATATATGTACTCCTATGTTTATTATAGCTCTGTTTATATTTGCTAAGATAAGGAAACAATCAAGTGTTCATTCATAGATGACTGGATAGAGATGTGGTATATTTACGCAATGAACTATTATAGAACTATAACAAGGCAATACTTTGCCATTTATAGCAAAATGGAAGCAAATCAGGAGGAATTTGAAACAAGTCAGAGGGAAAAGGAGAAATATTGGATGATTTCACTTCTATCAGGAAACAAAGCAAAAGGATGGGTAAAACAAGATAAAAGTAAACCAGTAGACACTGACACAGAACTAAAGTTACCAGAGTGGCAGAGAGTAGTGGATAGAAGCAAGGATGGAGGAATTTTACTAGATTGTGTGTTTTTTAAATTATCTCTTTAATACAATTCTAAAACAAACAAAAAACAACAAAAAGCAGACATAGAAGAGACGCCATGGGGCTTCCCAAGGCCTTCTATTTCTCCTCTTAAAAAAATTCAGCATTTGGCCTGAAAAGAGACTCTCACCTGGGGATTGGCAATGGTACCCAGGGGGGCGGGGAAGACAATCTGCCTGACTTTGGCCTCCTTCTGCTGCCAGGTAGGTGTGCTCAGGGCAGGCCTGTGGGGTCCCTGGGTGGCCCTTACTTCCTCCAGGGCAGTAGTGACCAGCAGGGCATGGGCTGGTGGTTGGATCACCTGGAGAACAAGAACTATGTTCACTTTCCATCCTCTTTCTGTCCAAGGGCCTCTGGTGATCTCAGAGTCAGCATACTCCAGACTGTGGCATGAATATCTTACCAGCTCTACACCAGCGCCCAGGAGGGCAGGGTTCACAGTCCTCTTGCTGCTTGGCTCCAGGGGCAGCTGTCACTGTGTGAGGTGGGCACAGGGTGGGCTCCCCACTGCCCTCTGGGCAGTAAAAACCTGAAGCAAATGGGGTGATGTTGAATCTGGTGAAAGACAAGGAAGCTGCTCCACTGTGATAGGTGGGGAAGACTACATGTCTGAGGTGGCCTGAGGGATTCTACTGACTGGAGAGGTCTGGAGGCCAGTCCTGGTTCCAACTGCATTTGTCAAATTGTAATCATCTGAATTGCATTTAGTGCATATTCATAATTACTAACATATGCATATACATATTAGATATATAATAACTGAGGATAAACTACTTTTAAAGTTGGTTTTTGACCAAAAGTGTAATTATCTAGGGTGAGTCCTGTGGTGATAGCTGGACAACCTTGCTCTCTGCCTTTTTTGCAGCCCAGGGCAACAAACGGGGTTACCTGTTGGACACTGCTTGGCACACAGTTGTCTCGGGGGACATGAGGTCATCAGTTCAGGGGTCCCAGATGGGCAGAAATAACCCGCAGGACATTTTCCCCACACCTGTCCGCTTCTAATAGTCAGGGAGAAGGGAAAAGAGTGAAAAACCCAAGATGGGGATTAGGGTCTCCTCTGAGCTTAATACCCCAGCACCAGAGGAGAACATGGCACTGATTTCAGTTTCTTGTGGTCCATGGTGTGAAACTTTGACCTCTACTCCAGGAGAACACATGAATATGTCACATATATGATGGAAACAAGAGGAGATACCTCACCAGCAGTAAAATGGAGTATGAGGCTCATTCCCAGGGTACAACATATAATCATGGGGACAATCACTTTCTCCACTGAATTTGTGGAACTTGGTGGATAAAGAGCAGGACTCAGGGCTGCCAACAGCAGGACAAGGCCCTCCTGGAGGTGATGCTGGTGGAGAAAGAGAACTGGCAGGAAATACCTGGGGCTTGTTGGAGTTTGCTGTGTCCCTGGTCCTGGGTTCCAAGTGTCTGACTTCCAGCTCTGCAGTAGGAGAAGCAGGCTAGACCTGAGGATGAACTTCCAAAAATAGGGAGCTAAACCTCCAAAAGGAGAGTCTGAGGAAACTTTTTTGTATGAGTCCACTTTGAAGCAGGTTTACCTCTGCTTGAAATGTGGAGCAATTCTCCTCTGGATCCTTCTTTCCAGTCTCAGGAAATTGTAGGTGTTCTATTTTATAAATAGAAGCTTTCCCTGGACCAGAAACCCCAATGTACTTTTGCTTTGTCTGGTTACTCTGGGGGAGTTGCCCCAGAGACACTTTGAATAGCTGGGCATAACTCTAATATCTCCAGAAAGGTAGATGCTGACAAACCCCCACCCAACCCTGTGGATTGTGAATATCTGACTCCTAAGTATAAAGTTCTTTTATTGACTTCTCCAGGGACACTGTCCTCATTGTACAGATGTAAAAACAGGCACAAAGTGTGTGTGTGTGTGTGTGTTGGCGTGTGTGTGTTGGCGTGTGTGTGTGACATGGAATGGGTGTAGGACATTCAGGTAGAATTTAGGTGCCCTGAGTCTTGCTCTCTGATCATTCTAGAAGTAGTATTCATTGTCTCATCAGTTAAACCTATTATAAAAACTATTCATATTATAGAAAATTCAGAAACAAAAGGTAGAAGAAAGAATTTTTCATGTTTCCCCTGAGTGTATGTGCACAACACTGGTATCACCTAGAGTAACAAATAATTTTGTCCTATAAGGAACTTCTCTGGGTTTTCAGGCAAGGATTGAGTTATTTTGATTTCATATGAATCCTCCTTCATTTTGAATGAATTTTATTTATTTTTAAATCTAGGTCTATGCCAATTGTCTTGGCTCTCTTTAACTCAGGCTTTCTCCTTCTTATTGAGGCCTGTATAGTCAGAAGGGTCTTAGGGCTGGCCCCTCACACCTCAGCACCCTCACCCTTGGTGAAAAAGGAGATCCGTTGACCTTGTGACCCAAAGGATTCACTTTGATGGCAACTGCAAGAGGTGAATGACTGGCCATTACTGACCTGCAGTAGTGACCAGGGGGACAGATGGAGCAGTCACTGTCTTCCCGGAGTCCCGACACATTCGGAGGAGTGAAGGTCCCTGGAGGGCACAGAGGAGGGGACCACGTTCCTGGAGGGGGATATAGTTAGTGAAGATGGGCAGCTGAGGCCCATCCTTGCCTTCTCCACACTTGGACTCATAGTTTTCTTTGTTTGTGCCCCCCACCATGAATATCCTGCCACCCCTGATTCTTCTGAGACTTTTGTGTTGCTTCTCAGAGCTAATGAAGTAATTATTTCAGTCTCTCCTCAGGGTTAACATCCCATTTACAAAGGAGTAAGTCCTATGGAAGATATTCAGAGAGCAGTGAAGCTATTTTGGGTCAAGGGGACATTTGTCTAGCCAATGGGATCATGAGTTGCCTACCATGCATCAGAGGTGCTGGAACAAAATTAGAGTGCTATGGGTCCACAGTAAGCATACCTCACTTGGGAGTGACTACCCCCTCCTCACTCCACTCTCACCCTAAGTACCCTTCTGCTCTGCCTGGTTGGGTGGGGTGTGCCTGCACAGGTTTCTGTCCCTCCAGCTTGCCCTCTCAACCCCATCATATCTGCAGCCCTGATCCCGTGGGCCAGCCTCTGTCCATGCCAACCACCACATGACCACATGGGCTGTGCTGTTTGGTGCCAGGTACTACACACTGCTCTGCACGCCTTGATGAGAAATAAGAGAAGTCCCTGACAGGGAAAACATTATACAGGTAGCATCTATATCTACTGAAAATGAATTCTGACCGGGATTGGGAATAAGAAGCTGAAAAGTGTGAGTTTAGTCAGGAGAGGTTGAGAGTAAGAGAATCAGCATCTCAACAAGAATGGGACTGGGAATCCAGTAGAACAGGGCTTCCCCAGAGAGAGTTACCTTCATTCATATGTGTGTGTGTGTGTGTGTGTGTGTGTGTGTGTGTTTAGTTCAACAGGGAAAAATGTCCAGGTTCTTTGAACTTGAACTTGGGCTCTTCTAAACATTCTGGGGTACAAGATAACTCGTTAAAAAGGGTTATATATACCTTTGACAACATTGTCATGGAAAGAACACATATATGCAGCACCTATGGATCAAAACTTTGTAAAGGTAACACCCAAATGACAGGAGGGTGCCCCCCTTCCCCAATTTTCTTATGACATGACAAAGATGATGAACTTTTGTGGACATCAATTTGTCTTCTAGGTTTCCTGGGAATAGTATATGTATGTGTATGTTTTAGTACATGGACATGTGTGTGTTTGTGTATCTTCACTGTGAATACATGGGATGTACACCTGTGTGTGTACTCATGCATGTACATATGTGGGCTTATGTGTGTGTATGTGTCTGTGTATTTTTGTGAGTGTGGAACTGTGGTGGTCATTGTGACACTATTGTCTAAGCTTCTTGGCTTCACTGCCCCAGTTCTCACCACCATGACAGCACCCTTCTCCATGCGATGTTCAGGAGATCCCTCCTCGTTCACCCATATTGGCACAGGTGATGACAGTTGTCTGCCATCATCTTGTTCCAGGTGCTTTCCCTGAACTCTCAGGCTAAGTGCAGGGAGGAGGCAGGATCCCAAGCATGGGTAAATCAACAGATTAAGAGAAGAAAAGCCACAGAGTGGGGAGGGACAAACGAGGAATGTAGTAGAGGTTAAGGGGGGGCCAAAGGCTATTAGTCTGCTTTTCACCATGGATATTACTAGTGCCAGCATAGTGTCTGGCTTACAATGGTCACTCCATGGAGTGAATGAATGAATGAAAAGAAGAAAAAGGGCGTAAGTGGGGAGGAAAAAGAGGACATGAAGCATGGGGCAACGGGGCATACCGACTGGACAGTAGGCATGTGCTGGGCAGAGCCTGGGCACTCTGGTGCCGGGATGTGGGCAATGAAAGCCAGGAGGACAAGGGAGACAGGCATCTGAGCCTAGGGAGGGCTGGTACTCTCCTTGGTGGCACATGGCAGGCCAAGCAGTCCCACGCTGGCAGAAGTGACCCTGAGCATTGGATACAAAGTGATTTGTCTGAGAATCAAGTTGGATGTGGATATGTAAGTGCTTATGGCCTAAGGACAGTCATTGTGCTCTCCTGCCTTCTTCTGGTTTAGGCCATGGCAACAGGAGGCTGAGACTATGGGGCATTTAGGGAAAGAATCAGAGTCTGGGAGATGGGGGCAAAGGCCCCTTCTGCCAGTCATCAGAGAAGTCTAAACCTTACGCTTGGAGGGCTACAGCTTGAATCACAAGCAAAGATCCCAGCTCTCTCCCACAGCTCCTAGAAAGTACCTGAGGGCAGGGGAAAACCATGGGGATGTCGGCCCTGGGGTCCAAGGGACATTTGGAGTTTGTCACACAGGAACTGGTGGGGTAGTTGAGGCCCAGGTTAGGGCAGAAGGATCCAGCTGGACAGGGCTTGCAACTTTCTTCAGAGATGCCACCTAGATCGGGGGGGTACAGGGACTTTGTATGTCTTCCTCAAGGAAGGGTCCTTTTCCCCTGTTTGGCTCACTGTAGTACCTCAGGGTTAGAATGGAGCCTGAATGTGTTGAATAAAGCCACCACTTGTCAGGGTCTTCCTCAGGGAATCTTTGGTTTGAGTTGGCCAATGGCACAATCTGGCATCGTCAGTCAGAGCCCTGCACTAGGCATAGTCTGTGAGGTAGAGAAGCAGCCTTATCCTGGGGATGGGAAGCCCTCACATACATATCTATGTATAAACCTGTCACCTGGGCTTGTGTCCACCCCAGTAGGAGCCTCTGAGGTTCTGAGCAACAGATGTTCCTATTGTGCTATTGGTAACTAGAGTTGGAACTAGAACAAGAACTAGAACTAGAACTGGAACTAGAGTTGAGATTTTGAAGGAGAGGCTCAAAGCTGGGAAGGGTTGGGAAGGCACAGGGCAGATGCTTACCTGGGCTGCTCCTTGTTGTACCCATGGGGCAGGGCACAGGATAGAGAGTTCCCTGAGGGCAGTAGTGACTGAGGGGGCAAGGTCCATTGAGGGGAAAGGCAGAACTTCTCCAGGGCATGGGGCTGGCAGCACCCCCTTCACAATAGTAACCGGCCAGGCAGAGTCCTTGGACATAGAAAATGGACAATTTGAGAGCACTCACAGAAACCTTACTAACTTCCATGCAAACACTATATGTTCTGTGGAGTCCCATGTCTTGCCCTCTCTTAGTCCCTGCTCTTCCTATCCCAGGAGAATCATGGAAATGAAAGTAAGAAGAAGGACAATTGGGAATCAAGGAATCACTGGGAAGCTACATACAGCATCATTGGCCTGGGCTGTGGTTCCCACTTGGAAGGAAGTATGAGGAGTCACACTAAGTGGTGACAGCTATGGATGCTTGCTGTTCACTAAGTGCTGTTTTGAGTGCCTGATTTGTAGCACAACATTCTCCACTGCAATTGTAGGAGGAAGTGCTGTTATTACCCAGCTTTACAGGGAAGAAGACAAAGCCCTAGAAGTTAAGTACTTGTTCAGGTCACATTGTACTAAGTGCAGAGTCAGGTGGAGAACCCTGGTGGTGGCTTCAGAAGACTTGTTTTGACCAGGAGTCTGAGGACTCTGGGGGGAGAGAGAAGAGGCAACTCAAGAAAAGAAGTGGTAGGATGCCACACTGAGGCAGGAGAGCAGACCCAAACCTCTGTCTTGGTCTGTGCAGTGGAGCCCTAGGGGAGGCTTTGGGTGAGTTTAGGGCACGGCTTTGCGTGTACCTACCTTTGGGCCGCTTGTTGCCCTCTCCAGAGCAATACTTCCCTGCAGGGCAGGGCTGGCAGGTCGTGGGGGAGACAGCACCTTCCTTTGAATTCAGGGTTCCCTTTGGGCAGGGAAGAGCAGAGGGTGATCCTGCTGGGCAGTAGTGACCTGCAGGGAAGGCCAACTGAGTGAACATTGAGTATCTTGACCCATGGTTGCTCCCTGCATCTCACAACCACACATCATTTAGTGAAACAAAAGTTAGGGCTGCCCTAAGAGGACCCAGAAAGCATAGTCAGAGGTCAAGGAAGGTGGTGCTGGCCCAGGTGGTGAGAGGAGGGCTCAGAATTCAGGTCAGTGGGGTGGGAACTCTGGCGATCCGTGAGGGCAGTTAAGTATGCTTAACTGTGTGCATGTTTGTATGCACATATATGAATGTATGTGTATGCACAGAATTGTGCATATGTTTGCATGTGTGTGGCAGTGACACAGAGGTTTCTGGGGCCATTACTTAGTAAGAGGTAAGTGACAGGTGTTGTCTGACTCTGCAGGACTGAGAGGGAAAAAGAGTGTCTTGTCCTAGAGAAAGTCCTGGAGACATGGCTATTTTAGAGCACCCCCAACAGCATCAGATGGCAGAAAGCTTCACACAAAACATGCTGTAGAGTTTTTACTGGGGGTATTTACTGAGAGGAAGACCCCTCCACACCCAGGGTGAGGTTCCCACAGGTCCTCTGATCTTGCTTTCTGAAAGAAAGGTTGTGTCTACACAAGGACAGCAGCACTTAGAAGAAAAGCAGTGGCTGACCCACGTCCTCCCTCTCCGCCCTATGTTCTTGCCTCCATAACATTGGAAGGTCACCTCTTGGGAGTTCACCAGAAACTTTGGTGAGTAGGAGGTGTAGACGTATAAGACTACTGGATCATCCTCTAGCATCCTCTTCTTTCCTTCACCCACTGAATAAATGTGTTGAGGACCAGACAAGTCACATGCTGCTCAGTTATAGACCATGGCAAGCAGGGCACTAGCACTGTCCCCAGAGTGTAGGCTACTGAACAAACTTTACCCCATGTCTGATCTTTATAGCACGATTAACCTCTTTGTATGGAAGGTCACCAACTCCAAAGAAGGGTTGAGGTATCAACATCAAGGATAGGAATCTGGGGGTCCCATATACATTGGACTCAGGTGTATCATCCATTGTTGTCATACCCGATTTGCCTCTGACCCCTAGGGCAGACTGAAAAAATTCAATACCTTTGGGACAGGTGTTAGGCTCCACGGGGGCAGCCTTTTGGCAATAGGTGCCCCCTGGGATGGTTGACAGGTGTCAGCCCCAGGCAATGGGTTGAAGGTGCCAGGCTCACAGGGCAGCTCACTGTGGGCTCCTGAGGGGCAGCGGAAACCAGGGGGACATCTGTATCCATGGATTCCATCGGAGGGTATGGGGACAGCACTGCCTCCTAGGCAGATGTACCTGAGGAAACATAAAACTGTGGACTTGCCTCTCACTGCATAGCCACAGGGGTCTGGCAAGACAGAAGGTGAAAATGTCACCTTTGGAAGCCTGGGTTATCAGAGCTGTGCTGAGAGTAAGTTCAGTGTGGTCACAGCCTCACTGAGATGAAAGGAGTTCCTTTGTCCAACTGCTTCTGGCCTCTGTGATATAAAATTAAGTAGGAGGTACAGAAAACCAGTCTGGAAAGGGCCTTACATGTTCCAGAATAAACCATAGTTTTCATCTCCAAATTCTCTTTTTCAGGGCCCCTGAGCAGAAGTGGCAAGTATTTCTTCATACAGGGCCCAGTTAGAGGTCTCTTGTGGCTGTGGACAGCTCTATGGACAATAAGGGGCAAATGCACCTCTTAGGAACCTCAGACATCTGTTGGCAAAGGATGTTGGCCAATCCTCAGGAGGATCACAGGCTAGTCTGGTACATCCAGGGTTCATTGCCTGTGAGGATGTGTTGAGTCTAGCCCTGTATCTAAGGGGTGACATGTCTGAGGCCAATCTGCCTTGGGGAGATAGTCACCCTGACCTGGGCTCTGAGGAGGAGCTAAGAAGAGACTGGGAATTTAGGATTAATTGTGACTTGCATGACACGGCAAGCCTAAAGTACAGACTCTCTCACTCTTCAGGCTACCACTGCTAAAGTGTTAAGGGTTAAGAGTCCCTCACCCTGCATCACAGAGTCCTGCCTTCAGGATGTGGGACAGACCAGGTCGGCTGCAGTAGTGCCCTGGGGGACATGGCTGGCACTGATCCTTGCTGGCCAGGCCTGGGACAGACGAATAAAATCCAGGCAGGCATGGGACTGGGGAGCCTGTTCCCCTGGGACAGAAGAAGCCAGGAGGGCAGATGTCATTCCCAGAAAGTCCTTGGGACTCCACCTGTACAGCCAGAGAGAAGAAAGAAAAGATTTAAAATTAGACTTGTGGTCTCAGGCTACAGACACTACTGCTGGCACCTGAGAGAGCAGATAGGGACCAGCGTTGACCTAAATAGGCTGCACCAGAAGCAAGAACATTACATGCACATCACCCTATTTTTTTCCAAAGGAAAGGAACAGGAAGGAATGACGGTGAGTGGCAGGCAGGCAGGAAGAGAAAGGAGGCAAAAGCATGCTTTTTAATTTTTTTTAGTTGTTCACATTGGTTGTTCCCCTGGACCTTGGATGTAAACCTGGGTCTTTGGGATATATGTGAACTGTGCTCCTTTGAAGGTGACTGAATTACTGCTACTCCACCAGGCTATGCCACAATATCACTCTTTTAATAAATGCTTTTCACCGTGTTAGCTAAAGTATGTGGAAGTTAGGTAGAAGAAAACTTGGGGGGTGGGGTTCTCTTATTTCTGACATCACAGCATTAACTCTGTCAAGGTTTTTACCCTCCCTCCTTCCTAATTTCCCTATTCTCTTCTCTGTGACGTTGACAAGAAGGAACAGTCTCTGAAGAGAGAAGCTGAGGGCCCAGAGAGAACAATAGGCATGTATGTCCAAGGGCACATATTAAGTCAGTAACAAAGTGAGAATCAAACCAAATAAGTAGCAATGCCAAAGTCCAACTGTTCTGATTGTGCAGGCACTGTACCCATCCAGTCAAGTGACTCTCCACTATCCCGCTCGATTATATAATGGTCCAACAGGCTGATAGTAGATTTTTTGACAGGTAGCCTTGAGAAAGTCCCTTACCTGATGTACTCTTCAGTCTCTTCATGTCTGAAAGGAGGTAATTATGGGGGCCAACATGTAAACAGCACACAAATGCTTCCTAGCATGGAGTGAAAACTCTGTACATGTTACCTGCTAGTAGAGACACATGTTGTCAAACCCAAGATATCATCCAATAAAAGGTGAAAAATTTGAAAGAAAAAAATCACCGCCATTGTAATTGTCAGATGCCATGGATATAAGATGCTATAGATTTAAGAGATGTTAAATATATAAAAGATGCACATGTTGGAATTATTGAAATAAATTACCACTGTTTCCTGGACCAGCTTATTGTCCCAGGGACATTAAGGTGAGGTGAGAGCATCAAACAGCCCAACAGGAATCCCTGATCACTTGTGTGGTCCTGAGTCAATACACACATGGGTGTTGAAGAATGAATTCTGGGTATTATGCCCAATGTTACATACCTTGTGGTTGATAGGGTTGGGAGACACTGCTCCTCCTGTGCAGTAGTGGGTAGAGTGACAGAGTCCCGATGGCTGAGACAGCCCTTCCGATGAGCAGAACATCCCTAAAGGAAGCAGACCCAATGGCAGCAGAGTCCCACCCACTCCTGCCTCAGGACCAGCTTAACTCCCTGGGTTGTCCCCGTGCACCTCCCATTCTAGATCTCAAACTAGCAAAGGGTGCTGCTGTGAAGGCCAGACTGAGCTGGGGCATGAGGGGCAGAATGAGTTAGAGAGGATGGAGTTGCCTTAGGCAGGGCTGTGATCTCTCCAGGAACACCTGATCTTTGAAGAGAACATGGGATATATCTTGTCCTGAACACTAGACATGCATATGGGGGTGCTGGAGCAAAGAGCATGATTAGGCCTGAATATCTGAAGAAGAATGGTGGGGTCTCTGAGCCTACTAGGAAGTCGACATTTGGGGATTGGACTTGGTTTTCCTGACCCAGCTGCTGTACTCAGGATGACTGTATTCAGTACTCTGCATGACGACAAGTACCCAAGGATGCCAAGGCATATTCCTTCCTACTCTTGCCCTTTGTCCTCATTCTTTTCCCAGCCCTTCAGTCTAGACCTCCTGAGGGACCATGGTCCACAGTCCACAAACCTGCTGAGCACAGCTCACAGTCCAGCTCTGTAGTGGCCCCTTGTCTGTGTCCAAATGTCCCTCGAGGACATGGGTGGGCAGTGGCTGAGTGGGAGCCAGGGGGGCAGAAGTAGCCTTGTGGGCACAGGCTGGGGTCATGAGCTGAAAGGCCTAGGGAACAATGGCAGGGTTAGTGCAATTTGTGGTGGGATACCAGCCCTCTGAGTTTCTTGGCTCAGAGGTTCTAAACCTGCCCTTGCCTGATTCCTCAGTCAAGAGGCTTTATTCCTTGTCTAATTCCTACATATGTTGACTGGAGGAGGCCTTCAATGTCTGACCATCTGCCGTTGCAGCATAAGGAACATTGCTCAGGAAATCTCTGTGGACATTTGAGATCTCCAGTCTTGAGAAGCAGTGACTATTGAGCATAAACTCCCCTTTCTTCAGGACATGGCATTCATTCACATTGGTCCCACTAGGGCTGCAATCCCTTGGTTTGTGTGGCAAACCTCTGCTGCTTAGTCCTTGAGCAACCACCTGCAATAAAAGATGACTGAGTACATGTCCTGACTTGAGTGTGCAGGATACACCTTAAAGAAACTGAGTTAGGCCACAGCTAACTACATCCTATGGGTCCTAGATCTCAGACTGTCCAGTCCTATACCCCAGTCCTGTACTTGCACTCAGCAGCAGTCTAGGCACAAAGCATCTTGATGAGTTACCATGTGACAACTCATACTAGTTTATGTTCATGTTTCATCTATGCCCTTCCCTTTTAATCTGGTCTGTTTCAGAGTTGCCTTTGCCCACACTGCTATCAGTTGTAAAGGGCTGCATATGTAGCTTAGCACAGAATCATATGACTGCAATAACCAAGGTTCTGGCATAAGAATTCTTGAAACATATTCGAGTGTAAGTGAACACACACAGGGAGGACACTAAAGGTCTCCGGTTAATCCTGCACCCCCACCCCCAGGCAACAAAGGGGTTGAACTCCTGGTCATTGAGAAAGTGTTTCTTCTATAGGGACTTATGGAGAGGTAGGAACTGTTGACTCCAGATTTGAGACCCAGACTCTGTGGAGACCTTGTGTTCAACCCCAGTAAGCCCACCTGTGCCTGAGGCCTCACAGTAGAATCCTGCAGGGCAGGGCTCACAGGAACCCTTAGCCTCCTGGGGCTGAAATGTTCCATTCTCACAGACCCTTGGCTGAGGAGATCCTATGGGACAGTAGAAGCCACGGGGGCACCGGAAAGATGGTGAGGTAGCTGAGGTCTGGCCTGGAGGGCAGTAATAACCTGCTGAGCATGGCCCATCTGGGAAGCATTTTCCAGACCCTGTGAAGAGGAGATGGAGACAGATTCATTGGACTTAGCTTCATAGGAGAAGGGAAAGGATGGAAGGACCTGGGAGAGCGCTTCAAGATATTCATAATTGTGGTGGCAGGGTGGTGGTGGGGTCAGTGTGCCCTGGAGCTCAAGGCACAAGTCTTTGGAGACAGAGGCTATGTGCCCTCCTGGCTTTGAGGGTGTACATGGGACCTTTCATCTGTAGCAGAGTAGTGCAATTGTGAGGAGAAATGAGTGTAAATGTCTGTCGTCACGACTCACAGGTAATGCTGTGCCAAAATAAGAGAGTATTAATGTGGACATCATCAGATAGAGGTTATAGTGTGATGTTTGGATGTATGCTGGACTTTGTCTCCCTGGCCACAGGCACTGGCCAATGCCTTGCACCCCACTCTTATTCTGCAGGGACACATCATGATCTTGTGGATCTTCCTGGAGACCCTTTGGGGCATTTCCACTTTCTTTCCTCTGCTTCTTAGCAGCACACACTTAGCATCTAATTATATCTTGCTCTAAGTGATTTATCTACAAATGGAGTAGACCACCAAAATTGACAAATACATGTCATTCTCTGTCTTCTCTCCCCAACATCTATATCCTTGGATTTAGTCCTGCCAGAGCTCCCCTGAGTTCCTGTTCCTGGCCTCTCTGGAAGGAGCCCTGCCTCCTGAACAAGGCTGCACCCTGCTTCTTACTCCCTCTCCTAGGTGGCCTTGAAAACCTAGAAAAAGGGCTCAATGAAGCCTCCATAGGATCACCATCCCCTCCCGAGGCTATCCAGAACACCTTGTCTGCCTGAAATCAGCACGGGCCTGGGCTGACCACTTATATTTTTGTCTGTCTCTTTCCATCCCCTTCCCAACTGTGCACTCCTGGGGGTCAGGAACAGGTCATCTTGGCCTTTCCCTCCCTCTGTTCAGGCCTCAGGCTCCCTGTATGAGACTGCAGGTCATATGAAATATGAGGGTAACTGAGATGTCTTTCTGCAGGCAGACTAAGTGCCCTGGGACAGATGGACCTTCTAGAGACCCTTCAAAGTCCCAGAGAGAAGACTTTTGTCACCTGAATATGAGCAGAATTGCCCTGAGGGACAGGGCCTGCAGTCCTTAGAGCTGCGTGTGCCAGTCCTCTCTCGGAAGGTACCTCTGGGACACTGATGCTGTGTGGGATTCTGGGTACCAAGAGGGCAGTAGTAGCCAGCAGGACAGTCCATGGGCCAAGTGGGCCTGGCTCCTGGCCCCTGGATTCCCAAAGGACAGAATCTGTGGCTATAGCAGGTCAATAATGAAGGAGTCGATACCTTCTACATCCCCAGACTACCTAGGAAGTGAAGCTCCCCCAGAGGAAGAAAGAAGCTACTGGGGCCTAGATGATAGGGATAGAACCATCTGAGATAAGAAGAAATTGACATCAATGCAGAAAATGACTTCCTGTTTCATCAAGTCTTTTGCACAAAGCTGGTAGCTCTCCAAGGTCCTTGCATTGACATTCAAGTAATTATATTGGGCTCTGTGGGGCAATGAGTCTGCAGTGCCCATAATCACTGGTCCCTGCAACATGTTTGAGCCCTTCTGGCTTCAAGGAGGATGGGAAAATATCCCCCAGATGAAGAGAAAGACCCAGCTCCAGAGATAGCTCCTCACCTTCCAGCAGGGCATATCTTGCAGAGACTCTGTCCAGGTTCATCCTGATACTGTCCTGGGGGGCACAGTTGGGGAAGCAGGCTACCTGGGGGGCACAAATGCCAAGAGGGGCAGATATTGGCTAGAAAAGTAAAGGGACACAGTTATTTCCTCTTGGGAGATTTCCCATCACCTTCCATTCAGAAACCAGAATGACTACTTCTTATTCCCTCCACAGAAGTCTGAATGAGGAAATGAGGTGTGTGATTCACGGTTTTTATTACACAGGAGCATCTCTGGGTCTGAATGTAACACCTCAGATCTATGGGTACCTGGAGGGGAGACAGCTGCAACTGAAAACCAGCCCACTGTATAGGAGGGTCCTGTGGAACCACTCACAGCATCGGTGGGAAGGAACCAGGTTTGTGACCTGACAAGGCAGGAAAAGCCTAAGTCTTTCAGTCTACAGGAAGCATCCCCAGGTTTCCAGGTGAGAACATCTCTCACCAAAGGTACCAAGGGTCCTGATCCTATGAGACGTTCCTCAAAAGTGGTTTCTTTAGGCATGTAAATGTAACAAATGTTGTGTCCATTAAGCTCCTGGGAGCCCCCTGAGTTCATCATCTGATGGAGTGTTGGCAATCAGCAAGGAAGCCAATCTAGAGAACACGGTTTCCCACACATCCTTGATTGGTGAAGGCGCGAGGTGCAGTTGTATTGGGCTAATTTAGGAGACAGACTGTGGGAAAAGATGGGAAAGAATCAGAAACCTGTACTCCAGATCTATATTCTCGAAGATGGAACTGTTATATATACACACACTGTTTATTTTCTGGGAAGTTTAGTGCAGTTTTTGAGGTTCTGTTCTAGATCAGCTATGCCTTAGGGCAGGCGATGCCCACACTAAAGCCAGAGCTTTCAAGCAGGGATAGAGGGGGATCTTCCTGAGGGTTGTAGCCTCAGAGGGAGATTTCCTTTCAAGTCGAGAGTCCCTTCCCCACTCTAGAGCTATCAGACTATAAACTGAGTGAGAGCAGGGGCTTGTCCTCTCTGCTCCCAAGTGGCAGCGCCTGCCACATAAGTAGTCTCAGGGATTGTTGGCTGGAGGACAGATGTTCTCCCATCTGTCCCTCTGACCCTCCTGTGTGTTTGCACTCACAGTCGTTCTGGGTCCAGTAAGTGCCTGGACAGCCACTTACAGGAGAGGGTTCCTTTACACCTTATACATCTGTTGAATACAAATTCTGATGACGTTTTTGTGGGTCTGGAGAGATTGTGTCCTTGCCAGGCCTGTGTTTTGTTATTGTTTTTGCTTTTCACTGGAAAGCTTCTTCCCTTACATAAAATGTTCCTTAAAAGGTCTCTGGGCCAGGCACAATTTTCAGGAACCAGCTGTGATTTCACCATGTTACCCTTGCATTCAAGAAAGAATGTCAGAATAGAACTGACAGAATGTTATGCTATGATAGGACCAACTTCCAACCCAGTCTAATTAAAAAAAGAAATATACTCTAAACCCTGAAACTGTTTTATGATTTATAATCTATAATCTATATAATCTCAAAACTGATTGTAACCAACTCGTATATGGTTGAGAAACTGAGGTCCAGAAGACATAACTGTTGCTGGTTCGGTCACTGGAATCCGACTTTCTATCTTTTCTCTTCAGGACTCAGTTTCACTCAAGGGATAGAGAACTTTCCTGTACCCTCACTAGAGGGTCTTAAGGTGACCAGTAGTTCCTTTATTTCCTCTTTGATGCATGGAATTCTCCATTTTTAAAATTTATATTTTAAGGAAAGTTACAGGCAGAATAAAGGTGAGTAGGCAGGCAGACAGGAAGACAGAGAAAGAAGAAGCATTTCTTATTTGATTTTTTAATTAGTCGTTCATCTTGGTTGTTTCTCCTGGCCCCAGATTATGAACCTGGATCCTTGGGATATAAGTAGATTATGCCTAGAGTACTCAATTGCTAAGCCATCAAGGTTCACTCATTTTTTAAAAAATGATTATTGTTCCTCCCCTTCTTTCTCACTTATCCCAAGCCCCCTCATCTCTTTCTAAACTGTGGGTGCAGAAGGAACTTTGCTAACTAAGGCAGATTCAGGTTGTAAAGGCTAACTCACTGCTGCAAAGAGCCCATGGGCCATGATTTCCTAGGTTGGCCCACTGGAGGTCCTACAGTCTCCACCCCTTCCCAAATGGTGAGGAGAGCTCATCCTTACCTGGACTGTGCCCAGAGACAGAGGTCCTGGGGCAGAACCAGCCTCCTTCACATGGGGCTTCTGGAGAGGTCAGACCAGCCTGGGAGCAGAACCAGCCAGCTGGGCATGGTTGGCAGTCCTCCTGTAATGTGGCCCCAGGTGTGGGCAGAAAGGAGCCTGCAGGTGCAAATACTGTGGGTGCTAATGGAGACCATTGTGGCACACTCACATTGTAGAACTTTGGTTCTCCCTTCTCCCTCAGTCTCACAGGCCAACAGGAGCAAGTCTCCCTACACCTGGCCCACCTTGTCACCCTGCATGACAGAGTCTGAATTCAGCTGACATAATGGAAGCATATCTCATCCCCATCTCCACTATCAGGTGTCACTCCTCATCCCTCTTTAAGCCTCCTGGAGAAAACCTGAGCTTACTCCATTCATTGTTCCACACTACCCAAAGCCCCATGTTAAGTTGATTCAGGACAATGCTACTCTGATAATGCAATTCAGACCCTCTGTGCCCTTCTCCAGGAGTCCTCCCAAGGCTGGATCTGCACTGTGGTACTCACCCACTGGGGACTCACCAGGGGGACATGGAGTGGATCTAGGACTGCCCTGGGAACAGAAGTGGCCAGGAGGACAGAGGTCTCCTGTGATCCCATCGATGGGATTTGGGATAGATGCTCCTTGAGTACAGTAGAACCCTGCACTGCAGTGTCCAGACACTGCCACCAGCCCAGGCAGGAGACAGTAGGAGCCTATAGGGAAACATAAGGAAAGCAGTGGAATGGGGCACTCCCTTTCAGCCTTGAATATGGACAGCAGCCAAACTGTCCTAATTCTTATCAGGGCTGAGTCCTCTCTCACTGGCCTGGAGACAATGTAAAAGAAAGTATTTGGGTTGGGGGTTGATCCTGACCCCTTACCTGGTTCACAGTGTATGCAGTCCAACTGCTGGACACCCCTTCTCTGTGGCCTGTAGGTGCCCCTGGGGCAGGGGAACTGAGAAGCAGAGGAGGTGGTAGCAGGGCAGTAGTGGCCAGCAGGGCACTCATTCCCCACCAGAGAGAAGGTGGATGGTGGGCAGAAGAAACTAGAGAAGACAAGGAGGAGGGGCTCACAGGACCATGGGCCCTGCAGTGTGACTGACTCACCCTTTACACAATTCTGCTGCAACTCAAAGCAGGAGGGGACGTTGGTGTTGGGAGGGACTAGATAACCTAAATTACAGCAAAAGTAAGCCCACCTAGGTCTGAAATTAGTAATGGATAATTTGTAAAACCCATCAAAGAGATCAAGAGTATAAATAAAGATGGCTATGAGAAACTGTGGAAGTTCTGTGACTTTAGGAAGTTGCAGAAAACTCAGGTTGAAAGGGGTCATAGCGAACATCTGGTGCGGACATCTCTTGCAGAAGGAATGCAAACAGTGTTCCCAGTGGACACAGAATCCTGAGATGGTTTCTCAGTACTCACCCTTCAGGACAAGGCTCACAGTGTCCTTGGGCAACCAGACCATTGTGGGTACCTGCTGGGCAGGGCCTGGGGGTAGCAGTGCCTGGGGGGCAAAAGTGTCCTGAAAGAGAAGCAGATACAACAGCGTAGACCCCATGGAAACCTACCCCCTGGCACTCAGAGAACCTCACCTGAAATCAAGTTCTTGCAGGACCCCAAGGGCCTCTGGAAGCCTCCTCCATTGGCCTCCTATCTGGGTGGCAGCTTTGGGGCTACTCTTTCCTCATAACCCCAGGTTTCTCTTCAGTCTAGCCTGCAGGTACCTGCAGGGCACGGTCCTCCAGTCTGGTCTCCCAGGGAGCCATTGGGGACGAGAGCTCTGTGGAGGCAGAAGAAGCCTTCGCTGCAGGGCCCAGAAGGGCTGGTGAGGCCAGGAGAACTGCAGTAGTGGCCAGGCGGGCACAGGGAGCAGGCATCCTGTAGGAAATATCCAAAAAGTTGCTGACTCCAGCTCAGAAACTACCAGGACAGAGAAGCAGGGCCACCAGGAGAACTGACAGGAACTTCAACTCAGAGAGTCCCAGTTCACCTTCCTTGCTTTCCAGGCTTCACTGTACACTGAATGTTTTCCATGCAACACTCCCCACAACAGCCAACATCCTCAAATTATCTCTAAACAGAGCTTAACACCCTAACTCACTCATCAGCATCTTGTCCTGCTTGCCTTGTGCTTCCATATCCTGTGTTTGACTAGGGACATCAGGGGAAGCCTGCTCTTCTGACCCACCTCCTTTTCTCCCCGAGCCCCCTCCAACTCCCAAAAGTGAGGATTGTGGGGGTGGTATTTCACTAGTCAGGAGTTCAAGCTATACTCCTCTATTACAGTCTTCACAGAGTCCTCTCCTCCTCTCCACCTTCCCCTATTCCACCCTCACTCAGCACACTACCTGCACCTTCAACGTGCACCCCACAGGATTGTTTGGACTCTCTCCGAAGTTCAGAAATGAATGTGTACTGGCCATACATGTATCCAACAAATACATATTGAAAGCCTGGTATGTGTCAGGCACTATCTGACAACAGAGTAGTGAGCAAAAAGACCCCTCCCCCAACTTTGTGATACTTGTATTTTAGTGGGAATTACAGAAAATAAATAAGAACAACAAGTAAAATGATATGCTGGACTGTGATATGTGCTGAGGAGAGTCAGGGAAGCAACCCCCACCAAAAATAGATTTTTGAGTAAAGTTTAAAGAGAGGCAACTGGTTGTGATCCTTTTCTCCAACCCCCATGACAACCTTTGGCCTAGTGCAGAAAGATTTGGCTACATCCAAACAAGGCTTTCTCCTCAGGCTGGCGTCTTCCTACCTCTGATATGAGCTTGATGCGTGCACTGAAGGTGCCAGGTGGGCAGGGCTGGGGTATAGCTGAGCCCCTGGGACAGTAGTGTCCTTGAGGACATGGGCCAGCCCCATCTGGAACCAAAAGACAAGTCAATCCAGTCACTGAGAAGTATGTGGTGAGGTGGGTACACTGGGAGCATTACACCTCCTTCTGAAGGTCACATCCTCTGGCCTTATATATTCCACCACAACCTATGAGACTTTTTCTGACATGAAGTGGTGACATCTACAAGGAGTGCCTGAATGAGGTAGAGACCTGTTGGAAGGCACCACAAGTGCTAGAGTTCAGGGAATGGGCAGTTTTTGAGACTGAGGCAGGGGTTCGAATAGATGACTACCTAGTACAGCTCCTGTTTTATTCATCATCTTTGCAGACTTCCCTGCCTTGGCTCATTTTTTAACCCTTTCTCTAGTTTCTGAAACTGTCTCAGTGTGTATTCTCTCCCTTCTGCTCTAAGAGGTCTACCCCCAGGGCGTTTCGTAACTGAGGATGGGAATCAATTGGTTCTAGGCCAGCTGACTAGTCATCAGAAATGGCAGGTTAGGAACTGGGGGGATAAGCTATGTCTCAGATAGTATCCCAATAGTCCCAAGGCTAGAGTAAACTTTGGGGACCCAAGGATAGCAGTGGAACAGTAGAAAATTATACTGAACATCCAGCTTGGCTACTGACTATGCACTTTGCAAAGTAGACCTGGCACTTGACCATGGCCCTTAAGACAAGTGTCTTTGGGCCCGCTGTGATCCTTGCCCTCAGTCCAGTCTTGTGAAATATGGGGTTACTGGGGATTCTGGCTAGGATGGACAGTGGGTGGAGGAGAAAAATTCCAGGGACTTGTCAATTGCTGGGTTAGGGTTTCACTATGGAAATGAGGAGGCCCAGGATGGTCCCTCAGTTCTCTCAGGAAAAAAACAGGCTCATCATTCTCTCTTCATTGATCATTGGTTGGAGGGCCATGAATATGTCCCCTGCCTCCATTTTGGGAGCTAGAAAATGGGACAGGGATCAAGTACCTTCAGTTCCAGTCTGTCCTAGTCTATTGGAAGGGGGGAAAGGGCTGGGGTTTCTCCATGCATATGAAGGTACCAGGGAGCCAGGCCTCAGGGAGTTTGGGCGGAGTTGAGTCCTACAGATAATGCCAAAATGGGCCCTGCCCCATCTCTGAGGCTGGGTCTGTGCCTGCTGCCCAAGAGGAGCTGCCGTCAGACCCTGTGTCCAGCCCATGCTGCCTCTGGTGCCCTCAGCTGTGCTGTCTCTGGTGCCCTCAGCTGCAGAATCGCACAGGCCCATACCGTGTCCTGCCAGCACCTTCTCCAATCTCCCAAAGCAAACCATGTCCTCTGTGTGCCAGACCTGCCCCCCGGCTTCTACTGAAAAGAGGCTGGTCTCCAGGCTCCCAGTGGACAGTGCCCAGCAGGTGAGCAGCAGTGATCTGCAGGGTTTCAGACAAAAGGGATGACGTCAGGAGTGAGAGTTCCAGGAGGGCAACTCTCTGGACTCTGGGTGCATCCCCACTGGTCCTTGTAACAGGAGACTGCAAGACCTTCAGAGAGTAGCTAGTCCTCCTGAGTACCCTTTACTCTCAGCCAGTTTATTACTGTGATTCCAGTGGTGGTCCTCTTCAGGACTTCAGCCTGTACCCTTGTCCTCAAGGCTATTACTGTCCCCCGGGCATGGTCATTGCTACACACCACAGCTGCCCAGTGGGCACTTATGGCCCTCGGCAGGGGTTGAGGAGCATCACTGAATGCCAACTGTGTACTGCTGGGAAGTTCTGTGCTCTGCCAGGACTCACTGCACCAACAGGTACAAACACACCGGGCTTCCTGGAGGGTAGAAGAAGTTTAGGCAGTAGGGAGCTGACTGGCGGTGCCAGATCAGACCAGGGAAATACTGCATGACTCTAGATCACTGCTCAACATAGCAGCTCTAGGCTGGAAGGAGGTTTACATTTCTACTACCTTCCTATATCAGAAATACATCCCACTCCGTCAGGTGGTATGGATAAGGGCCTCTGTGTCAGCTTTTGGAAATTTGCCAGGCAATTCTGATATCTCCCAGCAATGCTCAGACTCTTTGAAGTGTCTTTATCATCTCTACCCCTCCCCGACTAGCCTATTTGGGTGGGGGAAGGGAGGTGTCACTTTCTGGCTTTGTAATTTCTCAGTCCCATCTGCCCACTGTCCCTGCCCTAGGGCCATGAATCCTGCCTTCTTAGTCCCTGCCTGACTCACCAGAACTCCAAAATTTAACTTCTCTTTTGAGAGCTGATTTTTTGCCTCAGATGCTTTCAGAATAAATGGAAGTGTTAAAGAAGAGAGATATTAATGCTCTGGACCCAGATTCAATAGCCCTTGCAAAAGCTGCAGCTCAGTGGTATTCCCTGTCAGATGTTCCCAAGAAAGGAGTGTCATCCCTGAGGACAAGATCAGTACAAATAGAAGAAGCACACACTCTGCCTGTTCTCTGCTTCACCTGCAGCTTGCTACATGGCAGAGGGTCTGTCCTGTGAGCCTCAGTAGCACACCCTAACCCCTATAAGTGCTGTCTCCAGTCTGTGCCTTCCTGTCTTCTGGAAGCCTCCATCTTCTTTTCCTGCTTCCCCGAAAAATCTATGACATTCCAGCATTAAGCTCTGATTCAGGAGGTTGAGGTGGGACTGAGGTAGATGGACTTGGAGCTGCAGGTGTGACAAGAGCCTGTTTACCATAGCACAGGAGGGCAGTAAGCCACACTGTGAGAAAGGCTGATGGACACATAAGGACAGGGGGCTTGCAGATGTAGGAGTAGTAGATAGACCGCTGAACAACCTGGTCAATCTGACTTCCCACAGACCACATCACTTGCCCTCATCCTGACCATTTGTCCCCCCATCTCCTCTACTGCCTGGCCAGGGGTTTCTGCTCTCCCAGGCTGGGTGGAAGTCCTGTTTTCTAAGTGCACATCCCCTCCCTCTTAAACTGCCCCACACCCAGTCACTCCTGTCATCAGCATACTGCTTTGCCTATAAGGGCCCACCCCTGTCCTGAGAGGTCCTTACCTGTTGGGGTTGGGGATGAGGCTCCTGTCAGACAGAAGTAGCCAGAGAAGCAAAGTCCAGAGGGGCCAGTGAGGCCAGATGAACTGCAGAAGTGCCCAGATGGGCAGGAAAGGCACTCAGAGGCCATGGAAAGAAACATCCTGGGGAAATAGGAAGAAACCTGGGCATCCAGCCAAGGAGGGGTCCTGGACAATGAGACGATGGGTCAGTAGGATCTGGACACTTTTAACATAGAAGGAAGGACCATATTCTGGCAAGGGATATGCCTTTCTAGGACTGCCTTTTCATTTCTCCCTTTTAGGCTCCCTGGGAGTCCTCTTGCTTACAATGTTACTGTAGATCCAGGGTAGCATTCTGGTAGGTGCCTGAAGAAAACTGTAGACTGGCACTTTCTCTCTCTCTCTCTCTCTCTCTCTCTCTCTCTCTCTCTCTCTCTCTCTTTCACACACACACACACACACACACACACACACACACACACACACACTCGCTCTTCTCCCTTCCTGTAGTTTTTCTTTGCCAACTTAACTTCCCAGGTCCCAGAGCTTTAAAGGTGGGGAACTAGGGTTCTGTTCTTCAGTAAGATTAGACAGATATGCAAATTTTTCATGGTATTGCTAACTCAGGCATGGCATGTTCTCAGTTTCCCCACAGCCCACATCACCTGCCCTCATTATGACCAGTTCTCCCCACTATCCCTCTATAGCCTGGCCAGGGGTTTCTGGCCTCCAAGGCTGGATGGAAGTCCTGCTTTCTAAGGTCCACGTTCCCCCATGGTATGGTGAAGGGATGCTGATAATATGGTCAGTGTGGGAAGGAGAATCAGGAGGAATATCACTCTGAGATTACCACCATGGACATGGGGGCAATGGCACTTACCGATCTGAGAATGTGCCCACAGGGCAGGGCAGGGGAATCCCTGTGCCGACTGGACAGAAGTGACCTGGAGGGCAAGGCCCCCCTACCATGGCATGGATGTCTCCATTGCAGCAAGTGGCCTTAGATTCTGTCCAAAGTTAGCAATGGTAAGACGACAGAATAGTGCTCCCTGGCCCAAAGCCAACCTTTAGCAGCCCCCCACCTCCCCCACCCTCTGTAGCAGGGAATAAAGGATAAGTGATTGAAATCTGTAATGGTAACACCTTCTACTGCCAAGACAACTCTCAAATCCAAGGTCCTGCTAACCCTGACCTCCACAGGGATGATGGGTGGGGTCCTGAGATAAGTCTCTTTCAGAATTAGAGTTTATTTGGGTTAGACCCTGCTTAGATCCAAAAAACGGGGAGAAAGAATAGGACTACCAGTATTTGGCCTGTGTTGGAGAAAGGCAGTACAGGACAGAATTGGAGAGGCAAGGGTTTCAGACCTATCTAGGGAAGCAGAACCCCAGGGAAGCTAAATGAAGGTCAAGTTTGCTGTGTGTTCATGCTTTGTTTTTATTATGTCCATAATCTGCAGTTTGTTCATCAATTATACTGATAATAAACTCTAAGGAGAAGAGGGCTCTTATATACTACAAGATCTCCTGAAGCTGATTTGGGGACATGAGCATGGTTAGGCTTGGGTCTGCAATGCCCCTCCCTCTGAGGGGACACTGATGGACACACTGCACAACCTGTCTTGAAGGAAGGTCAAATCCCTCCCTCTCACTTCCAGGCAACTGATGAGTCACTAAGCACATGTCCTTGCTCACCTAGGTCCATTATGAGTCGTTTATCTCCCCTACAACACCTGTCCTCCTGTGTTATGACTAATTCTAAATCTCAGGGTAAGTACTTACTTCATGCCCTTCCCATTCTCTGTCTTATTTAATTTTAACCTTGGCATTATTGGTCTGTTTGGGAATTGAACAGTGCATGAGGAAATTGAATGAGGTGATACTCCCTAGTAAAGAGAAGTGCCATCGCCTGGCGTGAAGGCCCCATCCTTCACGACCATCCACATGGCCTCCCAGATCCTGGGTCAGCAGGGAGAGGGAGTTCCCAGTGAAGTGCTGCTCCTCAGGTCCCAAGATAGAGCTTTAACCTGTTTCCCTGGGGAAAGACCTAACCTGTCTGCTTCTAAATCCTCATCTTGAGGATTTGGCCTGCATCTCATGGACTGGATTTGGCTCTGCCAAAACAATGGATGTGTTTGGAGGGCGGTGATGACCAAGGGGACAGACCTACTCCTGGTAACTCTCTTGGCATGGAAAGCCAAGGGCTTCCTAAGGTTCTTCCACACAAGAACTTCTATGATTCATGCTTGTGTCCTCAGATCTACTTCAGGAGACCTGGTGGGGTAAATTAAGTGAAAAGCTAAGCAAAGGGGACCCTAGATCATGAATCATAGAACTATAGCAGCCTGGGCCATGGCCCCATCTACTCCAAGTAATGGAAAGTTTCCCTAGCAACTTCTTTCTGCTTTCTGAACCAGATACAATACCTCTGTCATTGCTGTGCTGCCTGTCTTGCTTGGCTGTGGCCACCAGAGAACTTTCAGAACAAGTCTGGGCCTCGGGACTGAAATCTTCCCATGGACAACCAAAGGGTCTTGGGGTCCAGGCTCCTCCTGGGCAGTAAAATCCTGGAAGCAGAGAAAGCATTCAAGCTGATCTGCCTTAGGGAACTGAAGCTCATCTCCTTGCCTTTCTATCTGTGAGGGTTCTGCCATACCAATAATGACTTTGATGGGAATAAACACAGTATTTCTCAGAAGAGCTAATAATTTAGGCCCATTTAAACCTATAACTTCAAATACATGTGTGTAATTTAGTCAAGAAAAGGCTGAGGTGGGTGGCAGGATGGTGAGGAGGACCTTTCTTGCCTCTATCTGGTTTCACAGGTCACTCCCCTCTGTGCCTACAGATATCCTGTTATGCATAGGACCCACCATCCCACAGGCCCTGGGGGATGATCAAGTATCAACCCAATCACAGATAAAGCCTGTATATCTCTTGAGATGGGACTTCCTAAGAACTGTATCTGGGCCCTCCTGTACTGAGTAAGCAGGATTTTCTCCTTCAGTCTCTGGGACATTACTGCCTTGGCTGTCCCCCATTGGCTTGGCTTCTCCCCATTCCCACCCCTAGGTTTAAGGAGCTAGGCTAGTTTATGCTTATGCTTCCCACCACATTTAGAAACCCTGCTCCAGTCTGCTTCCATCCTATTTAGGCTAGGCCTAGCCATGCTGCCCTTAACACATTTTCCCTGGCCTCTCTCCAATAAGCCTCTGCCAAGGGAGCAAGCTTGACCAGCCCTGTTTGGGCCTCTTCTTTCAGGTCATCACGGGAACATGGGCAACCTCACCTGCTGCACATGGGCCCCTAGGGGCAGACTGACCGGTCGTGGGACAGAAAAGCCCGGGTGGACAAGCCAGGCACCAGCTCACGTCAGGTGCTCCTCTCTCTGCATTCCAGGTGCCAACAGGGCAGGGTCTTTGCCTTGGTTCTTTGGTGCCAGCCAGGCAAAAATGGCCAGAGGGGCAGAGGTCACCAAAAGGGAGTCCCTTCTGGAGGAAGAGGGGTCTATGAAGGCTTAAAAGTCAAGGGAAGGTGATCCCTCCTTATCTTCCCTGAACCCCTCTCTGAAGAAACACACCTGGCTCAGCCCAGCTGTCCATCTTGTACATTCATGCTGATCTTCACTTGTATCAGTTCCCTCTGGGAATTGCCCCACAGGTTTAACTTTTCAGAAAAGTTAAACAAATTTTAATGTTAAACCTACTTATTCCTTATTTGCTACAAGTACTGATACACAGTTTTCATTGTGGTAAGATATGCCTGTTGCTCATCTATCTACTTATCTATCTATCTGCTATCTATTTATTTATGAATATACCTATCTATCATCTATCATCTACCATTTATCTGTCATCTATATACTTCTATCTCTATAACTATCAACTATCTATCCTCTCTAATCTTCATTATAATAATATCTATCATAGATAGATATGTATCATTCATCTATGTATCAATAGAGCACAGCTACTCATCATTATTAAGAGTTACTTAATATCTGACTGGATTGGCATGTGATGTCCCTAGATATTTCTTATTACTGAATCTTTGTGGAATTTTGTTTTGGTTATTAAAATTTGTGGTGTTTTAAACATCTTCACATAAATGTTTTTTTTCTTCCCATTCAGTTTTTTTTTTGCCACATTGGAATTGGATTAAAGGATACAAACTATGTTGAAGATCTTACTACGTATTGCACAATTACGTTCCAGCAACCCTGGAATTACGGACTCTATCACCTGGGAGTGCCCTCAGAGGGCTTCAACATGTTTTTCTTACTTTTGACGATGAATAGATGCATATTTTACAAAAATCACTTTACTTCTTGTGATCTTATCAGCCTAAATGCATCTTTTCCTAGCAGATGACATCCTTATTATATTTGATTTTTTTCAGGTAGAAGATGGAAACTGACATCGGACACTTTAAATTTTATTATTTCCCATTTCCATTGATTGTTTCATGGTTGCATTTCCATTGTTTCCATCTCTTTAGTAGTTTCATCCATCTTTGCTGAGGTGTCTGTCACCCCACCAGGCAGCGAGCCCCAAAGTGCTGGTGCTAGGCCTTCCCACTCTGTCATGTTCTCCTGACCCCAGCTCAAACCTTTGTGCTTAGGCCAACCTTGCGTCTGTACTCACCAGAGATGGGGTGTTGGAGCCTGGCCCACAGTGATGCCCAGGATGGCATAGCCCCCGGGGCTTGGTCAAACCACCTCTGTCACAGAAGGCTCCAGGGCTGCATGGCTGGCAGTCCTCCACACAGGAGGCTCCAGCAGCCTCTCGGAAAGTTCCCTGGGCAGAGAGAAGGTCTTCATTAAGTCAAGGTCCTGAGGAAGTGGAACAGAGTCTCTCCATCGGCATCCTGGAAAGACAGGTCAGGGGAGGACTAGATGGCCTACTCCCATCTTCCAAGACACTTGCAAGAATTTACTTTTCAATAGACCAAAGAGTGTGAATGTAAATCATTCACCTAGTAAGGAATGTTGTAACTAGAATTTATTCACAGCACTATTAAATAGCAGGAGGAAAGAGAGAATAAAGGTCACCAGAGCATCTAAGAGGAAGCTATGGCTTGGGGTTGAGAGAAGTGGAGAGAGAGGGGCTTTTGGAGAAAGACGAAAAAAGATTGCCCCACTCCCGGTCCCATCTGGACTGTGAGCTCTACTTGAGCTCCGCTTCTGCTCCCCAGTCCCTCCAAGGAGGCTGGGTTATTTTGTCCCTTGTGACTTTTAGGTTTAGCACCACTACTAGAAACCAGCTTTAGCAAAATGAGTGGTTCTGTCTTAGCTAAGTAGGAGCAAGGTGGAGGCTGGGATGTGGCCATATCATAGTGAGAGACATTTTACATTCCAGTCACCAGTATTGGCAGGGTGATGGCTACAGAACACTCCCCACCCCAGCCCCACAATGTGAAAGGCCAAGGGGAGCTTCTCACCATGGGACAGGGGATGGAATGTAGTCCCTGTGCTGGGCAGTAGTGTCCAGGCGGACATGCCTTGGGTCTAGCCAGCTTTGTCTGGTTGCAGAGTTTTCCTCCTGGGCACTCTTGACACCAGAGATGGCCTGAGCTCTTGAAAGGGGATAAGCAATACAATAGATGGGTTTCTTTCCACACTGCTAACATTTAGGCTGGATCTGGCACATAACAGATAGTCAAAATATGTGTTAATTTGAAATGGGGATACTGCTGCCCAGGCTGAAGGCTCTCTATTAAGGCAGGAAATGAGAGGGCCACAGAATAGGACAGATGTCAGTAGAGCTAATGTAGTCTCTGAACACCTGGCTTGTCCAGACTGTCATTGCCTCAAGGCAGGGGACTAGGGATGAGAACTCCCTTCTGACTCACCACCTCTCTGACTTTGGGATCCTCCCACTACTGGACCCTCTGTGGGATGGGAACTCTTACAGAGAAGCTGCCAATGCTGCACGGTCTTGGAGTGGTGGTGCCTAGCACAGGGCAGTGGTAACCAGCAGGGCACAGCATGCAGGCCACAGCTGTCTTTGTACCTAGACTCTGGCAGAATGTTCCCCTAAAGAAGAAGCAGAGAGCTGAGGATGTGGGCTTCCACAGCTTTCCAGAGAATACCCTTGCCACCACATGGGTCAGCCTTGCTGGAGGCAGGGAAACATCCACTGCTCCCAGACTTACCCACATGGTTCAAAGGTTGAATCCCACCCTGGCAAAAGACCCTTGGGTCAACCTGGGAATGTGGCTGGTGTCAGCTCAAATATAGCTGACATGGATAATGCATCAAGAAAAGAATTAAACTAGGCTGATAAACCAATGGTGCTTGTGTTGCTACCTTCCAGAACACTTGGCCTTTGGGTTGAGCTGCTCTGAAGCACCTTCTCTTCTGATGTATGGCCGGGGTGCTTCCCCAACCTACTCCAGCCCAGAATGACTTCTCCCTCATTCAACACTGGGAACCATAAGGGTTGCCAATATGCCAGTTTGGCATCTTGCGGCCCCAAACCCTGGCCCCTATCTGTCTTATCTCAATAAGGCTGCCATATCCTAAGGGCTTTTGGAGTGCTCATCTCTATAGATGGCATGATACCCAGATTAGTGCTGAGTCCTGTACGTATTTGATAAATATGTGGTAAAAGAGCTTTAACAAGTGTCACACCCCTTACCGTGGGCAAAGCACAGGTTTGGTTGTCCCTGGGGGGCAAAAGCCCCCTGGAGGGCAGAGTAGACAGTCTTCTACCTGGCCATTGCCTGTCTGAGAGCTGTAGGTGCCCGCCGGGCAAGGGAACTGGCTGCCCCACTTTGTACCTGTTTCAGAGAGAATAGGAGCATCAGAGGAGGGAAGAGGAAGATCATAGTTGTATTATTAGGCACACCAGCTCCTCACCCTGCTCCCTGGGGGATAGTTCCTCAAGACAGTTCACTGAGGAAGTCCCAGGTCCCAGCCTTTAGGAAGTCAACTGCTGTTTGGGCTGAGACACCCTGTGAATCCCTGGTGAGGATGCTCAGTGACTGACCAGTCCCAGCCCTCTGTTAGGAAGGTCTTCCTGAAGTTTAACCTTAATCCATGGAAGTGGGAAGGCTTCCCATGAATTTGCTCAAGACACTTACCTGTGACCTGACCTTGGTGCCACTCACCTTGTGGACAATAATGCCCAGTTTTGCATTTCCCTGAGGGCACCTGGGCTCCACTGAAACAGAACCAGCCCCTGGGACAGGACGCACACTCCTTGTCCGAAGTCAGTCCAGTCCGGTTGCTCCAGGTGCCCGGGGGACACAGGAATTGAGTCGGTTGTTTCGTGCTAAAAGGTCAATAACGGCCAGCTGGGCAGGGGATGGGAGGCTGGTCTGGACCTCTAGTTCCTGCAAACACAGTCCTAAACTAGGTGTCAAGGGACAACAGTCCTTTCAATGACATCCATCAGGCAAGTGGCGGGTACACAGACTGCAGCCCAGCATGAGGGAAGGAGGCATCTGGTTTACTCCACTGGAGAAACCCTTCAGGGAGGTTGTCCATGATCTTCGTGGGGAAGGAGGGGCTGTAGGTCAGGGTCTGTTTTCCTGGCCTCCAGTTTTGAAGTAGAGCTGGTTCTTCACCCATAGGAAAGTTCCAGTTGTCATTAAGGTTTCCTTTCCATTCCCTAACTCACCCCTAGGACAGGCCAGTCCTGCTGGGCAGATCTCACACTGTGACAGGTCAGGTAAGTTGTTGAGGTAGCTGAAGGTCCCCGGTGGGCACATGTGGGTTGGAATGTGGGGACTGGCGAAGTCCACAGGGCGTGTAGACCTATGAAAACCAAGGACTTGGAATCTGGTACCCAGTAGGCAGAACCTAACATTGTGGCAAATCAGTAAAATCTCACTGTGTTTCCCTGCATGCTGTGTGATTTTGGCATGGTAACCTGGCCTCTCTGAGTTTTTTTTCCCTACATAGAAAATCCTTATGTTTCCCAGTTTCCTCCTGAGCATATTGACTTGTCTGAATCCAAGGGTTTTACACTCTAAACTATAGTGGGACCTCAGAGTTCCTATCCAATCACCCTTATCATTGAGAAATCAGACTCTTACCTAGATGTGCACTCCTTATCTGGCTGTATCAGCTCACCCTGAGAACAGGTACTTCCTGGTGGACAAAAAGAGAAATATGTGACTTCATCCTGGCTTGGGCAGGGGCTGAATGTACCTAGCTGGCATGGAAGGGGGCGAATGATTCTGTGGGGGCAGAAGTGTCTTATTGACCACTGTAGACACTGGCTGAGAACTGGGGAGAGAACAGGCCTTGTCATTCTGAGGAGTCTGGTCTGCTGGCTTCAAATGAAAAGCAGTAATGCTCCCTAGGTCCTGGTGCATCTGAACCTCAAGGGCCTGGGAGTTCAGGGAGCATGGCTGCCATTCATGTTTACCAGAGAAGAAGAGCCCCTAAAGTACAGAGGGGAGGCCTGTCTCTACCTGCAGTGGCTAGCTTCCAGTGCTCTCCTGCCCTCTGCTCAGGACTACAGTCCTGGCAGCACAGTCATGGGTCACTGGCATAGGGGGGTGGGGTTCTCTGTGGAAAGAAAGTTTAAGTATCTCCCTTAATATGGTTAACATGGACGCGTTAAAATATTACCAGGACTGGGGGAAAACAGTATGTAGAGTGCTGGTGACCCAGTGATGGTCTCTGAACAAAGACAAAGATAAGTGGTCCCTAACACAAGGATCTTGCTGTATACTCTAGACTCAGTGTTGTCACAAAAATTATAAATTACTAAATGTTTAAAACAGTGATTATATAGGTATACCTATATATTAGGGAACATACCATCTGTAGTGTAAATTATTTTAGTAAACCAATAACATTTTGATAAAGTAGCCTTGTGCCCTTCACTGTAACCTTTTTTTTCTCCTATAAAAATCTGTGTCATCTTCACTCAATGGTGCATCTACTCAAAGGCATCTGAGAGTTTTCAGTCCTCAAATTCTCATTTCTCCTTGGTTCTTTCTTAGGATGACTTGTCAACCCTAAGAGTTGATTACTAACTTCTCAAGCTCCCATTTTCCTCTATAAAGTGGGAATCATACCAACATATCCTCCTAGACATGCTGCGAAGACTAAATCTAACATTGCTCAATGTAAGAGAGTGCCACACAGCTGAAGGCACATAGCAAGCCTTAGTGGGTGCTAGTCACTGCCACATCTAATTCAGGAGAAGCAGAGGCTCACAGCATTCCCATGCTCACTGTCCTCAGAGGCCAGGCTACTTTTCTGTTCCTGCTGCACTTTCTCTAGTTCAGTCTTGGAAATAGCTCCAGAGCTGTTGGGTCAATGGGGTAGAGAGGGCCTCCTGACCTCCACAACCCCATGGTCCTGACTTTGATACCAACTAAATATGCTTTCTCCATGAGATAATGAACTTACTGAGCTTTTTTTCTTTACATCTAAGAATTTCATAGCTCTCCTCCACCATGATGGTTCTGTCACAAATATTTACAGGTGAGTGCTTGGTAACCTGCAATCATGCAGCTATTAGTTTTGGGGCCAGAGATGGGGATGTTCTCTCAGGAAACTGCAAGCTCTAACTAAAGGAATATACTTGCTCTGTCACAACACAGGCTCCTACAAGGCGGGAGGAAAATTTGCTGATGGTTGAGACTGTGAAACAACAACTCTTTATTGTTTTCAGTTCAGCATAGGCCTTTTACATGGACTGTCTTGTCTGATATCTGCAAAAGCCTAGGAAAAATGTATTACTACCTTTATTATAAAGATAAGGCTCAGAAAGATTAATGAACTTGCTGATATTACACAGCCTATCAATAGCAGATCTGGGACATCCTTGACATGACATTCTCCTGTCATACTCCTGACAACTCCTGTGAAAGGCCTTCTTTGTACCTGCCAATATTTTCATTCACATAGATTACGGTGCTAATTCAATATCTGAAAAAATAGAGTAATATAAACAAAATTAACAAAAACAATGATAATAACATTCCCATTCTTTTCTTTAAAACTATTCATTTATTTTTATGATGTCCTCAGCACTAGTGGTTCTCAGTCACATCACCCTCTGACTTTATACCCTTGTTTCATAATTAAGGTTCCTTTGAGCTTTCTGTGCAGGTCCTGATTTTCCAGCAGAACACAGACAGCATGGAGCGCCCAGAGTTGGGGTCTGACAGGACCTATCTCAGCCTGTGGTGGTTTTCCTAGTGCCTCTCACCAATGCCTGAATACACTGCTGGCCATATTCAGCAGTGTAAGGTCAACTTCTGTTAGCATTGAGGTTTGTACCTAGTTAACAAAGTTAGAAAAATCTCCCTTCTCACTGTTCAAACAGAAGATTCAATTCAAAACTGACTTGCTGAGCAGAAGCTGGTGTTGGGGCAGGGTGTCTCATCATTGACCCTGAAGCTCTAGATGGCACAGAGACATCTCTATATATGTAGAAGTACCTGTGAGTGGAACCTCATGGGTGGGTCCCACCAGCACACAGGGCTTCATCTAAGAAGGGTAAGCTGGGAGCCCAGGTTCAGGGATGGCTTCTAAGGGGGCATGCATAATCTAGAATGTGGTTGCACTCTAATTAGGGTCCTAGGGTGGCATCACTGCCAGGGAGAAGGTGCACCAAAGTCTGTTCTCTACTTCTCAAAAAAACTGCTTTAGAAGGCTCTGTTTAGAAGGGCCTCCCTGTCTTTTCTGAATGACTGAAGGAATCCCAGCACCTTTGGACCTGGCTCCTCCAAGAAGCACTCTGGAGTCCCTCACAAAGCAGACAGAAATGTCTTAATCTGAGCTTTGATGACTCTCTCCTTATCTTGATTCAATAATCTTCATGTTACAGTTTAGGGGTGGCTTTTGTGTCTGTTTACCCTATCAGGGAGCTCCTAGGGCCTGGGTGCTGGCCCAGTGCATGGCATATGGAGGAGCTCAACCAGAGTGTATAAGGCAGAAGCATGGGTAGCCAGAGGGTCAATGGACCTCCGCATTAACTGTGTTTCTCCTGCAGCCTCCACTTCTCCAGCCCTGTTATCACTAAAGAGTAACCTAGAGTCCCTTTCTGAGGCACTTCGAGTTTGTTGAGGCCTTTGCCTCCTTCTGGTACTACCAGTTACTTCCCCAGGGAACTTTTCACTGATGGGAAAAATTGGCCTTGGGCTCTGCTCATTAGTCTCACTGGTAGCAGCTCAGTAGACTAAATTCTCCTCTGCTGTTCATCTTTCATGCAGTGGGCTCCCCCTATAGTCCTGGTATACTGATACACCTGGTTTTGTGGCATACCCAACAAAATACATGAAGATGGTGATTCAAGGGCAAAGGAGCCTGGGTGACAGTGAAGTGGGGGCAGTGATCCTCAGAGAGCAGGAGGGGAGAGATCAGAAGCTACTCCACTCATACTGGTGTTGGCACCTTCTGGGAGTAAGTTATTTTTAGCATCTTACTTCCATTGAAGTATTTTTTTAAATTGAATAGATACTGCATTTTGACATTAACTTGTTTTGAGGTATACATAATAGCAATTTTACATTTACTTGTGCCATAGTAGGCTCATCAATATTCCCCTTTTTTCCTCCCTTTGTTTACAGCTAATTCCCTTTATCCAGTTTCCCCCACCCCTCCCCTGTTACTTCAGTACCCTTTGATTTGTCTTTTTAATCTCCCACCAGAGAGAGAGAGAGACAGAGAGACAAGGAGAGACAGAGACAGAGACAGAGAGAGGGAGAGAGAGAGAAACTATTCCAAGCAGCAATGGACTCTCGGCACTTCCAAAATCAACATGGGATCAGATGGACATGGAGGATGGAGCTGCTGACAGGATGGAACCATTGCCAGAGGCTTTTAAAACTAACCTGAACAATCTCTCAAAATGTAACTCTTTCTATTTCACCTGGAACCACCTGCAGGGATGGCTTGACCTTTGATGTTAAAAGCACTCCCTTATTACCAATAGCCCTTCCCCAGGCCAATGGAGGGATATACATTTAATAATCTCATTTAACTATCAGGGTAGTTCTCCCTGCCTGGGAGATTCTTTCTCCTGCTTTTGCTTTCTTTCTCCTCTAATAAACTTATAAAACTGCACTCTAACACTCAAGAATGCTTTTTTAAAATGTTCATTGCCAAACCCCAGAGCCCCTCATCAGCACCCACCTTGCTTTCTTTCATACCCAAGATGCAGGGCTTTTCCTCCATCTCTTAATGTCCTTTGGTCAGTGTACTAGGAATATAAACAGCTTTCATTTTTATGCTGAATGAAATTAAGGCAGTAAATCTTTTGCTACAAACAAAATAAAATAAAGCAAAGCAAACAAAAAACCTCACACAGTCCTAAAGTTAGCAATAGTTAAAATAATGAATAGACTTGAGATGTTCCTTATTCTGATATTCAGAATCCCTCCTGTCCTGTGACTCTGCAAATACTTATGATAGGCAATAGTAGGAGCCATGAAGCTCAGCTCCTGGTTGCTCCTATGCAGGCCATCTCCTGTGAGCCCTGGAGACTGGCTGTTAGAGGTTTTGCACTTTCTGGTATCTCCTTTTTCTCAGTATCTTACTTATCCCTCAGCTCTTTGTCATTCTAAACACACTCAAGTGAGAGGATGCTTACTTCAAAATTGAATGTCTTTATGAAGGAAAGAAAAGGATTTTGGGAATTATGAGAGGAAAATGAAGGCAGCAGGGTAAAAGGGTCCCTCTATCCCTTTCTAACTGACATCTATGAAATCTGGAATGAAGGATGGCCCCACATAGGTCTCTCCTCAGTTCACTCTTCATCTGTCTTTCCTGATCCTGCTTCTAAGGACACAGACAACATTGGGGCTTGGTGAACACCCAGAAGCTAGAGAGGGAGGAAGAAGAGGGAGATTGTGTGTGCATGTGACTAGTCAGAGAAAGCTCCTGACCAACAGGAAGCAGGGACTTTCCAAAAACAATAAAGTTTTGTTTCTTAGATTGTGGGGGGAAAAGGCTTACTGCTTCCAGCAACCATAAAGCAAAGTCTTGACACCTCCAGTAACCTGAGCTTGCTGGAATGTAGCCAGCAGACAAAGAACTTCCCTCAATTGAAATCCCTTCCCCTAATTTGCATCCCTCTCTTCCTGCATTTGCTCTAGCCTATATAAGTATGTCCTAACTGGAAACCGGGGCTCAGCTCTTTGAGGAAGAAATTCCAGCTGAGACCAAGCATGTAATAAATCTGCCTAAAATACTTCCAAATAGTGCTTCTCTTGGTTTCTCCCGAAAAGCTGTAACATTATGAAGCACTTAATTGCTTGTTATTCACTCCTAATCCAGAGTTCCCAGTCTGCGTGTGAGGATCCTCTGACTATACTAGTAAATAGCAAATAGTAAATTAGTATCTTTCTAAGTATTTGCATTGTGTTTTCCACATATTTAACTTAATGAGCATGTTTGGTAACTATTATTATCACCCCCATTTTAGAGATAAGGAAAAGGAAGATTGAAATGTCCTAATACATTTCAAAACATTGAAATATGGAGAATATGCTTTCTGACCACAAGAGTTAAATTAGAAATTATCTAGAAATGCTCTAAATATTTTGTACTTAACATTTTAAAACAATGCGTTGATTAAAAATTATCACAAAGGGAATTAAAAAAATTTTAATTTGAATCATAAATACCCTATCATAAAATTTGTGGGATGTCATTAAAGCCATACTTAGATTCAAATGTATAGGTTCAAATGCTGATAAATAGTAAATACCTATAAGTAAAACACCTGTGTTAGAAAACAAAAAATATATAAATTAAAAAATTTATATCTATTTCCACCATAGAAAATAAGAAAAAGAAGATCAAATAAAATTATCACAACTAAAAGGGATGATATGATAGCATATAAATTGATTATATAGAAAAGTAAATGAGGAAAAGTAATACAATTAAAAACCAGGTCTTTTGTAAAGATAAATAAAATGGACAAACTCTAGCTAGATTGATCAAGAAAAATTTAAGAACATAAAGTACTAATATCAGGAATGAAAAAGAACTCACTACAGATGATACACTAAAAATACAGTAAGGGAATAGTATAGACACTTACATGACAATGGATTTTACAACTTAAATGAAATAAACAAATTTCTTGAAAGGCATAAATTACTGAACTGTGATAGGAAGGAACAGAAAATCTGAATACTTTTAAATTCATTAAAGAAGTTAAATTTGTAATGATATACCTTCTACACCAAGAAAACTATAGGCCCTATTTAAGTGTTCTATATTACACAAGAAATAACATATTAAATTTACCTAAACTTTCATAAAGTAGAGAAGGAACTACTTTGCAACTAATTCATGAGACCAGCATTACTTTGATATCCAAACCAGACAAAGAAGTAACAAAGGGAAGCCATATTAACATAGTTAAAAAGAAATCTTACAGAAATATTAGCAAATCAACTTCAGTATATAGAAAAGACAAACTATTACAATCCCCATGGCCTTTATTTCAGGAACACTGACTGGTTTGACATTCAAAAAACCTTGATCTTTATCAGTTTATCAATAAAAGAGAAAATCCATAGAATCACCTCAATTAATGGAAAAAAACATAGGACAAAATTAAATATCCATCCCTGATAGCAATTCTCAGCAAACTAGAAGGACAACAGAACTTCCTCAGCTTAAATCATTATAAAAACCTAGAGCTAACATCAGATATAATAGTAAAAGACTGAATACTTTCCCCTAAAATTAAGAATAAGCAAAGATATCTAATTTTATGCAAATGACATTAGAGTTCATAGTGTAATAAGGCAAGAAAAAAAACTTAATATGAATTGGAAAGATAGAAGTAAAAAAGTCTTTATTCACAGATAATGTGATGTGTGAAGAGAAAATCCTAATAAATATACAAAATCAAAGCTACTGTAACAAATAAAGGATGTGGATAAGATGAAAAGAGAAGTTCAATATAAAATGTCAATACTAGCCTGAATCTCAAAGGAATATTTGTACACCCATGTTTATAGCAGCATTATTTATAATAACCAAACCGTGGAAGCAATCTAAATGTCCATGAATAAATAAATAAGCAAAATTTGGTATATACACTCACTGGAATACTATTCAGCATTAAAAAAGGAAATACTGACATATGTTTTACCATGAATGAACTTTGAGAATGTTATGCTAAGTGAAATGTCATTACTAAAAATCCAAATACTGTGTGATTCCACTAACAGAAATGCATAGAGTAATCAAAACCAGAGACAAAAATATAATGGTGGTCGTTCAGGGCCTAGAGGTACTGGGAAATGGGGAGTTATTCTTTAATGAGACCAGAGCTTCATTTTACAAAATGAAAGGAGTTTTGGAAATGGACAGCAGTGATGGTTGCACAATATTATGAATATACTCAGTAAGTACCATTGAACTTAAAAATGACTAAGATGATAAGTTTTGTTATTTGTATTTTTCCATGTTAAAAAAGTAAAAATAGTAATGCTAGCTACAAGTGATCAGAAATTGATATCAAATACAATTTCCTTTATAATAGCATCCAAAATATGAAATTATTGGGGATAAATTTAACCAAAAAAGTGCAAGGAGTTTACACTGAGAACTATAAAACTCTGCCAAGATCACACATCTAGGAAGATGCAGAACCATCTTCAGATTCTTATGCTTCTCACCATTGCTATCTGCACGGTCTTTTTTTCATTTTCTCCCTTGCCCTGTGGGTGTGTTAGGACCAAGGTGTAACTGAATTCTACCCCTCAGAGATGATTGGCTCCTGAGGGAAAGTTCAGACCAATCAGCACTGGGGTTCTCCAGTTCACCCTGTGCAGGTCTTTCCCAAATATATGAGGGTCCCTAGGCCACTTTCACCTACCTGTGGGGCAGGGCTGGCAGCTGAGGCTGCTGTCTGTGAAGAAGTAGACCAGAGGACATAAACCACAGTCATCATTCTGTGAGATTGACTCCTGTCCAGGAGGCAGGCATCACCAAGGGACAAGAAGGAAACACAACATGAAAGGACAATGAGACTAACACCTATTTGGGACATATTGGACCCTGCTGAGAATTGAGACCTAACTTCAGGTGCTTATTTTGCAAGGTGTTTTTGTAGATCCCCTAAATTCTCTGTACCTCTCATTTTCTTTGTAAAATAAAATTATTAAAACAACAATAACATTGCCTCCATATGTCTTGAAGAGAATGAATATATTCTCATGATTCATACAGCTTCATAGGCAATGGGAGTTTCTTTTCTTCCCCTCTTCTAACATTTGGTTGAAGCTCAGCCCCAGAACTTCCTGCCTTAAGCTGTAGCCATTATAAGGGTACCACTCTGAAGGATGGCAAGCTCCAGGGGACAGAGCCTGACTAGTGTCCTCTAGAATTATGCTGCACGCAGAAAATTCCTGGTAGCACAGGATGGTGGAGTGATTGAGTCTCAAGGTGAATGGTGCAGGTGCTTGACTCAGCTCCTTAGCTGCTGTTCCAATTACGCAGCAGCTGTGACCCTCCCAATATTCCAGATGCATTATCTCCTGCAATCTCCACAGAATCCCTAGAGATATATTAGCCTTGTTTCTAAATTAAGCCAGTTGGACAAGTTATCAGTTTCTGGGTTAGAAGGGTTGGTCAGAGTTGTTGCCTGCCTTCCCATGGAGAAGATATATATTATGTTTATATGTCAGGGAGAAGGGGGGAACTTGTTCCTGACGCCCAGATTTAACCTTTTTTGAAGACTTTTCAATAACTTCCATGCCACACCCCTTTTCCTTCCCAGAAAAGGTAGAGGCAAGGTCACCTGACTGTCCTTGGTTCCTGCAAGTCCTGGGAGCCCACCGTAGGTTCTGAAGGGGCACAGCACCAGAGTTGTCCTACTACAAAGGCAGCTGCAAATACAAAGGGTGCTGAGCAACTAAGAAACCCTGAAGGCCAAGAAGCAGATCTAAAGGGGACAGATCTAAATGCAGTAGAGATGGCACTGACTCTTCATACCTGGCCTGCATGCATTAGGATCTGACACCACCATCTGGCTTACTATATGCCTGCCCCAAATGGGAATAGCTAGATGGATAAGGGAGTGTCCCTGATCAGAAGATAGTAAGTCTCTGAGAACTCCTGCCTTATGGTGTTTGTGTAGAATATAGATAGTCTGACAAGTCAGGGATTGCTGTAGGGGTTCTGGAAGCACTGGAGTCATTGGTTGAAGTGTGATCTTCTTTATCTGATCTTAGGAGGGACAAGTAGCAGGTATAGTTGGAGGTAAGCATGGAGAGATGATAAGCTCTGCTTCCTAAATGAGGAATAGTGAGAAGCAGAGTTCGGACAGAGCTCACATCTTCTGGTATATACTCTCTCTACCTTAGATGCAGTCAAGATCAGAAATAACTGGGATTCTGCCCAGGATCCTGGGCTTACAGACTAGACCCCAGATAATGCTCATCTCCCTGAAAGCTTATCACTCTTGGCCTTCATGATGGGACTTAAACAGTTGATATCTGATCTGTAAGACCCTTGTCTTCCAGAGAAAGGGCACTCCCCAGCCTCCCCCATCCCTGCAGTCTTTCCCTCCCTGCCCTTTCCCATCCCCTTCCTGGGATATCGTCTTACTAAAAATTCAAGGGGTGCTGAAGGCAGTCCCCAGCCATGGAGAGCTGGCCTAGCAGGCAAGCAACAAGGCACAAACAATGGCAGCAGACTCCACTACTGGAAGAAAGTCCAGCCTTTCCTGCAAAGAGAAAAAGAGAAGAGGGTCAGGGTTGGTGGGAGGGCACTGCTCCCAGTCATCTCTAGAGAGCCATTCTAAATTACTCAGCCTTCCTCATGGATGATGTTAAACTCCCCTCAATCCTGCAATCACTGGCAAGCTATCATAAGCAATGGGCCTTCACTGAGAATGAGGGCCACTTAGAGGTACTAAGGGTGATAACTTTTCTGTAAATAGTTAACATGATACAAAGGAGGAGAAAAACATAAAGATCATGTAATAGGCCACAGGTTGACTGAGAGGCCTGAAACCTGAGGCTATGAATTTCATGGCTTTGTCATCACAAAATTTCCAGGGCCTCAGAGCTCCAGCAATAAGTATCATAGTAGAGTTGACATTTCATCTGGCCAATCCTCTCATTTTACAAATGGGGGAAACTGGAATGCACAGAGGTTGCATGATTGGCCAGTTCTTGTGATACTCCTGTAGAAAGGTTGATGTGGGGTAGGAAGGTATGGCAGGACTTCTCTCTGTGACCCTCCTCTATAGTTCAGGAAAACCAAGGAGGCCCTTCCTTTGTGATACTGTCCCCATTCATCCTTCATGCTCACCCCAACGAAGCTGCTCTATTCAAGACCCATAGAAGGGATTTGCCTCAAAACTGCTCAGCAAATCCTTGTGGGGAGACCCCAAGAAGCTCAGGCTCTTGTGGGGAAGCCACAGGTTTTAGGAACAGCTAGACCTGGTTCAGACCCCAAATCTATGCATTGCCAGCTAATTATCTCTCTCTACATCAGTGCAACTGGATTACCTACTTAGATAATTGTGGACAATAAAAGAAAAACATTTTCCATATAAATATTATTTCTATACTAAATATAGATGTATATATTTTATATTTGTGTAGATGCATTGATTATGTATAAGATTTATAGATAAGATAAATGATTATAAGTGGTTATATATAAATTATTTTATATATGACTATGTATTAGCACTGATTCATTCATTTGATGAAGCCTGTTACAAATATTTGTTTAACCTGAGGCTCAGAGAGGCAGATAACTCACAGAGAAAAATTAACTCCATTATGGCATAGAACATAGACACCCCTCAGGCCTGCATGTAATTCAGGCCAGAAAGTCAGTGCAGAACATGATAACAAGGAACCAGAGAGGTAGTAATCCCTAAGAACCTAGGTAAGGAAGAGGCAGTATGTATACAGAAGCTGGTCTCATCTGGGTCAGCAGACAGTGGAGGTCTACAGATGAAAAGAATGGAACACAGGTTGGAGAAACCTGAATGGGGTAGGAGGATGTACTGTGTCTCTTCCTACATTTCAAAGTACTGCCCCAGCAACAAACGCTACGGTTTGATTTATACTTGAACCTGACACAGAGGTCACTTGACACTTGGTCAAGTGATTTACTTTCTTTGCGTTTGTGTCAGCATCTGAAACACACGTATTGTTTGTATGTATGTAGAACTGAGGAGAGGTTGAACAGAGAGAGCAGGTAGAGGCTTAGATCCCCCCACTTAGTAAGTGCTCAGAAGTTATGCCCGCTATTTGATTTATCTTGCTCTTGACTCACCTGCATTGAGGGTAGCCAGCAGGGAGGTTAGCATTATCTGGAACCCAGGTTGAAACATGCCGAAACAGTGGCCAGGAAGGACTGGGACAGAGAATGTGCCTGACCCTTGTCAGCCTGTCTAGACTGAGCATGTGATCTTCGTAACATGACCTGGTATGTTCCCATCAGTGTCTCATGGGATACATGATCTCCCAGATGGCCTCAGAGAAAGACAGAAGGGTGTGTTCATGTTGGGTTTACAGTTCCCTACATCCAGGCTGTAGCTAGGATTGCCAAACTCAGTGCCCCCAAAGCCCTTACCAGCTATAAGATTCTAGAGTTACCTTTTTCTTTGTCTACATTTCCTCATCTGTAGAACTCAGGTGACAAGAATACCTATGACCTAGGGTTAAGTGAGTCTCAGGTTTCCTCAGAGAAGGGACTACACACAAATACTAGCATCCTTACTAATTTATGTTTCAATTCACAGAGCACTTATGGAGCATTCACCGTTTATCTGATAGTGGAAAAAGGACTGTGCCACATGCAATGAAATGAAAGTCCTAACTCGTGACCCCAGGCCTAAGTTAAAGGTTGGGAGACTAACCTATTAGAAAGCAGTTGCAGACACAATTATAATAAACTAGTTAGCATTGTGATCCTATGGTGAGTCAGGTTTCATTTACCTTTCTCAGGAACCCTGCCAAGAGACAAAATATTTATGAATGCAGTGGAACAGTGATGCCAGGCTCGGATCCTAGGAGCAGGGCTGGAGCAAGGGGGTTATGAAAGATTGAGAAAGACCAGAAACTAAGAGTGAAAGCAGGGTCAGGGGGTAATCAGCTTTCTGAGAATTGTCACCCCAAATATCTGACTCCTTGCATATTTATTGTCATTACACAAAGAAGTCCTTCTTAGAAAAAACACAAGCTGTAAATCAACTATTCTTACAACCATTGTTTACATAGCTGAGAGGTCACACCCAAAAAGGTTTTAGCTTAACTGCTCAAACTTTAATTTCTAAATCTCAGCAGGAAACATAAACCTTCCAGCCAAGGTTTTCCTTAATGGTGGGCACCTGGCATTCTAGGTGCCAAGGTTATTGTTTCCCTGCTGAGGCACTGATTATCTAAACTAAGCTTTTCCCTTATTGTTCCCCACAAGTGACTTGCTTAAGGTAGCTCACTGAACAAGTAGCACAAGTTAGTCTGTATGGTCTGACATGAAATACTTCCCTTGGTAAAGTCTGTGCATCCTAGAGACCCCTCAGACATGGATGTAGATTTCTCTTTGTTGACACAGAGCTGTTCTCTCTGAAGGCCTAAGACATGAGTGGCCAGGTGGTAGGTGCTAGGACTCTGCAGTTTTGGTTTAGCTTAGGGTCTAACATGTTGTAAAGCAGCAATGAGGTCTTTTCAACCACAATCTTACGGATATGACTATAACTATGGATTTCAAAAGTCATCAGAGTTTAGCGTGGGAAGGGGCCTTCCAGGCCCGCTTCTATCAAACAACTCTTCTCATCCTCGTGCACGGCCACGACATTATCTTTCTCTACCTCAAACATTTAAGAATCATTTCAGATTGCTGCTTTAATGTCACCTCTTTCCTGTCTATCAGATTACTTTCCCTGAATTTCCTGTTATCTGAACTACACTTAATACCATTGGTACTTATCTTGTTTTTCACAGACTGTCAGTCTCTTCCCACTGGACTCCAAACCCCTAAGAGTGGGACTAGTTTGGTTTGTCCTCATCTGTGGCCCCAGAGTCTAGCACAGTGCCTGGCATATAGCAGGTACCAAGTAAGTCCTTGGGCAAGGGGTAAAAGAGAGAGATATCATGATATCATTGCCTAGTGTCTCTGTTAGCTATAGCAGTTTATTTTTCAATCTTATACAGTTGCCCAGCAGACAAAATAATTCAGAGTGGAGTAGTTCTGGGTGACTTGAAGGACAAAAGGAAACCAGTGTCCCCAGTTCTCCCCAGATTGTCCCACAGGCAGCCCCCAAGCCTTCCCTATGCAAATCCTAGAGCCTAAACATCACAGTTCAAGAACTGCTAATCTGATCCAACATATTTGTTTTCTGAAGGATAAACAAAGGCATAGAGATGTGAGTGAAAGGCAAACTTAGAGGAAAACTAGGTGACCAACCTTGGACCAAGACTCTATTGTCTTCAATCACCAACCCAGAAGGAATCCTACCCACACTGGTCTTTGATCAGTCTTCTGGTCTGGGGCCGGTCATATAAATACCTGACCCAGTTTCTTGTACTCATCCAAGGTGAATCTCAGCCCCAGTCTTTTTCCTAGAATGAGCTCCATAAGCATCCTTAGTGAAGAATGAAGCTGCAAAAGTAGTACTACCTGTGCTATGAGTCCCATGAAAGCCCGTCTATGACCAGATGATCAAAATGGCACTATGCCAACCAGACTTTTCCAAAAAAGAACTAAAGTTCGTCCATTTCTTTCTATTTGGCAAACAATTTCCAAGGAACTTATGTAACTATCTTTCATTACAGATAAGAACTGCCAGTTAAAACTCAGTCATTTCTTATCTAAGATGGTGTCTGAGAAATTTACCCAGCTTTACCTCTGAGAGAAGCAACTAGCTATTCTCTGCTGAAGAGACACTAGTGGGGAGTCCCACACGATGGTGGTGAAGTTGAGGTACCCCCAAAATTTGGGAAACAACAGGGACTGTATTGAAGAGATTGTTTGAGGAATTCCAAATATCAGTGTGAGTGGAAAGTGTAACTGTGACAATGAATTAGCAATTGTGCTTGCAAAACATGGAAAATTGGTTAACAAACCCAAACTTGTATCCCCTAGAAAAGAGAGTAAATATTGTGTGTGGCATATAGGCCTGGCTTAAGAGGAGGGATTGAGATTGGTATCTCAGTCCTCGCGCTAGTGAGAAAATAGGCAAAGCATAAAAAGGAAAAGACTGTATCTCTCCTACCCAACCTCTTGGTATCTGTGCTTAAGAAATAAGAATAACAGCACCACAGCAGATAATCTTCTAAGACCCAGTTCTGAGATCCCACAAAGAATTGACTCCATGCCACACCCATTAGCATGCTCACCACCTGTAACCCACAACAATAGCTACCCCCTCTCAGTGCCCATACTCTGCCCAGCAGCCATATTTTACCCACTTGAATTAGCAAGTGATACTTACCACTGAAGCAGGCAAAGGTCAAATATAAAATAAAGCCAGAGTACCACATGCTGGAATAAAGGACAAGAAGTTTAGCTTTAATACCCTCATTGGAAGGAAGAGAGTATAACAGCAAAGCAAAGAAATACAAATGTCAGCAAAACAAGTCAAGAAATCCAAGATCAATCTGATAAAAAGTCAAAGAAATGCAAGAGAAGTCAGCAAAAACAAGTCAAAGAGCTCAAAGAACAATTAACAAGAAGTTGGAAATTGAACCATTAAATATGAAACTAACAGGGATTTATGATGTGAAGAACACAATAAATGAGGCCAAGAATACTGTAGAAAACTGAGGAAGAAGAAGTTACCAAGTGGGGTAACAAATTAGTGACCTGGAAGATATCAGTGCAAAAATGAGCCATGTGAAAGGAGAGAGAGAGACATTAAATATAAAATGTATGAAGAAACACTTCTAGGAAAGGCAATATAAAAATTGTTATTACAGAAGGTGAAGATAGAGTGAAATGAACAGAGAACTTTTTCAAAGATATAATATCTAAAGACTTCCCAAATCTTGGTAGAAAAGTGAATATACAAGTCAACAAGGCCACAGAACTGGTTTTCTAAATGCAAAGAGATCTACTCTGAGACTTGTAATTGTGAAACTATAAAAAGTCCAAAACAAATGTGGCCAGGAAATATTGAAGATGACCAGGGAGAAAAAAATGAAGTTACATGAGGACACCATTAGACTTCACAGTAAGAAGTGTACAGATCAGGAGAGAGGGGAACAGAATATCCAAAATACTCCAAGTTAAAATTTACCAGCCAATAATTGTTTATCCTAATAAACTTTCAGATATGAGATGTAAAGTTTTCCCACAGCAAACAAAGCTTAAGGATTTGCAACCAGAAGACCTCTCTTACAAAAAATATTGAGAGATGTTGTGCTATCTAAATAAAAAAGAAAGTTTCCAAAAAAAATTAAAGATGTGAATAAATATACAGCACCAGAAAACATAGTCAATATTATGATGGTAAAACCTCTATATCTAGTAGTGTAGTAGGCTAGATTAAAAAATAAAACCCAACTTTGTGTTGTTTACATGAGACTCACTTCTGCTATAGAGGTAAACATAGACTTAAAGTAAAGGGATGGAAAATGGTGCCCCAAGACAATAGAAAATCTAAAAACAAAAATAAAACAAAATGTGAACCAATATAATAATACATAATAGTGAAAAATAAATGTAATTCGAAACAGAAAGGTAACAAAAGACACAGATAACTGTCATATAATGATAAAAGAATCAATGTCAGGAAGACATACTATTTATCAATATGTAGGCACCCAACACAGACACACCCCAAATATAACAAGCAAATACCAACAGACCTAAAAAGAGATATTGGCAGCAATACAATAACAGTATAAGACTTTAACACCCCATTCTCAGTAATTGATAGATCATCCAGACAGAAAAACAGCAAGGAAATAATGACTTTAAATAACAAATTAGATGAAATGGACTTAGCTATAGAGTGTTTCACCTGAAAACAATAAACTACACATACTTTTCAAGTTTCATGGCATATTCATAACAATAGACCATATTTGGGGACACAAAACAGTTACAATAAATTCATAAAAATTGAAATAATTTCTATCATCTTTTTAGAACAAATGTCATGAAACTAGAAATCAAACAAAAGAGGGAGAAACTTCAAAGAAGTGGGGAATAAACATGATACTAAGCAACTGTTGGGTAAAGGTGAAATATAAATATACCTACAGTCAAATGAACCTGTGGTTTGAAGCAACAACTACTAAGAGGAAAATTCTTAGCAATACAGACTTACCTCAGAAAATAAGAAGAATCACAAGTGAAAAACCTCCCCCTACATGTAAAAGAAGAAGTAGGAAAAGAATAAAAAGAAACAAACAAATGTCAGTAGGAGAAAGAAAATAAAAACTAGAGCAGAAATAAATGAAGTAGATAGCAAAACATCTCAAAACTTTTTTTAAAATGATACATAAATTGTACAACCAGACTCAATAAAGAGAAAGAACACCAAATAAAATCAGAAATGAGGAGAAATTACAACAGACACCATAAAAATTAAGAAATTGTGAGTATTACAAACACATAAATGGAAAAAAATAGAATAACCTAGAATAAATGGACAAAATTGTACAAACATTTTAATGCTAATTCAGGAAGAACTAGAATGGTTGATTAGACTAATCATAAACACAAAACTTGCAATAAAAAGGAAAATCACTGGACTAGATGATATCACTAAGGAATTCTACCAAACTTTCAAAGAAGAATTAATGGGAATTTTCAAACTTTTCCAAAAAATTTAAAAAAGGAAAACTTTGCAACACATTTTATAGTATCAGCATTACTCTGGTTCCAAATCCAGACAAGTTCAAAAGAGAAAATTAGAAACCAATCTCTGATGAAATTGGTACAAAAATTTTTGACAAATTTCTATCAACCAAATCCAACAACTCTTAAAGTGGGATTCATTCCAGGTACGCAAGTATGGTTCAACATATGAAAACCAATAAATGTGATACATCACATCAACAAAAGCAAGGACAAAAATCTGGTTATCTAAATACAGGCAGAAAAAGAATTTTATAAGATTCAACAATCTTTTATGTTAAAACCCTACAAAATGGGTATAGAAAGAACATACTTTGATCTGCTAAAAGCTGTATATGAAAAACCTACAGCTAATGGAATTCTATGCAGCTATTTAAAATTTGAAATCATGCCTTTTGCAGTAATCTGGTTAGAACTGGTGGGGTCATGTTAAGTGAAATGTCAGAAAGACAAAGAGGATGGTTTCACTCATATGTGGAATATAATGAAATGAAACAAACATACAAGTCCCAAAAGACTTAACAGGGCAGAGGACTATGGTTACCAGGGTGAGGTGGGGGGAGTGGGGAGGGAAGGAAAGGGAAAAATGTGGTGATGAGGAACATTACAACTCTGATGGTGAATGTGGTGTGAAATATAGACTGAGATTTGATTTCAATATCCCAAAATGAATGTAGAATTATGAACAAAAGAAATGATAAATATTGTTATTTAAAAAAACCCCACAGCCCAATTCAACGGGGAAAACCTGCGAGATTTTTCTCTAAGTTCAGGGTCATTAGGCAAGGATGTAAATTCTCGCCACTCTTTTTTTTTTTTTTAAATATTGTGTTGGAAATTATAACTAGGGCAAGGGAATTAGACAAGTAATGGATGACAAAGTTATCCACATTTTTAAAGGAAGAATTGAAACTATCATTATTTACAGGTGATCTGATAATATATAGAGATAATTTAAAGACTTCAGCAAAAAGTTTCCAGAAATAATAAATGAATACCATAATATATCTGACTACAAAATAAACATACAAAAATCTATTGCATTCCTATTATAGTGCTGAGTTTGTTATTTATTGTTTTTATTATGTTGAGGTATAACCCTTCTATTCCTATTACGGAGAAGGTTTCGATCACGAATGGATGTTGAATCTTGTCAAATGCTTATTCTGAATCCATCGACATGATCATTTTTTTAAAATTATCATTTTCTTGAAGTGGCTTATTATAGTGATTGATTGTGTATGTTTAGCCAGTCCTGGATGCATGGAATATGTCCCATTTTATTTTTTATTTTTTGGATTTGCTGTTGAACTTTATTTGCCAGGAATTTGTTGAGGATTTTTCTTCTATATACATCAGTAATATTGATCTATAGTTTTCTTTTTTGGTGCTGCCTTTATCTAATTTTGGATTCAGTGTATTATTGGACTCACAGAATGAATTTGTTAGTTTTTCAACCTTTTCAGCTGTGTGGAAGAGTTTAAGGAAAATGGGGATTAACTCTTCTTGGAATGCTTGGTGAGATTTATTAGCACAGTCATCTGGAACTGGACTTTTGTTTTGTGGGAGGGTGAGATTTTTCAGTACTTTAATTTCTGTGCTTGTGATTGGTCAAAGTTATGTGTGTCTTCATGGTTCAGTTTTTGAGGTTGTGTCATTCTAAAAACTTGTCCATTCCTCATGATTGACAAATTTGATAACATGTAAGTGTTCATACTAGTCCTTAATTATCCTTAATATTTCTGTGATGCCAGTTGTAATCTCACCTCTTTCATTTCTGAGTTTTGTTATTAGGGCATTTCTCTGTTCTCCTAAGCTAGAGTACATAGATTTTCTTTATTTTTTCAAAGAAAAATCTTGTGAATTCATTGTATTATATGGATTGTCTCTTTGTTTTCAATTTCATCTTTAAAATTTTTATTATTTCCTCTTCTCTTCTGAATTTTTGTTTTGATTGTTCTTCCCTTTCTAGCTCCCTCAGGCATATGCTTAGATATTTAATTTGGACTGTCTCTTGGTTTTTTAATGTATGTTTGTATGGGTATAAACTTTTCTCCCAGAATTGTTTTTGCTGCATCTCCTATGTTCTGGTAGCTTGTCTCTGAATTTTCATTTGTTTCCAGCTAAGTCTTAATTTCATCTTTAGTGAGTGTTGATATCCCTGCTACTATTGTGTTACTGTAAATTTCTGCCTTTAAATGTACTTGCTATAAATTCATTTTGTTATATAATCCTGCCTGTGTATGTATATATTGGTGGTAATTATTTCTTCTAGATGGATTTTCCTTTGACCATAATACAGTGTCCATCCTTGCCTCATATTACCATTAGTTAGAAGCTTGTTTTATCTGATTTTAGTATTGCAGTTCCTTATTTTCTTTTATCACTGTTGCTTTGGTATATATTTCGATAGCCCTTGACATTCAACCTATGTTTGTCTTTGAATCTGATATGCATTTTTCTTAAGTATAATATTGTTGGGTCATATTTTTTGATTCAGCCAACCACTCTGTGTCTTTTGATTGGTGAGTTCCTCTATTCACATTTAGGATGATGACTGAAATGTAGGGAGTTATTGCTGTCACTTGAGTTTAGTTTATATTGATTTTCTCTGTCTGTTGCTTCATTACCTATTTAAGTTTATTTTTCCCTTTGGATGGTTTTCAGTGTCTACTCTGTCAGTTTCTAATTATGTATCTCTTTAGAACTGGGTTTTGTTGATGTCCCATATGTTGTCTCTACCTCTACTGCTCTATGGTAGTCTTTAATGTGCTGAAGCCATATCATATGTATATATTTAATCAAGTTACACAGTTTTCCTCTCCCCTTTAGTGTTTTTTTTCTCTCCTGTTGGTCTTATCTTTACTTCTGCTTTCCTGTTTATTAATATTCTCAGGATTGGGGACTCTTTGTTGTTGTTGTCCCTGTTGTAGGGTTACTTTCATGATTTTTTTAATGTCAGGCTAGGTAATACGGTAATTCATTAAATTTTGTTTGTCATTGAAGTTCTTTATTTCTCTATCATATTTGAATGATCATTTTTCAGGGTGTAGTGTTCTGGGCAGAAGTTTTAGTATTTTAATATTTTGAATACATCATTCCACACTCTCTTGACCTATAGGGTTTCTATTGAGAGCTTTGATGATAGTCTCATGGGTGTGACTTTGTAGGTTATGATTTTCATTTTTCCTATCAGCCTTGAGTAGTGTTTCTTTGTCATTGATTTCTGCTATGATATGGTTGGGAGTAGGTCTATTTACTTTTAGAAATATGGATGTTCTCTCTGCTTCCTGAACTCCATGGCTACCTTTTGGAGCAAATGTGGAAGAGTCTCTGCTATTACTTCTTTAAATATATTTTCTTCTTTCTTCCTCTCCTCTCTTTCTGGGACATCTACGATCCTTATATTTGTTCTCATAGTGTCTGATATTTTTCATAGTGTTTCTTCATTATTTCTCAACCTTGTTTACCTCTCCTCTTTTGTGAGAATCTTGTATTTAATTTCTGATATTTCTTTCTCTCTCTCAGATTGAGTATGTTTATGTAGTTTTCCATATTTATCTTCAAACCCTTGACTATATCTTTCACCTCTAGCATTTATTCTAAGACTTTCTTCATGGCCTCAATTTCTTTGATGAAATATTCCCTCCGATCTGTCATTTCTTCTCTTTAGTCTTCCAATTCTTTCTCTCTCTCAGATTGAGTATGTTTATGTAGTTTTCCATATTTATCTTCAAACCCTTGACTATATCTTTCACCTCTAGCATTTATTCTAAGACTTTCTTCATGGCCTCAATTTCTTTGATGAAATATTCCCTCCGATCTGTCATTTCTTCTCTTTAGTCTTCCAATTGCCTTTGAGTAATATGTATGCCTCCTGTATATTATTCTTTTTTGAAACTATTATTTTGGACTCTTTATCTATTATGTCATTTCAGTATATATCAATGAAGTTCTTCTCTGGTGAACTACTGACATCTTCCTCTTTTTGGATCATTTGTGATTTTTTGTGTGATTTTGGCCTAACTTTCCTCTCTGCCTTGTATTTAGTACTATGGTTTCCCTTTTGTCTTTCTTAGGGTTTCTTCCTACTGTATGGTTGTATAGGTTGATTATATTTCCCTGAGAAAAAAGGGATATTTGAATGGAAAAAAATAATTTGTGATTATGCATTGCTAAGGGGAAGGGAGGAGACAGAGCAATCTGAGCAAGAGCAGAGCAGCAAAGTAAACAATAAGTAAGTACTATATGATGCCAATTGGTGATCACATAGTAACAGCGGGGGATCCATTGGGATTTCATACAATTGGCCAGGGGCAATGTATGGAATTTTGGCACCGCTATAAGCCCTGCTCTAAATGTTTTTCCCAAAGCACATGTCACTTTAACCATCCCATTCCAGAAATGCCCACAGCACCAGAAATTAACTCCATAATACCATAAATAACCCCCTTAGTACTTACTGGTGCCTTAACCAGCACTGCAGTGTTCCGCTACCTATGAAGAAACAGATTACACAGAGAGTTAGTATGTGCATGGGATACTCTTCCTCTAAGTCTCCTGTTTTCTTGCAGAGTGTTGGAACAGCAGCAGTGGCCTTCGCCCACTGTGTTCAACATCAGCAAGAGCCATCTTTAATGCAGGGCAAAAGGGGAAGCAGTTTTTGGGACCCCTCAATAGACTGGATCCAGAGTAGTTCAACTGCCCTTTTTAAAGATGGCTCTATTTTGTTAAAAATGGGACGAAGTTGATATTACTATTAAAATGACAGTATGGTCAGTCCCAGTTAAAATGGTATGCATAGTTCATCTATTTATATATTTAGATGACCTTTTATTGGGTGTATAAGTTAATGATAATTACTTCTTAGTGATGGATTACCCCCCTGACAATTTAGTTGTGTCTATCCTTGCTTCATGATACTCTTTTAACTGGAAATTTATCTTGTCCGAAGTTAGCATTCAGTTCCTTATTTATTTTAATCACTATTGCTTTGATGAATTTTTCTGTAGTCCTTCATTTCAAATTATGCTTGCTTTTGGATATGATGTGTCTTGTAGGCATAGTATTAATGGGTCCCATTTAGTCACTCTGTGCTTTCAGTTTTTTGTTGATAGCTGAAATATCAAAATATATTGCTGCAATTTAAGCTTTTTTCTCTATGTTGTTTTATTTTCCAATTGTTTTTGTTTGTATTATCTTCTGGATATTTTTTAGTGCTGATTTTAGTTGCATCTACTTCCAAGCTATACATCTCTTTAAGTTTGGGTTTCGTGGCTGCCATATAGATTGTCTCTAACTTTACTGCTCTATGGGTGTTTTTCTTGAGCTGACACCACGTCATATTTATATGTTTGAACATATTTAACCTTTTTCCCCATTTCATGGGGTTTGTTTTTGTTCTTTCCTGATGGTCGCCTTCTTTGTTTCTTCTTCTGTATTGCTTTTGATCGCCGGACTTGGGGTTTGTTTGTTCATTGTTTTCATTTGCTCTTTTCTGGGACCCATTTCAACTTTTTGAATGGCAAGCTTGCCAATCTTTTAACTTTGTTTATTATTGAAGTCCTTTATATATCCATCATATTTGAATGATAATTTGCAGGGCAGAGTATTCTTGGCTGGTAGTATTTGTCTTTCAGTATTTTGAGTATGTTGTTTCACTATCTACTGACCTATAGTGTTTCTGCTGAGAAGTTTGATGAGGATCTGACCAATTTGCTTTTTAAAATTTTTATTTTTATTGTAGTTATTATTCTGCACATTAAAATAATTTCCTATGTATAGTTTCCCCATTTCTTAGATATATTTCGACACACCGTACCCTCCACCACATCACCAAGTGCTCTTCCCCATTGTCCAGTGGGCTCTACCACCATTTGCCCCACCCCACCCCATTCCCTTTTGGTAACCTCAGTTCTGTTGTAAATGTTTCAGGGCTGGTTATATTTCATCTGTTCCTTTGTTTTGTATATTCACATTCCACCTATGAGTGAGGTCATCTGGTGTCTATCTTTCTTCTTTTGATTTGTTTCACTTAGCATAATTCCTTTAATTTTATCCATGTTGATTCAAATGACAGCATTTCATGTCTTCTAAGGGCTGTGTATTATTCCATTGAATATATGTACCATGTCTTCTTTATCCAGTCATCTGATGTTGGGCACTTTAGGTAATTTCCAATTCTTAGGTATTGTGACTAAAACCAAAATAAACATACTTTTGCACGTTTTGGGTAGATGCCCAGAAGTGGAATGACAGTTTCATATGGGATTTCCATCTTCAGTTTTTTGAGCAATCTCCGAAATGTTCTCCATACGGGTTGTACTAATTTGCACTCCCACCAACATGCAAGAATTTTCCCTTTTCTCCACATCCTAACCAGCATTTGTTGTTTCCAGACTTTTGGATAATAGCCTGTCTTTCAGGTGGAAGGTGATATCTCATTGTTGCTTTAATTTGCATTTCCCTGATAGCCAGCAAGTAGGAACATAATTTCATGTGCCTGTTGGCCATCTGCATATTCTCTTCAGAAAATTGTCTCTCCAATTCCTCTTCCAATTTTTTTATTGGATTGCCTATTCTTCTTTTGTTGAGCTTTATTATAAAAATGCAACAGATTTTTGGGCATTGATTTTGCAGCCTGCCACTTTACTGTATTCACTGATGAGTTATAGAAGTTTTTTGATAGAGTTTTTAGGATTTTCAATATATGTAATATGTCATCTGCAAACAATGAGAGTTTTACTTCCTCCTTTCCAATTGGAATTCTTTCTATTTCTTTTTCTTGCCTAATTGCTCTAGCTAAGTCCTCGAGCACAATATCAAATAGCAGTGGTGAGAGTGGACAACCTTGCCTTGTTCCTGAGCTAAGAGGAAATACTTACACATTTTCACCATTGACTATGAAATTGGCTGTGGGCTTTTCATAGATGGCCTTTATTATGTTGAGATATGAACCTTCTACTCCCATTTTATGGAGAGTTTTTATCATAAATGGGTGTTGGATCTTGTCAAAAGATTTCTTGCCTCTATTGATATGATCATGTATGTGGTTTTTCTCTGCTTTCATTGATATGGTGTTTGACATTAATAGATTTATGCATGTTGAATCATCTTTGCACCACTGGGATGACTACCACTTGATCGTGATGATTGATCTTTTTGATGCATTGTTGAATTCGGTTTGCTAATATTTTGTTGAGAATTTTTCATATATGTTCATTGGAGATTTGGTCTTTCAATTTTCTTTCTTGGTGACATCTCTGTCAACTTTTGGTATCAATATAATATTAACTTCAAAAAAGTATTTGGGAGAGTTCCCGATTCTTCAATATTTTGAAAGGACTTGAGAATTGGTGTTAATTTTTATCTGAAGCTTTGGTAGAACTCATTGGAGAAGCCATCTGGTCTTGGGCTTTTATTTTGTGGGCTTTTATTTTGGAGGAGACCCTTGAATACTTCTTCAATTTCTTTGCTTGTGATTGTTCTGTTCAAGTTTTTCAATCTTTCAGTTCAGTCTTGCTAGACTATACTTTGCTAGAAATCTGTCCATGTCCTCAAGGTTGTCCATTTTATTGGCATAGAGCTGTTCATAGCAGCCCCTTATGATGTTTTTAATTACTGTGGTATCTGTTGTAACTTCTCCCCTTTCATTTATGATTATAGTTAGGAGAGTTTTCTCCCTTTTTAAATTTGTGAGTCTACCAATGGCTTGTCAATTTTGTTTATTATTTCAAAGAACCAACTTTTGGTTTCATTGATCTGAATTATTTTTGTTTTCTATTTATTTCTGCTCTAATTTTGATTATTTCCTTTCCTTTGCTGATTCTTGGCTTTAATTGTTCTTTCTCTAGTTGTTTTAAATGTGAGTTAACTTGATTATTTGAGAATTTTCTTGTCTCTTGATATAGGCCTGGATTATGATGAACTTTTCCCTTAGTACCATTTTTACTGCATCCCATAGATTTCTGTAGCTTGTACCTTCATTCTCATTTGTTTCTAAGTATTTTTTAAGTTCCTCTTTGATTTCCTCTTTTACCCAATAATCCTGCAGGATCATATTGTTGAGTTTCCAATTGGTTTGGGATATTTCAGCTTTCTTTTTGTGGTTGATTTCCAGTTATGGGCCACTGTGGTCAGAGAAGATGCTTCATATGAGACTGGGATTTGATCACCCTGGGAACAGGGCCTGAGGAAAGGGACACCACAGGAGAATGAGAAACTCAAGAAAGAGTGAGAGGATATAAAAGGTGGGGATCAGGGGGTCAACAATCTCTCTCTCTTGGACTAAAGGCCCAAAACATCTTGCTCTCCACCTATTTATTGGGTTCATACACAGCATTGCTTCAAGCAGCTTACACAAGGGAAGTTTATAGTTACATCGTATTTGCTTATGCAGCCCTTTGCTTTCTAACTTCATAGGTATATCTATCTTGCTTTGGGGTATTATTTTCTGTCCCCAACAGAGTGACTTCAATCTTCGTAAATTTGTTGAGAGATGTTTTGTGTCCCAGCATATGATCTATCCTTGAGAATGTCCCATTAACACTTGAGAAGAAAGTGAAATCTGTAGTCATTGGGTCAAATGATTGGTATATGTCTACTAGACCTATCTATTCCAGATGGTCATTTAAAGTGGCTGTTTCCTTTTTAATTTTCTTCCTGGTGATCTGTCCATTGTTGCATGTGGGGTGTTTAAGTCCCCCACTACTATTGTGTTGCTGTCAATATCTCCCGTCAGGTCTACTAATGCTTGATATGTTTGGATGTTCCTTCATTTGGTGCATATATGTTAATAAGCATTATGTCTTCCTGATGGATTTATCCTTTAATCATTTTAGTGTCTATGTCTTTTTCTATGCTTTTTAGATGGAAGTCTGTTTTATCTGAGTACAGCTGCTCTTGCTCTTTTGAGGTCACCATTTGACTCTAAGATTGTCTTTTAGCCATTGACTTTGAGTCTTTGTTTATCTTTTGGAAGAAGGTGAGTTTCCTGAATGCAGCATAAAGTTGGTTTATGCTTTTTAATCCATTCAGCCATTCTGCATCATTTGGCTGGTGAGTTCAGTCTGTTAACATTTAAGGTGATTATTGATATATAGCCTCTTAGTATCATTTCAACATTTGTCTTTTGTATATTGCTTCAGATGGTAACTTTGTTCCTTCTCTTTTTTGGTCAGGTGGTTGCAGTTATATTTTGATTCATTTTGCCTTTTGTTTTCTTCTTAGCTCTCACCCTGGGGTTGTATTTTGAGGTTACCCTGAAGTTAGCATTCACAGTTCTATGTTTACTACCTAATTTTATTTGAAAGCATGTTAGTCTTCCACTCATTCTAGCTATCCATGTTTTTGTTCTCTTCTCTGCTTCCTCACTTTTAATATTTACTGTCTTACTGCTTTTCTGTGTGATTTCTTTATGCTCTAGAGAGCATCCTTTAACATTTTTTGCAAAGCTCGTCTTGTGGTAACATACTCCTTTAACTTTTGCTTGTCAGAAAAGCTTTCTTTTTTATCATTCCTTCAGTTCTGAATGATACTCTTGCTAATATGGTGTTCTAGGTTGAAAATCGTTTTCTTTCAGCAATTTGAATATATTATGCCATTCCCCTCTGGCCTATAGTTTCATTTGAGAAGTCTGCTGATGATATTATGGGGGCTCCTCTGTATGTGACATGTTTTTCTCTAGCTGCTTTTAATAGTCTTTATCTTGTGTTTCTGACATTTTTATGATGATGTGTCTATGTGAATTTCTGTTGGGGTGCCTTCTCACTGTAATCCACGGGGTGTGGCACCCAATAGGTATGTGGTGAGTGGGATTTCCACTCAGTGGATCCCAGGCTCTGGCGCAAAATGGTTGTGGGAGGGGTTTGAGCTCTTTGGTTGACTTCCGCTTATGGCTGTACCCAGAGCAGTTTCACCTTGTGGGCTCCAGCTCAGTTCTGGGTGCACTGGCTCTCCTTTCACTCCCTCCCAAGTCGGCCCTCCATGGCTCCGTGTCTCAGCCCCACTGGGCCCGCCTCTTCCTGCCTCTGCAGCTGGTCCCCAAATCCTTAGCCTCCACCCCACCGCAAATCTGGAGACTCCTTAGCTCCATCCCTTAGTCATCAGCATATCCATCTCCAACTGAAGTGCCATTTGTTTCTTGGTGTTTGTCTGAGGAAAATAGGTGATTTTTTTTCTCGCTGTCTGGGAGTGCGTCCTATGAGTCACCACCTGAAAGTCAATTCTTAGCTATTTCTTTTTATAGGGGTTAGTACAAATAGTTTCATACTGAATCACCTCTGTGAAATAAAATTTACTTCACCAAACTCTTTGTTCATAGGACTGTAATATGTATTAATGTGTAGAACCAGCATTATCCATTATAATGCTGGATATTTACCATTTGTATTCTTCTTAAATTCTCTAACCAACATTGTATGACTGTACATTTCCTCTGTGTATAGTTACTGTTACATTTGGCATGTACTTAGATATCTTTAAAAGACAGAGCTATAATGCTATTGGTTTGCCAGTTGTTCTATGGGCTTTTACTATAAGTTCACTTACATATGTTTTACCATGTAGGCAGAAATATCAATTAATGTTCTGTTACCTCATCATTTTAGGTAGTTTCTAGCTGTTTCATTTTATATGGGTATTTACAGAAAGAGACATTCTGAATCTTCTCTGTGAAATAAAATTTCCTTTGCCAAAGTATTTATTCATAGCATTCTGAATGGGTATTATAGTATTTTATGGGACAGGTATTCTCTATTGTATTTCTGGATATTGATATTTTTAATAGTTATTCTTATATTATTCAATGGCATTATGCATTATATGGCTGTATATTTATTCTGTACATGATTGTTTTTCCATTCGCTATGTTTTCCTATATCATTTGAAAGATAGAATTACAATGCTTTTTTATTTACCATTTGCTCTATGTACCTTTACTATAATCTCACTTACATATATCTTATTATAAATGCCTCGGAGCCCAGCCTGGGAGCTCACCCTGTGAGTTTTGCCCAGATGATGACCTAATCCAGTCCCATGGTCTTTATTAGACAGGGAGCTCAACTGAGCTTGAAATTCCAACTCAGCCTGGCAGAATAATCCCTGAGCCAAGACCGGCCTGATAGCCCAGCCCACCCTGGTTGCCTAGTGTGGTCTGGGAGCTCAGTCCTGCTGGGATTCCTTTCCATTTCAGCCCTGGAATTCAGTACAACCTGGGAGCCAACCTGGGATTCAGGCTGGAGCTATCCCAGACTGGGGACCCTGCACAAACTGGTATCCAAACCCAGGCCATGAGACCAAGCCAAGCCTGGTGGCTCTGCTTAGCCTGAGAGTCAGCTAGGAGCCCAGATAGCCTGCCCAACCTGGCCCGTTCTGGGAGTCCAACATGGTCTGGGAGCCAAGACAACCTAGGAATACAGCACAACCTGATAACCCACCAGCCTGGAAGCTGAGCCCAGCCCAGAATAGCCAGTGAGCCCAACTCTGCCAAGTTGTCCAGCCTGGGAGTCTAGCTCAATTCGGAAGCCCAGCTCAACTTGGAGGCTCAGCCCAGCATGGGAAAACAGTACTGCCTGGGAACCTAACCTGAGAGTTCTGCTTAATTTAGGAACCCAGCTTATCTTGGGATCCCAACCTGGGAGCCCAGTCCAGTCATCCTGGGAACCCTGACCAGCCTGCAATCCAAGCCAAGCCCAACCCAGCCAAGCTTGGAGGGTAGTCTAGCATAGACTGGGAAGCTAACCTAACAGAGCATAGTCCTGGAGACTAACTAGGATGTGTTTTTTTTGTCAAGTATTTTCATGTGCTTTTTGAGTCTGTCATTTTTGTTGTGTCTTTGTCTTTGTTGCATCATTAATGTGTGTTTTGTATTTGTTAAAAAATTTATAGATGTTGTATTTAATGAGATAATGAAAAGGGGAAATTATCCTTCAATTAAAGTTATTCTAAGAATAAAGTCAATTGATTCCCAAAGAAAGCCAACTAATTTTAAATGCATATTTTTATTAAAACAGCATTTTGAAATACTCACTGAAGAAAAAAATAAATTGCTAATATATTAGTTGAAGAAATCTACGTCAAAGGCATTAGATTTCAAAAGATTAAAAAGAATTCCATATAAAACTTTTAAATATAATGTTGATTTACTGAGTCTTAGAGCATTTTTGGTATCATCTCTCCTGGCCCACTGCCTTGTTAAATTAGTCAGAATTGTTCATGAAATTGTATATAGGTGAATGATTTGTATTTACTCTGTCTCAAATGTTTTTAAAGAGCACCATATTTCCGTTTAATGGAATACAGTTTCTTCTGCATTTCTTTTGGACCAGTAAGTCTTTAAAGTCATCATGATGATTCAATTCCAGTGAGCAATAGAGTAAAAAAAAAATCTGGCTCTAGTTCAGGACCCAAGAGAAGTACTACCCTTTACTGAAAGATGGTGGGGCTTTGTTCATTAACTAGGTTTTGGAGCTACAGGCCATGGACTCGCCCTCTAGCCTAGACCACAGTCATCATTTACCTATTGCTGGCAGTAAGGGTGTGAGGCTATATCCCAACTGAGGGCTGGGGCAGTGGGTTTGCAGTTGAGTAACCTGTGGGAGAAGGTGCACATTCCCACCCCTGGTCTCAACTCTTCCTGAGAGGTGTGGGCACTGGGCAAGGGGATGCATTTCATTCTGACCTTTTAGGATGGTGCACTCCAACCTGCAGAGCTATGGACCCAAGAAACCCATGTCTCTCAAAATGTACATTTAAGAGGCAGAGAAAAAATACATTAGGTCTGGACAATTCCATAAATGACTTACCAGAGTAGGGGTGTCTGTGCAAAACATCATGATCTAAGGTGGGAAAATCCTAAAACCCTAAGGGCTCGATCAAAGTGTATAAATGTAAGTTGTGTGGCCTTGTTTTAGCTTAACATTGTTGCTGTCTGGCAAGACTGGGTTCTGCCAGTCTGACTCCAGGCAGAGAGGAGAGCATGGATTTCACACCAAACTTCACAGTCCTGCTAAAACAAATGCCTCATGGGGTCCCCCGATGCCCACTGTGACAGTGGGTCATGGGCTTCTGGTCCAACATACCCATAAGACTGTACCCCACTACACTCACTCAAATATTGTATGCAAAGCTGTGGGGTGAGTCCAGCACACAAAGCAAGACTACCAGGTGTTTGTAAAGCCAGGGAATGTCATCCTCCAATTTTTCTCCCAGGGCTTGAAGTTCCTCCCCAACACTTATCTCCCTTGACCATCTCTCCTCAGCATCTCCCTGATGGTCACTGAACCAACACCCTCTCTATCTATAGGCCCTACTGATACACTCAATTGTCCCCACATTATCTTTATAGCAAAAGAACTTCCCAGGTCATATGCAGCATTCAGTTCTCACACCTCTTTAATTAGTCTGTTCTCTGACCTAAACTCATCTGATTCTTCCTCAAGATTACATTGGCTAATGAAAATTTGGCAACATTCCCTACTCTATAGTCACCCTGAGTTGTGTGTTCCATTTGTTCCTCACTGGTAGTGTTACTCTGATGACTTGGTTAAGATGGCATCTGAAAAGTTTCTCCACTGGAGTTACTATTTTCCCTTTTGGAATAAAAAATGGAATTATACATGAAGTTATATAAATATTACGTCCTCCTTAAACCTGAATACCGTAGTTATTATGCCAGAACCAGTTATTATGATGGTTGGGTAGAGACGGCTTTTCTAATTCCAACATTCCTGCTGCATTTTGATAGACTTTCTAATATAACGAGTTTTCTTTCTGTCCCATGTACTTACTCATGAATTTATATTAGTATGAATTCTTGGGGTTTTTTCAATAAATTCTAACCCTTTATTATTTGTTTTGACACTCAACAGATCCCTTATCTATGCATTGGGGGTGCCACTAGGCCCCTTGTGGGTTTCTGAGGGTCCTCGTTCTTCTGGGAGCACTTCCTTTCAGGCTTTCCCCATTCCTGCCCTGCAATCAGCCACTTCTCTGAGAAGTCTTGGTTTCTTCATTTCTTTATGATGTAAGAAGAGAAGTAAGCAAGTTAAAAGTATTTGTGAAAACACAAACTTTAAAAATTGCCTGCTAAGCTACATCCTGGTGGTGCAGCGGTTAGATCAGTCATCTCCAAAGGAACAAGTCATAACCTCCTGGATTTGAGTCCCAGGCCTGGGGGGAAGCAGCTTTTGTGAACATAAGTAAAAATAAAAATATAAGTGCTTCTTCCTCCACTCTTTTCCTGCCTGCCTGCCTATTTGCACTTATTCCTGCCTGCACCTTTCCTTTAAAAAATACCTACTAAACCATGAAGTGCAACATGACTGTGTGACTATCATGCCATCACATCTGGCAAAACATTGAATTCTTTATTGTTACTAACAGTGCACTCATCTTTTAAGATACATTCATCAGAAAAAATGTATTGAATGAAGTTTAAAGATAGATTGGATTTTCTAAATTCTTATAACTCTTGTACACAAGACTATACCAGTTCAGGGTTTTTAGCATATTCTATAGTTTTGACTTTGAAATTTCACATTGCTATTATTGCTGCTTCTAATAATTTGCCACTAGAATAACCATAACCTTTTAATATTCCTCTTTAATATATATACATACATATATATTCAATGTACATATATGTGTATGAACATATACATATATTTATTCTCTCAATAAAAATAAAACCTCTTTACATAATGTGAATTTAAATATATCCCAACTGTTAATTATTTGTTTCTCACTGCTTCTTCCCTTCCCACAAACAGGTTCATTCACGGCCCACTCCATTGCGCTTCTACCTGTGAATTTCCCATGTGTTGAATTAGACCTTCTTGCTCAGTCTCTTTAGAGGAGTTATCAGGTAGTCTGGCTCTGACAATGTGTCCTTGAATGAGTCATTGACCTATTTCAGACTCACTTCCCTCATGGATTTGTGGGATTTTTCAGGCCTGAAAGAGAGGAACACTTGAGAATTATTAACTTTATATTCTAGTTGTGTATACTAGAAATACCCAATAAATATTTACTGAAAGAAAAAATGAGCTGCTTAATATTTATTAAATATCAGTCAACTGTAGAATCCTATGCATCATGTTTTGATGAGCCCACATAACCTTTAAGTCTCTTTCACTTCTTTTCTGTAACTCTTCCTACCCCTAATGCATATGCCCTGCTCTAGCTGTCAAGCTCTTCCTTAATTTACCAGGGCCAGTTTTCTAGCACTGCTGTAGAAGATGCATCTGTTTCCTGATCCAAGAAACCAGTCTCTTGGAGTGGAGGCAGTGACATGAAATTTTCACAAACTCCAGGGTGGGCTATGCCCACTAGAAGTGGAAGTGAGGCCATAAGGCCCCACCTTAGTGAATTCAGAAAGTAGCTTCTTGGAAATGGTGGCCAGGCCAGAGAAGAAGAAATTTCCAGGGTCCATGGTTGAATATTAGTGATGCCCCAAACCCAAAGATCTGATTTAAAAGGAGCTGGTTGAGTATAAGGGAGATACTCTCCTGTGTGAATGAAGTGCAGATGGATTAGTCCATAGAGATGGAAAACTGTGAATGAACCTCAAGATGAGGGACAGAAAGAAGAGGCTGGTAACTACCTGAATGATGTTTTCAGAACCTCTGTGGTATGCCAAATGTTTTGGTACAGTAAAGAGAGGCCCTGCTGTTACTGAGCTCACAGTGCACAGGGACAGACAGGCCAGTACAGGTAGCAGCCATAGACATCATGGAGAAGACTGAGAGAGTTGTCAGCTGAGGGGACATAGCTGACTCTACTGGTACCTGTAGTCACAAGTGGAGTGTCACAGGAGCCTAGTTTTAAAGGATAAATAGGAGCCAGGTTAGAGAAAGGGGGCAGAAAACTAGCTTCTTAATATCGATCTTTTGTCATCAGTAAGAGGGAAGACAGAGGCCTAATCCATGAGGTGTTCTGAGGTTGAACTGGGAAGACCATTTAATGTGGCTAGGTGATAACTGGAAGGCCAGAAGTCAAAAGTGTAGAGTTGGGGTCTTAAGGCTGAGACTAGAAAACTGGGAACAAAACTTTTAGGAGTGAGGTCATTGAGAGAATAGATGTAATGTCTAGGATAGGAGAGACTGAGAGTGAAAAGAGATTACTAATGGAGAGAGTGTTCATATAATTAGAGAAGCAAATGTAAGCCCATCAAAAAGAATCATAAAACAGGAACAGAGCATTGTTTACAATGCTGCATTGCCTTGCCATCTTGACATTTTGGTGTATAACCTTCGAGAACTCTCTCTGCATATGTATGCATATATGCATATGTGAAAAGGCATATTTCACTGCACCCAGTTGGGGGAACATGTTTTTTCCACGTGATATAATTATGGAAATCTTTACATGTCAAATGTATTTAAGAGACTGCTCAGCATTCCACTCTACGGATTAACTGTTATATAAAAATTACACACTGGTGGACTCCTTCTTGGTTCCAAGTATACATCACAATGTCATATGGCATACTCCATGTACTTCATTAATGGTATTCTGAATCTAAAGTAGATTGTTAAAGGAATGTTGCCATATTCCTCCAGTTACTTCATGTCTCCTGGGTGACAGGGATTGGGCTAAGGGCTTTACACATGGCCTTGAGATGTAGAGTTTGCCCCTATTTCTGTCGAAAAGGAACCAAAGCTCCAAGGAGCTAAGGACCTTAAGGCACACATGCTTAGATGCCTAAGAACAGTTAAGTATTTCTCACAGTATGGTAAACTCTGAGTAGATGAATGTGATTCTCTAGAAAATCAAGGACTATGTGAGGCAATGGAAACAGCCTCTTAGCAGCCAGGGATCAGAGTTAGGGACTCCAGACTGAGTCAAAAAGCCAATGCTGGTCCTTGTTCTGTCCAAAGTTAGAGCCAGAAGAGACCTCAGTGCATCAACAAGTAGGGCAGAGCCCTAGCCTGGTGCCCTGTGCAGTGTAAGAGCTGCAGGGCTGATCAAGGCAGATCTGGACCCTGGGGCCTGGTAGTCATGGGTAGCACTGATTCTCAGGCTTCTCTTTGAGTTACAGAGGACCAGTTCTATCTGGCCTACTCTACTTATCTCTGAGGCAAACTCTTATGAGAAGCGAGTCATAAAAAGCAGATCAGAGCAAAGAAAGGCCAATGAATGATCAAGGAATGACTTAGATTTGAAGGCAGAGCTGCTCAGAACACCTGCATCCATGACCCCCAAGATTCAAACAGCAAGTCTGAAGGCTAATGAGCAAAAGCTGCCCTGGCAATTTCCAGAAGGACATGAGGCCTAAGGGAAGAGTGCTATTTATAAATGCATGGTAAAGAGTGTCTCTTCTGAGCCTGTGTCATCTTCTGTAAAAGGAAGTTGTTACAGTTTATCTAAATGGGGTCTTGGTAAAAATCTAAATTGTAGCTTCGGCTAAAAATGAATTTTTCATCATGATATGTCTTACTCTAAACTTTCAGAGAACAATTTTGATATGTATTTTCTATACTGTGCTCACATGAACCTAAAATGAATTTTATAATGTGCAGGTTAGTAGAGAATCCAAACCAGGTTGATTCAAACAGTGAAGCTATAGAACAGAGTCCTTTTCATTCCATGAAAAGGACTAAAAGGACTAAAGGACTAAAATCTTCCTGAAAATGAACACTATGAAATTGATTATACATACAAAAGATTAGTTCAAAGACAATTGAGATGCTTTAAATAGGAAAAGATAACTGTTTTCAAAATGATACTGGTATAACCTGTTGGTTTAGTCATTAAGTCTATGGTTCCCAGCTGGTGCCATCCACATACATCCTAAGGATCCAGGGTTCATGACCTAGGGCCAGAGGGAACAACCAAGATAAATATCTAAGTAAAATAATTAAAAAATGCCTCTTCCTCTCTATCCCTGCCTGCCTCATTCCTGACTACCTTTCCTTAAAAAAAGGGTATTCAATTACTTTCTGGGATTCAACAAGAAGAAAACAGTAGAAGTAGATCTCTGATGAGAGCTAGGGAGACAAAGTAAGCTTTTATTGTGGTAAAGTCACTGACAGAGAAACCATCTGTGCTCTAGAAACTTGGGGACAATGAGACAGCATTTGGAGGCATGCAGAAGAGGATGCAGACACTTCTGAGAGTGAGGTAAGTGTAGGCCAGGTGAACAATAAGCAAGGAGTGGGGACTAGCAGTCATAGAGAAGCAGAGGATCAGCTGTGGTACCTGAATCATCCTGGATGAGATCCAGCTGTGTCTCCCCAGTTAGCCTGGATCAGGACAAACTTCATCTTCCCAAACAACCTGGATTAGAACCATGTGAGTTTCCCCAGTTAGCCTGAGTCATGATCAACTGTCTCCCCAGTCAACTTGGATTAGAACCAGTTATTTTTCCAATAAGACTAAGTAAAAAAACAGCTGTGTTCCTCCATCAGGCTAGATCAGGACTAGCTTTGTCTTCCCTTCAGTGTAGGTCAATGCCAGCTGTGTCTTCCTCATCACCCTGATAAGGACCAGCTGTGTCTCTCCCATCAGATCAAATCAGGGCCAGCTGTGTCACCCCAATCTGCTTTGAATAAATAATTTGTCTCATTCATCATACTAAATAATAGCCATCTGTCTCCCACATTATATTAGATCAGGGCTAGCTGTGTCTCACCAGTCAGCCTGTACCAGACCAATTGTGTCTCCCCCATCAGACTAAATCAGGACCAGTTCTGTTGCCCCTATTATCTTGGATCATAACAAGCTCTCTCACCATCAGTATGAGTAAGGTCCAGCTGTATTCCTGCATTTGATTAAGTCAGGATTCACTGATTCAATCCAATTAGATCAGGTTCAGTTGTGTCTCCCCAGTCATCCTGGATCAGGATCAACTGTGTCTCTCCATCAGGCTAAATAAGGGCCAGCTGTGTCTCTACCTTCACAAGACCCAGTGACACCTGGGTGACCCAGTGACACAAGACCCTGGGCACCCTCATAACTGGAAGACAGTGAGTGGAATTACTGAACCTCACCTACCGTTTCCACCATATTGCCACCCAGTTACTGGACCCACCAACCTGAAATCCTGCCAACCAGAAATCCAAACAAGAAATCCTGCCTTCAGGCTAAAGGGAGAAGTAAGTTTCCCACTGACTGGGAAGCCATCAATGCTATCCAGTAGTGTCACCTTGGGGGTATAGGTGAATATGCAGCCTAATTCAAATTGTGAGTTAAGAGCAAGGAGATCATTGCAGTTGGGACCTGGGATGTTCAGGGAAGTCTCTGTATTCCCCGCACATATCCAGCTCCAAAGTCTGAACTTTCAGGCAGTGGTTGAGGGCTCACATAAGACCTTCAACAATTCCAACCAGTGGCGAAGCCACAAAACTCAAGAAATTTCAGTGTCCAAATGAAATTCCTGGCTTACTCAATGCAAGTCAATACCCTACACAATCCCATAACTGCAGAAAAACCTAATACACAGAAACATCAACAAAATTTCAAACAGAGCAAAGACAAAGATAAATACACATGAAATAAAAAACCCAACGGAAAATCTGAAAGTACAGATGTCTGTAAACTGCTGGAGGATAAATTTAAGGCAACAGTAATAAACAGACTCATGGAAATCAATAGAGAAAACATTAGAGAAAGAAAAAAAAAAAGGAGAGAGAAGAAATGAAGCATCTCTAAACAGATGCGAAAAAATAAAGAGCACAATAGCTGACCTAGAGAATTTCAGAGAAAGACTCAAGATTAGAACAGATGAAGCCTCCAATAGAATCAGTAAGCTGGAAGATAAGGCTGAAGAATGCACTCAAGTAAACCAGCAAAGAGATAAAAAGAATGCAAAGAAATGAATACAACATTTGAGATTTGTGGGATAACATCAAAATAACAACATTTTCATTATCGGGATCACAGAATGAGAAGAGAGAGAAAAGGGGACAAACACTCCTTGAAGAAATAAAGGCAGAGAACCTCCCTAACCTGAAGAATGAAGCAGTCCTCCAGATCCAAGAAGCTCAAAGAGTTCATAACAAAAACCCAAGCAAGACACCCAAATGATCTACAGACACCTGAAAAAAATATTCTATGTCACTCAGCATCAGAGAAATGCAAATAAAAACTACAATAATATATGCCACATCACACCAGTGGGAATGACATATATCAAAAAGACTAGACCTTGCAGGTGTTGGAGGGGATGTGGAGAAAAATGAATCCTCCTACACTACTGGTAGGAATGTAAATTGGTGCAACCTCTTTGGAGGAAAGTATGGAGATTCCTCAAACAAAGATGGACCTACCATCTATCCAGTAATCCCACTCTTGGGTATATACCCAGAGGATAAAATATCTCTAATCAGAAAATTTTCTGCATCCCTAAGTTCATAGAAACACAGTTCATATTAGCCAAGACATATAAAAAACCTAATTGCCCATCAGTATTTGATTCGATGACCAAATTCTGGTATATAGACTCAATAGCATTCTATGTCACTGTTAAAAAAAGATGAAATTTTGCTCTTTGCAACTATCTGGATGGAACTAGAGGGGATCATATTAAGTGAAATAAGTCAGTAAGAAAAAGAGTAATGCAGAATTGTTTCAGGCATATGAGAAATTTAATGAAATGAAACAAATGAACACCCAAATACCAACTGAAATAGGAGGACACAGCACTGTGGTTCTAGAAGAAGCAGGGAAGGTGTAGAGGGGAAAAGTTGGTGTAAAGGACACTAGGACTTTGGTGGTAGGTTTGGTGTGTAATATAGACCAAGATGCAATTCAATATCCTAAAATGAATATAGCATGGTGAACAACATAATAATAAATACTGCTGTTTGAAGTATTAAAAAAAGGAAATTAAGGATACAGGACATGTGATAGCCAGCTCATACATAAGGAAGCATACCACTATGATTCCCAGTGAAATGTAAGCTCCTCTCCTCCAATTTATCTTGATGAAATTTATACAAAATAAATAAAATGCATTTAAAGTTTTCATGTTTATGAATTATTAACAGTAAATACTTGCAGAACCTCATAGGATTTTAAACTAAGAGAACATTAATCTAATAGAGAAAGCAGCTAGAAATATGCCAGTTTTTGACAGAAAAAATCATGATGACAACAGTGAGTGACAAATATAATATAGTTTAGATGGTCATTTCTGAATTTATTTCTAAATTCACTGTTGTGTTTATTACTTTTAGAGGTATATTCTTTCAGTGAAGTGACTTGGTATTTCAGTCAAAATATTTTCAAGTACTAGAGGTGGAAGTGGACATAAGAGGAGTCTCATAGCTTTGGGATTCTATTTTGTGTGCTTTTTCTGAAAGAATGCCTCTGAAAAAAGAGATTATATTAAATACTGATGAATATTCCATTCTATTACTGATTTTTTACAACAGCATACAGTCATTAATTTTGTGGGTTTTTTAAATAAAGCAACTTTAAAAACTGGATGTGTGTTTTAAATGGCAGCTACTGCTGATAATAAATAATTCCCTCTATTTTCCATGTTATTTCTGTTACCTTAGTCAATGTTTCTGGAGACTAGTTCTAGAAATCTCAGGGAAAATAAATGCTTCAAATAAAAGCTTGCCTTTTAACCTAACTTCAGACATATCCTTGGCCACTATCTGGTACTCTGGTTCAGCAATAGAATTTGATTTTGTGGACTCTGATATGGTAAGTATAGTAAGTCAGTACACCAATTTATCAATTCCAGTAGATCTTATTGCAAACATTTGGAATTTCTCGCCATACTACCTACTAAGTGGAGATAGCCTGCAATTTTAAAGGTAGTTTGAGCATACCTATACCTATACCTGTCACCTATACCTGGGAATTACCCACTAAAATATTAAGAATAAATGAGAGTCATTTCTCTGCTCCATACCTATCCTATAATACTAAATTCTGATTATATATTTTATACCAGCTTAAAATGAGTGAATATATTTTCACCTCAATATGCAAGTATGTGTATCTTCAATATCAAATAGATTGGTGAAGGTGTTACACAATTGATGCAAGTATGTCAAAGAAACTTTATCTACAGTAGAAGATTTGCAGTATATTAGGAAAATATGCACATGTTTGCTAAAAAATAAAAAGTTCTAAAAATCCATTGAACAAATTGTACTGTACTAGTCTGTCCATTAACTCTACGTCAATACATACAGGAAGACCGAATATCAGTGAACTGAGATTTCTCTCTTTCATGATAACTGTAATATAAAGTTAAGTTCCAAAATAAAGAAGATGGGTATGAAAAGATAATGAACAGTTTCATCTAAATATTCAGTAAGTCTACTGCCAAACACAGTATATTTTATTTAGTATTACTCTAGAACACCTTACAATATAAAAGATAAATTATGGTGTCCTATAATCTCTCTTGTGATTTCATTAATACAAAATAATAATTTAATCATAAATAATAATTCATATATACTGTATTCAAAATTCTGAAATATAAATGCATATCATTCTCAAAGTTATGACAATGTTTTGCTTATAGATAATAAATACTTTCAAAGTATCAAAAACAATTTAGGTTCTAAAATAAAAGGAAAAAATCTGCAATGCAATTTTACCACATTTTATAGCTAGAAACCACTTTTAGACTTTCCTTTAAGACTTTTATTTAAACTTATCTTAGGAACTTTTACTGATTGGAGCTAATTTAACTTTGCATTAGAAGTAAAATTCAACTAAAGAACCAAGTCAGCAGTTTTATTTCCCAGACATAAAAGAATTAAATGGATGGTAGAGGTCAATGTAAAATTGAATCAAATTTTCATTATGAAACAATCTAAAAAAGTTGGATAGATTTTATCAACATCAATAGTCTAGTCATTGGGCAAAAACTGGGATGTGGGTGCATGAGATTTCACTGCATTATTTATTAAAACTGCATTTACATCTATATACCAAAATTAAAGTTTAATTTTAAGAAAATAGTTTATTTTAAATAGAACAAGAACTTTTACATCTTGAAGAAGAATACAGATCTCAAATCTTCAGCACATAAAATAATTGGTTTAATATGAAATAACATCATTAGCAGCTTTGAAGATAATATCTCTGACCTTTTTCCTCCAATACTCAACGACACTTATGAATTACTTGCACAGTAATAGCTTAGTTTATCATGTCAGATTTCAAGATATTAGTGCCAGATTACATTAGCAAATTCTAATTTGACAACCACAAATGTAGTAACATAAAATTTCTTATAAAAGTAAGTTAAGAAAAAAAATTGTATTATTTGACTAAGTCAATAATCTCCAGGATGGTAACATCAAATAATTTCAGCATAAAGTGGCATAATCAACCATTAATGATGCTAGATTCATCTAGCAGTTCTTTGTTAGAGATTAAATCCTGCCTTGCTTTACTTTATTTCACCTATTAAATGTATTATAGAACAAAAATTATCTTCAATAATACATTCAATAATCATTTCCAGCATATGCATTTGGAAGATGACTAGATAATATATTTTGCAATTTCAAAGGTCAGCATATGGTTTATATTATTTCTCTGCCACTTTCTTAATCTGAAGCTCAACTACTGATTCTTCCTGGAAGCCTTTTTTACCTATCCCATTTAAAAGGTTATCAATTTTATCTTTTATGGCAGTTAACCACATCAGATGAGGTAGTTGTTTATGTTTAAAATACATTGAGAGATTCTTATGTTTAAAAAGTGCTGTAGAATGAATATTTGTATCCTCTCCCCAAATTCATATATTGAAACCCTAGTCCCCAATCAGTCCAAACCAACCAAAATTGGAATTGTGTGTGAATGTATGTATATTTGCATCCTCATCATTTTATACAAAAGCTCAAACATATCAGATATGAGATCCATTAGAGAAAACATTTTAATATAAGCAATTTAAAATACTTTATTTTAATATTTTTATCACTTCAGTTGAAATCATTCCATTATGAAAATTTATTCATTGAAGAGCTACTTTATCAGAACTCTAAAATGAGCAGGGAATTTTAAAACAAATGTATAACATGCAACCTTTAGAAATACAGAATTCATTTTACATTATTACTCCCCTTTTAAAATTTATCATGGTTTGTCACAGTTTTAAAGTATCATATCATACCTAATGAAATGAAAGCATAAAACAACACACACAGACACACACAGTAAATAAAACCAGTCTTTATTCAGATATTTATTCTTTCATAGCCCTGCTGAATTTTAGAAACATGGTTGTTGCCTAAATTAAACATTTTTGTCTGTGCTGTTAATTTGTAGTAATATACAAAACTCAAAAATATAATCCTTACCTATACAGGCAACTTATTTTAGCATTTTAACTACTAGGAACATTATTATATATACTTAAAATAATTCTTAAAAATATTTTTATAATATAATTCAATATATGTTTTACAAATACAGTTTCCAGAGATAGGATTTTGTTCCTTAATTGAAATTATTTCAGCTAAATTCCTTGGTATATGTAAAAGAGTTTGGTCTTTATATGGACTGTGAATTAGAACTTCTTAGAACTGTACTATCTAGGCAGTGCAACAGGAAAATACTTTGTCACGAAAATGAATTAAATATATATATGAAGAAAATATATTTTATAAATCTGAGAGCTAAAATGTATTCTTTCAGACAAAGCACTGAATAAGTGAATCATGTTTTCCTGTGTTTATTCATTTACTTGAAAAATGGTAAGAATATGTAAATATGACAGAAGCATCATCATTTAGGGGGAAAAACATTTTGTATATGTGATAAAAGAAAATTCAATCCATAATGAACATGAATCAATTTTTCAACATATGTTTGCACATATAAAGTAGGAGTATGCATAAGGAAGAATTATTTTTATGAATTACTTGCTTTTCTACATGCACTACTTGATGAAAATTATGCAAATGTCCATAATTTTTTAAATCATAACTAACATTAGAGAAAGTTTTGTGAATTTCTGTGTAGGTATTGAACTCAGTTGGAAGAAGTCAGTTACAGGGAGAAAAGAAGGAAGTATGTAAGATCAGGAAACAACTTGAGCCACTGAGTTTCTATAGAGAAGAGGGAGAACACAGGGTTCATTCTGTCTTTGAACCATGTGGAAGAGAACTAAACTCTGCAAGAGTTGCTAGAGCAACAAGAAGCAGCCTCGGAGGTTTTTATATGTTTATAGCCTCGACTATCCCTCCTACCTTGGGAATGGAAAACTCTAGATAGTAACTGCTAACAGGAGCATATCATGTGTCCACTTACTCAGTGATATGATGTACTTGTATAGTATCACAGAGCTAAGAAAAAGAGCCACAGATTTTCATCAATATTTAATAGACTAAAGCAGGAAGCTAAAGAACACTGTTCATTGACCTGGTTTCCAGAGATAAGCTAGATGCTTCCAAAAGTGAAATGTTTTGAACAAGTCAAAAGTGGGAAGAGAGATACATGTATCTTCCTTGTCTGATAAAAAAGTCATAGGAATGAGAAGACAATGGACAGAAGAGCACATATATAAATAAACAGCCACGTAACTCAAGGTAAAAAATGGCCAAAATCTATGAAGCTCTGTAGAGAGCTTCCCATATTTACATCACCCTCCTTCAGAGATTAATGCTATCTTGCATTGTTTATTTACTCCTTTTTAATAATAGTTTTATCATAATGTATAACCCCTAAATAATGTTTTGTATTGTGTGTTTTTAAATTTGAATCAAATGAACTCAAGAATTACTGTGATATGCTATTTTCATCCAACAGTATTTTCCTCTGCTTCTTACTGCTATCATTTATAGTTGTGTTCACTCACTCAGAACTGATTAATTTTCCATTCTGTACGTGTACATATCTTTTACTTATTTCTATGTCAGTGCTCTGTGTTCTGTTACTGTAAGCATAGCTACTGTGAGCTCTCTTGTACATGTACAAGGTTTCTAGGGAATTAGTTTGGAGTGAAGTTGCTGGATCATGTAGTATGATCATCCTCAAACTTAGATTTCCAAATCATTCTCCAAAACTGTTGTAGCAATTGATAATCTTACCAGCACAGTATAACTGCTACAGTGTTCTTATGTTCAAGTTGTTGCTTACATTAATGTACTAAGTCTTTGTTGTTTCTCTATTAAGTTAAACTATTTGCAGTGTATATACAAATTTTTTTTGGCTTACCATCCTTTGTTGCCTCTGTAACCCAACCCTGAGTGTCAATCAGAATTTTCACTCCATTATCATATATTAAAGATAAATGTTTGGCATGCTCCGAGGGCTTAGTGGATAGCTACACTGCCTCTATCTGGCTAGAGTCCACATACTTCCCAAAGACCTGGTTTCATGACCTGGGCCTGAGTGGAAAAATCAAGAGGAACAGCTGAATAAAAATGAATACTTTAAAAAACAAGAAGGATTCATACTTTTAAAATCTCACAAATGATACTGTAATTTTTAGTTACTAACCTACAACTTTTATGTTTTTAATAATAATTTTCCTAGAATTAACAAAAGATACAACTTTACCAAATCCCACTGTTTAGAGACAATGCACATACTGGGTAAGAAATGTAATCACAACTATATTTTAGCATCAAAAATCTACTGAGAATACAAGTAGGTTTCTAATTTTTTCATTCATACAATGTTAACAATGCATTCAATAAAATGTTTTATGAGGATTAAGTGAGATAATATAATGTTCAGTATAAAGCAGACATTTAATAAATTTTAGTCATTGTTATTTAACAACTACTGACTGACAAATTGCTAATGTTTTAAAGTGACTTTAATAAATATATGAGAGCTATAATGTGCTCATTTTCAAATAAGAATCATATTCCTTCATGTTCTTACTTCAACATTATTCAACACTATAATTCAGATAATATAACTATAGTGATACTGAAAAAGCCCAGGAATTCTTTGCTATGAGTATAGTAATCTTCAGCCTCTGAAAAAAGAAAACACCTCTTATTAGAAATTAACTGAGGTCTAAGGATGTACAATTTTGCAGACATATATGTATGCATATCTTCTCTTGTCTCAAGATTGAATTCAAGACTAGACTTTTGGACAACTAAAACCTCTACATCATATTAAATTATCTTCCATGAAGTTACTCTATTCTGATACATTTATCCCTGAAACTCATCATCACTCAAAATCCCAGAACGATTGTGTAGGATTATATATGGGTCCAGGAAATAATATTTATGGCTAGTGATCTGGAGGAAATGCAGTCATAAATTTTGCCGTGTAATATAAGATCTATTTCAGGAATAGAAAGAGCTGCCTAAGTGGACCCACACACTGGGGTCATTGCATTTGCTTCTTTTTGAGTTGGGCTTTGCTAACTAGATAAAATATTCTTTCTAGGAAGTTTCACAGGAAAATATTTTCTCTTATTCCATACAGACATTTCTCCCAAGTAACTGGTTTATGTACATCCTTGTTACTGGTTATATTTTCTCATTTCTATTCATCGACAAAGCTCAAAATCGAATACGCATTCTACCTTGATTGAGTGCTTGACTTTAGTTGTCAAAGCATGTTTTTGTTAATTGATCACATTTCTGATTCCATCTTGTTTTCTTTTTTTTCTTTTCCAAAGGATCTCTTTAAAGAGTTTAAATATTTTGTCACATGATAGTGTATGTATTTATAAACAACAAAAAATCATTTGGGAGTAAAAATATACAGATATCCTTAGGGTTTTATTGATGCTATACTTAATTATAAAAATTGTTTTATTGATGGATAGTGTAATTTGCATAAGTAATAATTAAACACAGTGCAACTCCACATAGGCTGAAGCCTAGTCCTCAAATAATAGTGATTTTGGAAAGCATGCAGATCATATTTATCAGTATAGAAAGACTGAATTTGTGGACTATTGATGCATTGATTTTACCTATAAAACACATTGCAAATAGGAATTGAGGGGATAGAGAGGAAATAAAAGGGCTCAAAATGTTATTTAGGATAACATTTGAAACAGTATACTCATTAGTAAAAGCTGATACCATCCATTCCCTCTCTTTTTCATAATTAAATGATGTAAGCTGAAGTCAATATGTATGTAATATCAATACATGTTTGTGACATGTAGCATTCTGTAAGTGAGGATAGGGACCCTAACAGTTAAAAGAAGGAATCAACTTGGTGTCTTAATCTAGATAAAATAGAAGCTACATATATGCATGTGTGTGTGTGTGTGTGTGTGTGTGTGTGTGTGTGTGTGCGCGCGCGCACAGGGGGCACAAGTTCAAGTACACACTCTGCAATGAAATAGGACTTATTTATGAAACAGTTATTCCATAAGATGCACTCAGGGATATAGCTGAATTGTGCTTAGATAAAAAGATTGTGTTATCACGTAAGTCAAGTTATTTAATGTGTAGATCACGCTTTGTTTTCCTACAGACCCACATATTGATCTAGAAAACACAGTTAAAACCAAAGCAGCACATTTTTACAGTTTGGAATAGTTTGTTTCTCTTTGGTTCCAAATGGGATTTTGAAAACCTGAAGTATTGTTAAAGTGATAAAGCCTTAGCCTTGCTAGAAATTATAGAGGCCACATATGTAGGTTGGAAAAGTAAAATATACATATATATAATATATTATATATATATAGTACAAATTCAAATACACTCCCTGCTATCCACTAAGACTTATATATGGAAGAGTTATTTTGTAAGATGCACTCAAGGATAAAGCTTAATTGTGCTTATATGAAGCATTTACTAAATGTTTTCATATAAGTTTCTGATATCACTAATGTTTGATTTTTTTATATGTTTAAAGGATGTTTTGTTTTCCTACAAACCCACATATTTCATCTGGTAAATTCAGATAAAATCAAAGCAGCAAATTATTAGACTTCAGAAGTTTGTTTCTCTTTGGTTCAAAGCAGGATTTGAAAATAACTACTGTTAAATTGATACAGCATTAGCCTTGACAGATACGATAGAGCCACAAATATACAGAAGGTAAAACTTAAATCACACTGTCCAGCAAGACTTACACATGGAGCAGATATTCTGTAGGAGGCATTCAGGCATATAGGTGATTTGCACTTAAAGCTTTGACTGCATTGTACCCAAATCAAGTTTGATATATCATTTAAATATGGTTGTTTATACATGAAAAGCACTGGTTGTTTTCCTAGGGTCATACATATTCATCTAGGAAACAGTTAACATCACAGCAGCAGTTTGTTTCAGCTCAGAAAAGTTTTTTCCGTTTGTTTCCAAGCAGGATTTTAAAAACCCGAAACACTGTTAAAGTGATATAGAGTTAGATTTCCTAGATATGATATAGGCTGACCCGGCCCGCAGGTCAATCAACGTCTGTTCGGCCCGAGAGGGGAGGCGGGCTTGAAGGTCAGGGGACGCGAGGAGTGGAGACAACACACATGAAGGTTCGATGTTCAGAAGTCTCTTTAATGTCTCTTCAGTGTTACAAGCTCTTAGTTGTCTCTCTCAGTTGTCTCACACGCGTCTTATATATAGGGGAAGATATGCGGAAGTACAGCACTGACGCAGATACCTACGTCATTTACAGGATTACAAGGATAGGTCATTTCAAAGAGAAAAACAATTTCAAAAAGCAATACAGCAAATACTTTAAGCGCCAATACATCAAAGCAGTCACAACATATGTTTTGAGAGATAAGACCTTTAGGGCGTTCAGGTTGAGAGAACACTGAAAAGCAGTTGTTTGGCAACCAGCTGTCCCTGACAGGTCCCCCTTTTCTTTATATTTAGAAGCTTAGAAACGACTCGAATGATGTCAAGAGAGAACGGGAGAAAGGGGCTGTGCCTGTCTTAGGTTAAAACAATCCTGTAGCCAGCTTAATGCTTACCCGTCGTTGGCGGATAAGGGAAGCTCAAAGTTCCCCTCCCCTGTCTTAGGTCGCAAGAGGCTGGCAATTACAGGTTGCCTTATTACCCGTCATTGGCTACCAACCCAGCATATTCTAGTTCTCTGATTCCCAATGTCTAGGCTCAGTCATTTCCAGCCTTTGGTAATGCACCTGGATAGGAGCAGACAGGGCATTATCGATTTGTCGTTTGACAAGATCGGAAATTTTTCTGAAGGCCCAGGGTCCAAAAGAGAGCACCAAGAGGATCCCGATGATTGGACCCAGAAAAGGGGCAATCAGGTTAAACAGGGGGGTACCTGTGAACCATCGCTGGTACCATGGCTGTTCAGATTCTCTTTCCCTTCTGCGCTTTTCTAGTCTATCTCTCAACTCTTTCATTGATTCCCTAACTAGACCTGTATGGTCAGCATAAAAACAGCACTCTTCTTTTAAAGCGGCACAAAGGCCCCCTTGCTTAAGAAAAAGCAAATCAAGTCCTCTTCTATTTTGTAGCACCACCTCAGACAGAGAGGTTAGAGACTTTTCCAGATGAGAAATGGACTGCTCAATTCTAGCTATATCCTCATCCACTGCCATTTGCATGGCTTTCAAGCCATGGGCCTGAGTGGCCAAGGCAGCAACACCAGTTGCAGATCCCAGCAGACCAAGGCCTATTAGTGCCCCCACGGTCAGGGATATTGGTTCTCGAGGGAGTCTAACAAGGCCAGGGTCATTTTCCCAATGAGTATACATCTGGTCTGGAGAATGATAGATAACACGGGGAGCGACTTTGACCATGACACAGGTGTCATTTTTTAGCACTTTTGTGGACAAACAGGGATTAAGGCCTGCATCTTGGCAGAGCCACCAAGAGCCATCATTAGGTTTTATCCATTGTTCTGTTTGGTCTGAGTTTTCAAGCCAATCAGAACATTGTGAATTGGTCAAACTATTAGAACCTATGCAAGTGCCTTTTCCATAAACTCGAGTCACAGTGAGGCCTATTTGTCTGCTAGAGAAGGGACATTGCTTGTCTAGATCTTGTTTGGAGACAATGGAATGATTACCTGTAGTGGCAAAGGCTTCATAAAAAGGTGGTCCACTGTCATAGCAAAGCCAGCAAGAAGAGGTAAAATTGGGTTGAGTATGATTGAGAGTTTGGTAGGTGGACAACATCAATTCCCAAAGTGGGTCAGGCCGTGGAGTGGTCCTTATCATAGTCGCGGGGGTTACAGTGTGAGAGGTAGCGGGGGCAGAAGTAGCAGAAGTAGCCGAGGAGGCTGTCTTAGTTTTCTTAGTAGCCGAGGAGGCTGTCTTAGTTTTCTTTGAGTCCTTTTCAATTTGGGGCTTTATGGCTATATTTGGGCCAATTGGCTTTGAGGCAATATCAACAAATTTTTGAATAGTGAATAAACCTCCTCTATCTGTTCCTGTCTCATAATTTCTCACTCCCCAGGTCTTCCCAGTGAGCCATCCAGTATCTTGGGGATTAGTTACATTAATAACTATGTGGTTACATCTAGGTTTGCCCCCTAAATCATAGTTGGTATACAATGCCGATCCCCCAAAGGGCGTCCAATGCAAACATCCCCAAGGCCCCCAGTCTACCTTTAAATATGGATCCTTCCCTCCGTCTTTTATCCAATGAGGAGCGATCGTTTCACACCCCCAAGAAGCACAATAATATTGATTAGGATAATTGCAATATGACTGTCCGGAGGCCGGGCACATATAAAACATCACCTCATTTAAGCAAGGCTGCGTTCGAGTCAAATCACATAGATAG